>OX377201.1:104392461-104528902 GCA_947396885.1 Heligmosomoides polygyrus polygyrus
ATTGCACCAATCACGCACCAATTTAGAGAAAGTATCGCTCTTATAACAGTTTGTTTCAGCTTTTTCAGAAAGGAACTCAAGGGCTGTAGTAACTCACTCACCTATGAATGGTATATTTATGATCGCATTATTCGTGCCAGCTCTTCGGATCCACTCACCTATGAAGTCTGTAGTGCTGACTAACTTCATTGCCACATGCATTTACAATCCAAACTGGTTCCACATTGCAAGGCAGCTGAACAAAAGAATACTACACCGGATGCTCCGAAATAATGCCATTCAATATGCACTGACCTGCATTCTTTATTTAGGTCCCGGAAATATGGTTGAAGGCCTCCATATCGGTTTATGCAGCGTTTATACTTCCGAGCGAAGGCATGAATAGTGCCCAATCGATCGATCGCGTCGCTCGATCAATTTCATCACTATAAATGGCATCGCACCGCCCGACGGCGAAGTATAAGCGGGGCGTTTTATGCTCGCGCGCGCTGCTACGCACTGCGTGGCACCCTCTCAACACTGTCACCGAAGTGTAACATAGGCGATAGCTATCGATTTTTCGCGCCGCCTGGCGGCGCCGCATCATTTTCATACTCCGCCGCCTCAAAACACCACATTTGACGGAATTTCGGGTTACGGTATTCGGCGAATCGCGCCGCTGGAGGGAAGGGCGCGGCCCGGCGCGGTCAGCTGCGGCAAACTTGGTGTGGAGTGGGAGATTTCACCACCGGAATGAATCATTTTGCTATTTCCTTTTTGTTTTGCTTCCCCAACTAACAGAACATAAAGGGTGTAGAAAAAGGTGGCACTATTGTACTTTCATGACGGTACTAAGCGGGCTGGTGCCCGCTGTACACCGGCAAAGTATCTTAAAGCGGGTAATTAAGATCAGTCACACCCCGGAGTTCCTTCTCTTGCCTAGCTCAGTGCTCTCCTCTGATTCTGAGCTAAATCCGTGTTTATTTGAGTGTTCCACGACCATGGTCTCATAATGAAGCGGGCACCAGCCGCTTAGTACCTTCAGGACTCTAGAGGTCGAGAAGAGGTCGAAAAAATTTTTCGACAAAACCTCGCCCAGGGGGGGGAATTCTTTAGGGTGTTGATCACGAACCTGGCATCCGTTTTTGAAATTGATTACGATAGATTCGGGTGACCAAGGCTGTCAAGGTTATAATCACCGATTTCGCACAAACTTCGCCTACAGGGTAATTTGGGGTGCTGATCACGAACCTAACATCCGTTTTTCGTATTACGCTGAAGTCTGGGCAACATCGGTGACCATGACCTTAGTCATCGGTACCTTCCGTAAACTAGGAAGGGAATGAAGATCTTTAGGTATTCACGAAATTTTACCTACTACACTAAAGATATGTTTAGTGCACAACGACCCCGGAATGGCCATATGGGAGAAGATTCTGAGTGATTCTCGACGATGAGTACCTTTAGCAATTTCACTTTTGGACCCGCCCATGGTGCAAAATAACAGGTCGTTTAGTGCCATTTGCATTGCACGGAGTTCAGCTCAATTCCGCACTCACCAATTTCAACCGTAGCTTGAGGGGACAACTTTGACCCCAGCCATAAGAAAGGATTCGTAGCTGCCCACAGGAATCCCACCACTAACATTGGCAAGATGCATTCCGCTGAGAAGCCAGATGAATCCTTATTATTTTAGTTCTCCAATGACTAATGTACCGTCTCCTCCATCATCCTTTATGGTGCACGGACCCAAGTACGCTGAAGTTCGTGGCCGCGCGTCGCTGACGGTCCCCTTTCTAACTGCAATCGCGTACCGGCGCTTCAAATTCGGGCACTGCTCGAGTATAAGGCCTCGTGCATACTTCGCCTCGCCGCGAAGGAATTGCGGCGATGAGCTTTGCAAAGCGACGCGAGATGATGTGGAATTCTCAGCGCTGATCGCATCGCTCATCGCTCTGCAAGGAAGCGCGACGGCAATCCGCCCAGGAACAACGCTGAACACCGCGCGCGGCGCGAAAAGGTATGCCGTGCCCGCGATGGGCGCGGGAACGATCGCGAATGCTGGATGGGCGCTGTTCGATAACACCGGCTGCGACGCGGTCGCGCCGCGGCACAGCTTCGCCGACTTGATATGTTCCGCGACTCACTTAAGTATAGGCATGCAGGTTCACTATCAGATAGTAGAAGCAGAGCATGGACCCGATAAGTAGGTCTGTTAGTAGAAATGGCACTATTGTACTTTCACAACTCCACGGGTCGAGGAGAGGTCGAAAAAAAATTTTCGTCCAAACTTCGGCTAGGGGGGTTATTTGAGGTGCTGTTCACGAATATGGCATCCGTTTTTCGTTTTACGCTGGAGTAGTTCGGTAGGTTGCGGGTAATGAACGCTTCAGGGCGGGTTGCTGGTGGTAGCCTGAAGTTTGGCGAGATCGGTGACCGTGACCTTAATCACCCGCACCTACTGTATCCAATCGTACTCCAGCGTAAAACGAAAAACGGATGTCATATTCGTGATCAGCACCTCAAATAACCCCCTAGCCGAAGTTTGGGCGAAAAAAATGTTTTCGACCTCTCCTCGACCCGTGGAGTTGTGAAAGTACAATAGTGCCCAATAGTGCCGTAGAAATGACCGCAGAGAGTACTATAAAGTGATTATGGATGGTGAAAACCGGGAACCTGCTTATTTCCACCTTTGACATTTTGTGTGCTTGCTTCCGCGAGTATTATGGCTCTTTGTAGAGTGTATTATGAACAAATATTTGAACAGAATGAAGTTCAAGGGGTGAAGTAGTCAGTGGATGTACATATATCGGCCCTATCCTCAACCATGGGGAAGGGAAGCAGAGCTCGCCGCCTGTTGCGATCGTCGGCGGCGAGCGACGAACGGGCTTCGTGGCGGGGAGCGGCCAGAGCGCGGAGAAGGCGGGAAGGCGAATAGCAGCAGTAGGTCCCGACTAGAAAAACCGCATGGAGACTCGGCAGCGGCGGCAGTGGCAGCCGTGGTTAAGCATAGGGGCATCGATTCCCGCCAATCGATGTACCTATGCTTAACCACGGATGCTGCTGCCGAGTGTGCATGCCGCTAAATGCAGTACCTCGCCTTTCTGTGCCTCTGCTGCTTGCCAACGGCAATACTGTGGGAATGGGAGTGGAATGACTCATCGTTTTCGCCGCCCGCCGCTTGCCGCAAAAGTATGTGGGGGCCTTAAGAGACTCGGTGACTGCAACACCGCGCAACGTGTGTCGCCGTCGACATGCAAATCCGTGTCACTGGTGTGGACGTGAGTGTACCAAAGACCTAACTTCAAGAGACACAGTACGACGTTGAGCGAAGTCACAAGACACGATTGGTGGCGATGCACTCTCTCGAGCTGGCATACCATCGACGGCGAGCGGTGTGATAGATCAATTTGACCACTATTCTACAGTTATCGTTGGATAAACATTATAAGATAAACATCATTAAATAGTTTAGCCGCGGTGCCCTTTCAAGACTAGAGGTCACCAGCCTCGTTGACCAATATGTGCCATGTTCGATGTGATTTTTGCTTTGGGCTCCGTTTATACTTCGATGCCGAGCGACGCGACGCCACGTATAGTGGCCATATTGACTGAGCGACGCGATTGATCAATCTGGACACTCTACATGCCGTCGCTTCGCTTGGCGTCGGAAGTATAAACGGGGCCTCAGGCGTTGTTTAGTGTGCACGCGACGCCCGACGCGATGCATGTGTAGGGCTACTCCTCTAGGAATTCTGTATATAAACCGCAGTGGATTATTGGAAGCGTTGTGCTGCGTGAGAAATAGAACAGTAAGCCACACGTAAAATACAGTTTATTTATTCACAACATCGTATCCTCACACGGTTAGATCAACAACGAACTTCTCGCTTGTAATGTATTGCTGCACCACTAAAGATTATGAAGGAGTGGCTAAGAACTATGGAAAACCAGCATTAAATTGATTGAGCGAAAAAGACCGAACTTACAGCAGTATTATAGCTACTGTCAGAACATTTTTATCGATATTATTATAGGCTGGACTCTAATACAATGAACACCTTCTATTGTTCAACCAAGATTAAGAAAAGACAAAATAGTACATGTCTTTGACGTACGACGCAGTCAGTGAAACAAACCTATACGATCTGCTGTGTAAAGGACAACGGATAAAGAAGGGCGCTAACGAATCCTCTTGCGGGATGCGCCACGCATTCCACTTCTATGGTACTTCTATAGAACCAGCTCCCAGTGTCGTTACTTGTCAGCATCTGCTAGCTTTAGTCGACAACTTGAAGGCTTTTAAAACAGAAAAAACGATTCTGTCTTGATGCATGAGCGCACGATCTGATCATTCGAGATAAATTTTTCTAGTTAGCATAGCAATCTCCGCCACAACCACTTTCATGAACAATTCCAAAGTCACATGCCTTCACAGCTGTAATATAAGAATTTTGTCTCATCATTTGTTACATCAAAGTGCTGGTTACTGTAATCATAACATTGAGGCTTCTCTATGCAGCTTGATATATCTCCATGTTCGAATGGATGAAGATCAACACCTTATATATTGTTGGTGTGTTATCACAATCCAAGAACTATTCGCAATATCTCATTATCAACTATGGTTATATTGTGTGGATTTCTTATCATAAGCCAGAAACTATGCGTTATATGTCCTCAACAACTATGGTTATATTGTGTGGATCCCTTATCACAAGCCAAGAACTACGCCTAACTTCGTCACCATCTCAACCGTCAAATGGAATTGACGCAATAAATGAAATGAAATGAAATAGTATATCGTGGAGGGAATTTGGAGGCAGATTTGGCCTATATAATGACTCTCGGGTGATCAGGCGTCGGAGAAGCTAATGTTTGATCTTCTCCAGTGAAATATGGAACCGACTTTCCGACCAAGAGCGATGGAAGGCTTGGATGACCCGGGTGGAATCCGAACCAAGAACCAGTAACCAGGGAACCTCACCCAACTGCGCTATCCCGCGCGCGCTCGAAGCTCTGCGCCAGGAGCCAGATTCATCAACGATACCGCGGGTATCATCTCACCGCGGATTCACCATACCGGCCTACGTAGTATGTGTTACAGACAGATACAGAGATAAGAGACACAGACACGACAACCGATATATCGTTACCGGCCGGTAAACGGTTGATGAATCTGGCCCCAGATGGGATTCGGACCTGCACTGCCCACCTTTTCGGGCTAAATGTTACGCCATTGCACCACGGACGGTACCAGGACGCGTATTAGCGCAGTGGTACCTAGAGGTTCATGGTTCGAGTTTCACCTACGCCATACCCCGTCTGTTCACTCCTCCGAGGTCTCCTGGGATGGATAAAACACGGAGTCGCCCATTTACAAGTCAATGTGGGAACTGAATACGTATTCAAACTGCATCCACGGTTTCCATTTAAAGTGGAAACAAGCATGATTTCGTCATACGGGCACAAAATCTACACCGAAACCTTATAGGTCCATACACACTTCTGCGACAGCGCGGCGCGGCAAGTGGAGCGACGGCTACCTCCGCGAAATCCGGCGGTCGCGGCGCGGTCGCGTTAGAGCATCGTTACAGTCAACGGGGCCGACGTCCCCGTGCATGCCGCGCCGCCAGGGATGATTTGAACCATCCCATCCTGCGGCACTCAGCGCGGCGTCGCCTGCGATAGCCGCCACGACAGCCGCAAGAGTGTGCATGTCCCCACCCTGCGGCACGTGTCGCAGTGTCACGCCGAAGCCGTCGCGGCCCTATGCTTCATCATGGCCGCGCCGCGCTGTCGCAGAAGTGTGCATGAGCCTTTAGCGATCGCTCCGGTATCACTCTTTACCTGGTGCCCGGTGTTCAGAGCACATTTTTGGTGAAATGATACCCGAGCAACTGTGACCATTGGGGAAGTGAACTTCCAGTAGAAGCAGAGAACAGCACATAAGAACCCAATAGGAGCAACATTCACGATCGAACGACCAGAGAACGAAGGAATGGGAATGCAGACCACCATTTGAAATATTCTGTAATTGCACAATCTATGACCCCTAAAAACATTACGGTGGAGAAAATGGGCCCTTGTGGTGGAATGGTGGAAACATTTCTATGAAGTGGAATGCGTGGCTGATTCCGCAGAGGGATTAATTAGTTAGCGGCAGTTTAATACTAGTGGTATGATACTGCCTGGTTGTCACCAGCTGACCGCACTATAGTCAGATTTCTCAGCTGTGTGAAAGAAGTGGCAGAGTTTCGGTCAGCACAGTAGAATAAGTTCCTTGTGAAGTCCGCAGCGGCTTCATTCGACGTGTTTGATGCCGGTGATGAATAGTCCACTACAACCGAAATTCGGTGATGACTCCTTGTCGTCTGAAATAATAGATCTAGAGGAGATTGATTTATTAGCTTAGTCGATTAGGAAGCTCCTACCGATACAACGGACACGACTGAGCTCCTTTTGTCGTCCTGATAGCTGCCGGATTCTGGAAAGAATTCTGTTGTTCTTGTCAGAGTAGTAATACGTCCCTACAACTTTTCTGTATTTTCCTGGCCCTTTTTCATGAAGGCTTAGCAATCTGATCTCGTGTTCGACATATTTGGAGCAGCCTGCATGCGAAAGTAGTGTTGCTAAAAATCACTCCCTACGAGATCAGCATATGCTGGGAGAAAGCGTCCATGTCGCGAATGTGGGCAGCATCGGGGCCGGGAACGCGTCAGCCAATCAAGTCGCATCGAATAGCCGCTCCATTCAGAGAGTGCGTGTGGAAATGATACTCTGATTCCCCAGTATGTGTTCGGTCGGCGATCTTGGGTGTGAATGGCTGGCGCGTTACCACCTCCCAGTGCTGCCCATATTTGCGACATCGACCGGAAAAACATAGCACTGTGCACAGTCAGTATTAGGCGGCGGATACTGCTCACCGTGTGTAGCTCCTTCTGGCGTTCTAAATTCATGAATGGTCGGAGTTGACAGCGTTTTGCTACCATTCTTGTCGGCCTTTCTGTTCAATCGCCTCAAAGTGATATAGAGAAGCAATTCCAGAGCGCATCCAAGTGCAGTCCACACTGAAACCATTTCTGCTTTAAAAACACGGTTTAGTCAACTCAGTCGGCATGCAACTGATTACCGCTGAGTGCAAAGGAAAGGCTCAGCCATACGCTGCTTTCGTCGTGCTCATCACATTCCTCCTTCTGCTCGTATGCCAGCTCGAATGCTTGCACTGCGCTGGACACTGAACAACAGGATAAAAGACATAATGGATAATCCTTTTTCGAGATATACCGCGCATCCTAGTTCTACAATATTTCTTCGGGACAAGTTTAATGACTATCTGGTTTGCATAGTGACTTATTGAGAACAGAACGGCTCTTTGGTCTCTTGCTAATACGCTGCCATCGAAGTGTGACGATCGGTAACGAGAATAAAAAATGTCGTCTGGTGTAAGTTTTTGGGAACCGAAAACGCATGTGAACGAGACTGTAGATGAAACTACGCAAGCACGTATACAAACTGCCATCTCAATGTCCTATAGAATAGAATGCATGGCGCACTCCAAAGGGATTGGTCAATACCGTGCTTAGTGCTTATACTTATCATACGTTTGTACTGGGCCCGGATTCATGAACGCGGCCGGAGGTAAATTCTACCCCCACTTACCTCGATGACCATTTACCCGCCACTTTCCCTGAACTTACCTCTCTTTTCTGATTCATGACGGCCAATGCGAGGGTTTTGCTCCGCGGCCAATTTCATCAGCTAGCAGCGAAACCAAGCAGTCGCATTTGCTGCTGGGAAGTCGGAAGTCGCTGCCACCGACACTAGCAGCATCGTATTCAGGGAAAATGAAATGTGAAATGTGAGGTAAGGGGAGGGGGGGGGGGGAGGGGTGGAAAGTAGTAGCATATTAGACAGTAGGGATGCTATTGTAAATATGGGCCAATATGGCTAATAATGGGTGCCATCCACCACAGTAGCCCCCATAGACAACATATGCCAAGGTGGGAAGAGAAGGTGGCGGACGGGCATAGTCCACCCACGCAAATCGTAAATTACGATTTGCGTGGTGGACCAGGCTCATGGTGGCCCAAGCCGACCCACAATGCCACTAAAGGGAGCAAATCACATAACAATAAGTGGTATTGTGAGCCGCCATGGTCCACAGAGCCCAAAAAACCATAGAATTCAAGGCTAATAGAGAAAAACGAAAGGTCAAACAATTCACCATACCGCTTGTTTTTAGTAACATATGGATTGTAAAGTCTCAAAAAAGGTTGTATTAATTTTTTTTAGACGGGAAGTATTTTAACCGCATCGAAATTTTTTTATTTTAATGCGGAAGAGGGTCATTTGTAAGTGGAAGACGATAAGCTTGAAATCGAAAACGTCAGGTGTATGTCCCTCCTCCCGTTCGTGGTGTAGGGTCCACTTTATACTTCCATCTCCGCATGAGGACAAATTGATCGGTCGCGTCGCTCTCGAAATCGGCGCGATTGGGTTGATCACGGTGAGTTGAGACGCGGTATTGCTGCTCCAGTTGCCTTTTGGGTCTGTTCATACTTCGCGACAGCAGCGACTGGAGCGACTAGAGCGACAAGGGCGACTGCAGCGACAGCACCGGCGTTCGAGTATGAACACTTTTCGGCGGCCCGCGCCCGGTTTTAGGCGACATGCATGTTTTGCACGGGCGACGAGTCGCTCTTGTCGCGAAGTATGAACAGGCCCTTTGTTGTGGACCCGAAAATGTGTGTACAATTACGTGTGGGCAAGTACGCGATTGTGCGTAATCGCGTGACCGCGTCGCCGGCTGTCTGGAGCGATCATAGTCATCCGAAACAGCGCAACACGGTGGGACGCATAGCTCCTTTCAAATCGCGTTGCCCGTGCAAGTATAAACGGGTCTTAGAAGCAATTTAAACTGGGATATGGGCTGCCTCGTGGCGCTGGCCTCGTATTCGCTGCGTCCACTGGTCGTCCTCTGTGGGTGAAGGATAGAAGGTGTTTGGAATTGGACTACCTCGTCCCCGTTATGACCACTTTTTAAAATTTGGCACTGAAGGTTTTAGAATTGGGCGACATTTTCTTGGGTGAGTGTTAGTTGATTTTAATCCTTTCAGCCTCTGAAGAAGGCGACCTGGCTGAAGAGGCACTCGATAAACTCCTCATCAAAGACAAAACAGTTCAATTCTACAGTTTCTGTTGTCACTCTAAGGCCTCATGCATACTCCCTGTCGCCGCGATGGAATCGTGGCGATGAGACTTGCAGAGCAACGCGAAAGAATTTGAACTTCTTAGTGCTCGTTGCATAGCTCGCCACTCTGCAAGGGAGCGCGACGGCGATCCGTCCAGGACCAACGCTAAACACCGCGCGCGGCGCGAAAAAGTATGCCATGCCCACGATGAGCGCGGGAAGCTATCGCGTATGCCGACTGCCACTGTTGCGGCGGCCGCGACGAAGTTTTCTTTGACCCTTAGACCGCGTGCGGCGGAATGTCCATGAACTGAGCGCCGCGATGGCATCGCGGCGATGGAAGTATGCCCACGGCCTGAGGTACTCCCTGCCCTCATTTTAGCGCTTATTGTAAGGAAGACATCCTTTACATACCTTCAGGCTTCTCCTTTAGCATAACCGTTGCTGTCGCGAACTGCGCTGCGCTGATAGCTGTCGATCCACGGGAGCGACTCGTTAAATGAGTGTCGCCGCATGAGATTTGCTGAAAGTTTGATGTAAAATTACTGCCGAACATTCTGAAAAGTAGTGTAGCTTTCAAGCATAGAGTTTTGAATTATTTATAAGTTGGCGCCAAAAGTGTAAAAATATACTTGAGAACGAGAAAGAGAAAGAGAAATGTACCAAGTCCATTATAAAGAGGAAAATCAGCAGAAACTCATCAAGTCAGCAAGCATTTGTACGAAGATAGAAGCGAATCAAGATATGCTACCGTACTTGTTGTTTCTTGTCAATGCTGTTATTTTTGTATTTTGATCAATATTACGTTGTTTGATGCTACAGTAATAATATAGGAGCTTGAAGGTTCTTTCCTTATAGATTTGCACCAAATTCTATCAATAATTAAGAAAATACCTGGCACGTTCGCTGGCACGAGATCACTTGACAGCTGAATGTGATCACCGTAGCAGACGGGAGTCGAAACATGGATGTAATGTTGGCCTGTGAACTGTCGCCGACCTTCTTGAAGTCTGTGAGCAGTGTTGGGAGCAACGTACATCCATGACTATCCGTTAGCTAAACAAAAAAAACAGGTCGTTCCATCTTTTTGCAGTACCGGACAAGTCAAGGCGTCCGCACACTTTTGCGGCAACGTCGCCGCCCTATTTAACCATAGCTTAAGTACAGAGGAACCCATTGCAATCCACTAATCTAACATTTATGTTTTCTTTATACATAATGTTTATATAGCTTTATTCTTGACATTGATACAATGTACTACCGCAAGTTCGGTCTGACTATCTCAGCTACTATGGAAGCAGCCTCGAATGAAGCGTAATGAGGGCCCAGGTAGACTCCAGGACGTAACTCCAACGCGATGCCGCGTGCTAGCCGCATGCGACGTCGCGACGCTGAAACGCGGACATGCGCTCAGTGACGCGTGATTAGCCGCGGAGCACGAGGTTTTGCCAGTGTTTGTGCTCCACGACTAGTTTTTTTTAACCCCAGGGAGCCCCAAATGAAATGGAAGAGGAACTCTTTTGGTGGAGGCGCTTGGAAGCTAAAAGAAGCAGTAAAATGCCTCTGCCTCTGCTTGTAGATTGGAGAAATAAAGAGATCCTTAGCGTTTGCTAAGGGGGACTTGCCAATGACATTACACGTGAACTATGAAAAGTGAGTTGGTGACGTTCAAGTGTAGCGTAAAGTTAGAATTAAATGAAAAACTGTGGATTAGTGTGCTCATCCTCCCCAAATAGAAACTTACAAACACTTGCTTCTGAAACTTCTAGTTAGTAATCCAGTCCCAGTTCTTGTTCCGATTTTGCTTCACCACCATTTCCCTTCTCATTTGAAATAGATTCTGATTCCTCCCGAACTTTGTTAACAGTTACTCCCACTTCCCTACCGTTAGACATCAAACTTGTCTCATTTTCATCTCCTGTCTCCTTCCTTCTTCGACGTCGCCGGCGCGCACTCTAGCACGAGTCACTAGCCGTCCCTGTCGGAGGCGGTCGGACCGCGACAACTGGTCCAATTTCGTCGCGCAGCGTGCGCGACACCAGCGGAGTTCGCGCGGCGTTGCAGTTATGTCTGCCCCGGGCCTAGATATGACCAGAATTAAGACCGTACTCCTAAGTGCTTCCGTCTGTCTAGCTGCTCAAAAATGATTTACTTACCCAATCGGAATCACGCCATAGTTATACTGTTCGCCAAACCGATCACTGCATCCGAGATCTCAATAAAGTGTTTTTGCTTAAGTTCCTTTTAGTTAATTCATACACCAGTTTTAAATCCTATTACACGTTTGTTTGTGATTGCAGTCTCCTTGTACTTAGGCTTTTGAATTACTGCACAACACTGGGCCCTACTAAAGTTGCAGTGCATTCTGATAATTTGCTTCTCTTGTTTCACCATTGTTCTTTGTGGCGGACGTTGTGCATAAATAAATAAATAAATATGGTACAGACAAAGGTCAGCGTTGACGGCAAGCGGTGCCGTGCCTCAATCGCACACTTTTGCAGCGGCGGCAATAGTGAAACACATCGTGATTGCCGCCGGCAGAGACTGTCTGCGCTCTAGTCGGCGGGGATCTAGAGTGGAAACACACGCGTCCTTTAAATTCGGTGATCGATAATGCCTATCAGCTGACTATATCCGGCGATCCGGACGACACGCTTTGTATTATATTTATTGTTGTCCTGTTGTTTGCTTTTGCCTTTTTACGTGCTTGCCTCCTTTTTGCTTGGTGCTGGTTTTTGCTTACCTTATAGCCGTTGCAGTGTTTCCGTGTAAAGCCCAGATTCGATAAATACTGTATATGTATGCTGTATGCTGATAATGTTAGCTCGCATGAAGTTTTGTGTGAGGCTTTTTTCGTAGCGGCGTTATTCGATTGCTGTTCTGTTCTCCTCCTCTAAAAAGAGTGACTTAGGCAAAAAACAAGGAGAAGCCATGAAGAATGAGGACGGAGAATGTTATCAGCTGATATCTTAATTCGAGCGCGCGATGCTCACCGGAGCACGATACCTTTTGGAGACGGTGCATTGGCGCCATGAGTGTTGCGGCAAAACTGGGAAGGAGCGGCAGCCCGCCACATTTTTGCTATCGCCGTCTGCCGCCTCGCCGCAAAACTGTGTGGACGCCCTTAGATGTTGTAGAACAGTAATACAACTTAAAAAGCTTCACCTCAACCTCTACGGTGTCGTTACTCCATGCAATGCAGGATCCAACACGAAAACTGGACGTTGCTGCTGAAGTGGTCCTCTCGATAGACAGTGTGAATGAATTCGACCAAGTTACTTCTTTGACGACGACGCCGCTTTCAAGGATCGACAGCTGGAATTCTCCAGAAACCGGTCTGAATGGTCTGAAATGAACAAAGTAATTAAGGACACACGATGAAGAAGAGCTGGAAGTGTGCGAGCACTCAGCTGAAGCAAAATTTCGAAGTCTTCGCTGAATTTGCAGCAACTTACGCGGTCTTAGTAGATGTTTTGTTCCCATTGCACGTCACGTTGACAACAATGTCTTCGTCGACGATCACCACCGTATGTGCATGGATTTCGACGCTGACCGTGTAGAGATCCAGTTCCTAGACCTAGAACTTTCTGACAACCGGTACAATATTTGTTGCAGTCATTTTCTTTTGTCGTTCTTCCCTGGATGCGCCGCGCATTCTATTCTACTTATACGGAGTGTAGTGGAAGCACTTTGAATGCGTATAAGACCAGCCGTATCTTTTGGATTTTGAGCGGAAAAAGCGCTGAAAAGCCTTTTTCGCCGCTTCTTGATAGATCTCCTCAAATTACATGCCTTGAAAGACGAGTCCGATATTTGGGATCAGCATTGAAGGATCTATCCAATGAAAAGAAAAACGCTCAGTATATGGTAAAAATGTTGATTCGTCCCATATTCCGATCGCTGCGACTTACCCCCTCCCTTATGGGAAATGATTGCACTCAAGAGATAAATGAAAAAAGATAAAAGACGGCGTTACTCAATCCCTTTTAGGATGCGCCACGCATTCTACCTCCACGGGATATCGTGGAGGCGATCTGAATGCGTGTTTGGCCTTACAATACCTTAGGGTGGTCAGCTGATGAACAAGTCAGCGCTTCATCCTTCCCAGACAAGTCTGGTGCCAGTCCAGCGACCCGGAGGGATGGAAGGCATGGTTGACCTGGGCGGGAAATCCGAACCAGTGGCCTGGTATCGGGTGCGCAGCACCTACTCCGACTGCGCTACACGCGCTCGCTAAAAAAATATTCAAAACGTGACCTTTAAGTGCAACAAGCAGCCTCCTCCTCAAGCCTGCTAATTACACTTAGAGATCACATTTTGAACAGAGCTGATCGGATCAACATTTAAACACTTACATGCAGATTTTCACACCATTGGATGGAGCATTCGATGCTAATCCCAATCGGGTCTATTTTTCGAAGCACGCAATTTGAAGAGCGTCATCAAAAGCGTCGGATATGGCGTTTTTTGCGCTTTCTTCACCAAAAGGCCGAGGTACGCGTCCGGTATTGTAACTGGCGTTTGAACGCGTGGAGCACAGTTGGAAGAGGCGTTACTACCGTCACGTGCACCTGATACCGCATTCTTGGTTCGATTTCCCGCCCAGGCCAAAAAAAACGACAACAATATCACTCCGATGAATTGGTACCAGACTCGCCTGGGAAAGATAGAACACTGACTTGTCCATCGGTTGTCCACCGCAAATATATAGGCCAAATACGCATTGAATTTGCCTGCACAAGATGACGTTGAAGTAAAGTGCATGGCTTATCTCGGAAAGGATTGACGATAAACGCCATCCTCCGTTCATTCATTCCTTTAAAATAACTGTCTTCTACATAAACTCTCATACTAGTGCACCTAGGATGGGGCCTTACCGAAGACTTCACGTCTACAAACAATCGAAAAATTTTCTTATTATGGAGCTTGTAATTCTGCAACAGCTGGTCAAGCGCTAGAACGTGGCCAAAGTATTTAGGCGTGTGGTGGCAGAGTCGGAAGAGGTGCCGGCTGTCGCGTGCACTCGATACCAGGTTCCTGGTTCGGATTCCCCGCCCAGGCCAACCAAGCCTTCCATCGCTCGGGGTCGATGAATTGGTGCCAGACTTGACTGGGAAAGATAAAGCGCAGACTTGTTCATCGGCTGGCCGCCGCAGTCATTGTATGGCCAACTGCGCATTCAGTTCGCCTCCACGACACCATGTTTTGGCGCGTCTTTACGCGTTTGATCAAGAACAAACCGTAACATGTGGCATATCATTTAGAAGCGCAAACTTTGCTCTACCGGAGAGTACCAAAATTTCTATGTAAGAGTGGGAAAACTTTAGAGTTTTATTGACTTTTTTGCAGATTGACAAAAGGGTAATCCTAGGCATTTACTTGTATGAATTCAAGCTGGGCACCACAGCTGAGGAGGCGGACGAGAAGATCAACGCCGCATTCGGTCAAGGATGTTCCACAATTCGGACGGCGTATCGTTGGTATCAGAAGTTCCGGAATGGAGATGAGAGCTTGGAAGAACATGAAGGTCGTGGGAGGCATAGTGATGTTGATGAGGACAAGCTGAGAGATGTGGTAGAGGAGGATCCACACAAAGGTACCAGGGAGATAGCGAAGGTTCTTGGCGTCAGTCACAACACAGCTGCCCGGCATCTGAAGGAAATTGGAAAGACCAAAAAGCTGGAAAGATGGGTGCCTCACGAGCTGTCTGAGGAGCAAAGAAACCGACGATATGAGATCTCGTCAGCACTGCTTCTACGGAACGAAACGGGCCCATTCCTTGATCGCATCGTAACCTGTGACGAGAAATGGATAATGTGCGATAACTGGCGACGATCAGCACAGTGGGTGGACAGCGATGAGAGCCCCAAGGTTTTTGCGAAGCCGGAATTGCACCAAAAGAAAGTAATGGTGACAGTATGGTGGTGTTCGCTGGGAATTATTCACCACAGCTTCCTCCCTCCCGGTGAATCCATCACGGCAGAGAAGTACTGCATTGAAATTGAAGAAATGATGAAAAAGTTGAAGGACATCCGGCCGGCCTTGGTAAACCGAAGGCGAGTTCTCCTTCTGCACGACAATGCTCGCCCCATGTAGCACGAATGACGTTGCAGAAATTGAATGAGCTGAGCATTGAAACTCTACCACATCCTCCGTTTTCTCCCGACCTCTCCCCAACAGACTACCATTTCTTCAAGCATCTTGGCGACTTCTTGGTAGGGAAAATATTCAAATACCTACAGGATGCCGAAAGTGCCTTCGAAGATTTCGTCAATTCCAGAACTTCTGATTTTTATGCTACTGGGATAAAAAAGAATGTATCACGTTGGCAAAGATGTGTAGAATCAGAAGGTTTTTATTTCGATTAATAAACTTGCCTACAAGCCGAGATATTAACTGTTTAAATTTACAGTGGTTCAGTGCCATTTATTTCGTTACAACCTAATAAAATATGTGGCGCATCCCGAAAGAGATTGACTAACGCCATCCTTTATCCTTTATTGAATTTTGTAGGGACAGTTGCTCCAAAAGCCTTCAGACATACCTGACTATAACGAACCCCGCAGTGACCACTGCTCAGGGCGACCGTCAAGACGGCGACATTCGAGCCGTTGCCGAAACTTCGGCATTCACTGGCCGTTGCGTTTTTTGTAGAAATGAGGCCAGCGAACGGCGACGCAGTCTGGACGAACACTGTCACCGAGGAGGCCGCGCATGACCAGTGCACTGAAAACACTGTTGTATTTAGACAGGGGAAAGAATAAATAAAGAAAAGGCTACGAATGGGACCTTGTGGGTGCAGATATGAACCTAATCATGTGCTCTTATGGCTAGAAAAAAGAAGAAGTTAGTGGCCAAACCTTGAGGAGCAAAGACTGCCAAAGCCGCCGTCAGAAGCCCAGTCAGCCATATAACGATCTGAAAATTCAGTAATCTCTTTGAATTCGGAGCTAATGGGATCTCTTATATGTGCCACCCATGTTTTCAATGGTTCAATAGCTGCACAGGCGAGTAATTAAGGAGGAATTGTTCTTCACCAATTTTCTCTTCCAAAGTTTCCTACGTGAGTGACAGGGCGCAATTTGTGCGCTCTCGCCTTGACAACGTGAATCGGGTCCTACTGAATGGAAGGATGAACAGAATTATATGTCAATGAAGTGCAAGGCTACTCTAGGCCAGCTGTGGAGACACCTTGCATCACATCCATGTCTGGTAGCTTTACAGGGCTTTACTCCAGCCAAAGTAATCAGATTTCTTCTACAGCTACAGTACATATGTCCTCGTGCTTGCATTCTTTATTTCAACAAAACTGCGCGACTTTACAAAGCGAAATGAGATGAAACCCTCTCCCTCCTGTAGTATTGCCCTTCAAAAATTAATTTAAAAAAATGCAGCCCCGCAAAGGAAGATATGAAATCGAAAAGGCGATTCATGGAACTCCGAGCATGAAATGAAGGAAGTTTTATCGAATTGAGGAAATTTAAAGCTGTTAAATAAAACAGGCGGATCCTAAGAAGAAAAATGAGGGTGGTCACCCCCCCCCCACCCCAAAATCTCCAGACCTACAGTTGGCAGCATGGCAGCTTTCCCATTTTTCAAGTTCCTATCTCTCACTGTTTTTCTTTCATTCAGTGGATTTGAGAGAAAACTGACAACACTACTCAGAAGATCAATAATATCGATCGATATTTTTTGTCTGATCAAAATCTCCTACTATGAAGCCTTTCCACCAACTGTCTCTATTATTAGGTTGGTGCATAAGTTCTAGGACATTTGATCCCTCCTGAATTGAAAGCGCATTTTCCCGCCAAATTTCTCACATATATCAACGCTTAAATAATCATTCGATAGAGAAAGGAAAGGGCTACAAAACTGTTCCTAACATTTACTTCTGCGTTGTTAACGTCAGCTATTATGGCCAAGCAATTCATCCCAACTGAGACGCATATTCGGCACGTCATGTTATTCCTGCATCAATCTGGTCTCAATGCCAACGAATCGTATCGTCGCCTGAAGGATGTTCACAATGAGAGTGCTCCTGCTCAAAGTACTGTGTACCAGTGATTCTCGAAGTTTGCAGTTGGTGAATTCTCCGTTGGAGATGATGAACGAGAGCGGCGCCCGATGACACTGGATTTGGACGGCCTCCGAAGTAGAGTGGAAGCGGACCCATACCGAACCACTCGCGAACTGTCAAGCACTCTTGGTGTCAGTCACTCAACAGTCGCTCGAGGATTGAAGTCGATTGGCAAGGTGCAAAAATTGGGTCGCTGGGTACCTCACGACTTGACACCACATGACATGGATCGCAGAGCCGATGTCGCTCTGTCTCTCCTTACGCTCAGACGTACCCACGGATGGCTGGACAACCTTGTCACCGGGGAAGAGAAGTGGATACTCTACTCTAATTATCACCGGCGTGCACAGTGGACTGACGCAACTGGAGAGGCAGAGGACGCTCCGAAACCCGACCTTCACGTGAAAAAGGTGATGCTATGCATTTGGTGGAGCGTTCTTGGCGTAGAATACTGGGAGCTGCTACACGAAGGGGCAACAGTGACGGTAGAGGTTTACGTCAACCAACTGAGGAAGTTGAGGGCCCACCTGCAAACCACACGAGGAGAGCGAGTGAAGGTGTATTTTCAACACGACAACGCTAGACCGCATACTGCTAGAGCGACGGCGGCTGAGTTGGCGGACTACGGATGGACCGTTCTTCCACATCCACCTGACTCACCAGATCTCGCTCCTTCTGATTATCACTCGTCTACATTCACGCACCGTGAGCGGCGGCGGCACTGGTACTCTGTGCTCACTTCGTCTTTGGATTTGATAATGGGCAAACAGGCCACGAAGAAAAGGACAGGATCCGACGATGTAGAGGCTGATATGCCCTTATGGGCCAGTAAGTTAATTGAACGTTTCGATTTGTACTCGAGTAGTCTGCAAAGTGTGCTGACATCGTCGTTCGATCGTTTTTTTGCTCTTATTGGCGACATTCAGTCTACACAAAATAGTATTCTAGCTAGACTGTCGGAACTAGAGGCTAAATTTAGCTCTCTTAATAGCAGGCCTTCTGTTCAGAAGAGCCTTCTTTATTCAACTATGGTGAAGTTAAATGCCGACCGGCAAAAAATCGATGACAAGCAACGGATGATCACTTGGGTGGGTATTGACGAGCAGTCAAACGAGGAGGCCACCCGTCGTTTTGATCGTGAGATCCTTAAGGAGGAAGTGCTCACATCAGGCAACGAGGAGCTAATTCGGGAGTTTGAGGCTGGTCACATATCTGCCCACCGTCACCCTCCTGGTAAACCTCGTAATAATGGTGGCCGAGGGCGGATTATCAAAATATCCCTACCTAATCAAAGCCTCAGGGACTCCCTACTAGCCCACATGCGCTGTGGCAGAAAGAGCCTTACGCAGCGCTTTGTCCACTCGTTTGCTCGAAGAGCTCGAATTGGACAGAGCGCTGCGTAAGGAAGCGGGGGACCTTAATGCCAGAGAAGGTAGGCTGGCTTATGTCGTTCGTGACTTTGACATTGTGAAGCTTAGGTCCCCACGTGAACTGCCCAGACGCCGGGTTGCCTCGAACGTTTCGGCGGCGGCTTCCGCGTTCAGTCCAGTTGACGGGGGAGAAGCTTCCAATGCTCTCAACAGCTCGCGAACGCCGGTTTCTTCCTACATGCTGTCACCCTTGCCTGCCTAGGCCGTGGACATTTTAACGAGTTCAAATGGAGCATTTTTATCCCTGGAATTTGCGACCCCTAGAATAACAGATGAACACGATGATGACGATAATGTTTCTGGAGATGTTTTTCTTTTTAATGCGCGCTCGATTTGTAATAAAATCCCGGATCTTCAGTATCTCCTATATAATAGTAGTCCACTCATGCTGTTTGTCACTGAAACATGGTGTAAGCCTGGACTCATTCATGATGCAACATTATGTCCACATCCATTATACACCGTTTATAGATGTGATAGAGAGAATAATATAACAGGAGGTGGAATATTGGCCCTCGTGTTGGAACGACTGCCTCACCTCCTGTTCGGTTCGCGTAACTTTTCCCCTTACTGTCAATGTCTGGTCTTACGCATTATTTCAGATCAGCGGGCCACATACTTCATCTTACTTTACCGAAGTCCTGCTTGCGAGTCTTCGTTCTTTCATGACGCGTTAACTTACATTTCCGAGATACTCGATGGCGCATCAGACTGCGTAATTTTAGGTGACATGAATTTTCCTACAATTGATTGGACACGTGCACGGGAATCATACAGAATTTATGGATCAGCTTCTGAATTCTACAACTTCTGTAATGAATACGCCTTGAATCAACTTGTTACCATTCCAACGCTGGGGTCTAATATTCTAGACCTAGTTTTAACGAATAGCGAGGACATTATTCCATGATGATAAATTCTTGCCTCCATTTTCCACCTCGGACCACAGAATGGTGTCTTTTTATTTCAAACGACGGAAAGCAAAACGGACGTATGAATATTCTGAATCTGACTTTTTCAAAGGTGATTACTCTGCGATTTGTGAAAACCTGTTGAAAATTAACTGGCGCAACGTGATGTCCCATTGTAGCTCTGCAGACCAATGTTATTCTGTTTATTTAGAGAATTGTTATCGGATGATTAGAGAATTTGTTCCGTTAAAAAAGATGGCTCGAAAGGAAATGCGCTATCCTGTAAAACTAAGAAAGCTTGCTACCAAGGTAAAGAATTTATACTACGCTCAAGCACGTATAGGTTTACAGAAATACATCCGATTTTCTAGGAAACTCAAAAGAGAGTTGGCTAAATTTAACCTTCAAATAGAAGAGAAAATAGCTCTCTCTAAGAGCCCTAAACTCTTTTATAAGTTCGTGAACAGCCGGCTTAAGTTAAAAAATAACATTGAAAAAAAAACATTAAAAAATAACAAATAAAAAATAACATCTATATTTAATGATAATGGTGAGCTCTGTGAGTCTGATATGGATAAGGCTAGGGTGTTTGCCTCCTTCTTCAAGTCCGTTTACAAGGCACATCCAAATGTGGATCATGATTGTCCGTCTTTTACTTCCTCTAAAATAGACTTCCTTGATATCAACAATGAACTGGTCTACAAAACTTTGACTAGTTTGCCAGAGCGGTGTTCTATATCGCCTGATTATATACCATACATCTTCCTAAAGAAGGCAGCTATTGGTCTAGTCCCAGCGCTCACATTTTTGTTCAACTGGTGCCTTCTTCATGGAGAGGTTCCCTCGATTTGGAAGAAAAGCTTTGTAAGACCAATATTTAAAAAAGGTGACAGGACTGACTACAGAAACTATAGACCTATCTGCCTCACGTCCTCCACAAGTAAGGTCTTGGAGAGGATAGTGCGCACTCAGATCTATAGTTATTTACGGGAAAATAATCTTCTCGCAAGGACACAGCATGGTTTTCTTGAACGAAAGTCTACTGCAACAGCTCTCGTTTCCACTGTTCCACTTTGGCAAAAAATAATGGATACTCGTGGGTACGTCACCGTATGCTTCCTTGACTACGCCAAAGCCTTTGATTCTATTAGTCTGCATCTTTTGTGTCTAAAGCTGCGAGCTTATGGCATTGAAGGGTGTCTTCTTAAATTTTTGGAATCCTTTCTAAGTGGACGATCGCAGACTGTTCTTGTTAACCATGCATTGTCTGATACGTACGAAACTCCAAGCGGGGTTCCCCAGGGAACGTGCTTGGGACCACTCATGTTTCTACTTTATGTCAATGACCTTCCAGATTGTCTTCCTTCTGGGGTTCATTGCTCCTTTTACGCTGATGATTCGAAGATATATTCGTTTAATAATACGGATATTTTGCAACATGGTCTCGACTCCGTTCATGCTTGGTCACAGAAGTGGATGTTGGATATTTCACGTGATAAAACTACTGTAATGTGTATTGGAAGCGCCCACCCAAGAGGGATAGTTTTTCACATGGACAATATTGATTTGCGCATCACGACTGAGGTGCGAGACCTAGGTGTACTTTACTCTAGCTCCCTTTCCTTTGAAAAGTATATTGATGATGTAGTTGCTAAGGCATACAGGAAATGTAATTTCATTCTGCGTGCTTTCCGAACACGTGATAGTTCTACTTTATTTCGTCTTTTCACTGTATATGTAAGGCCGCTGCTTGAGTACTGTACACCTATCTGGTCTCCATCTAAGAGGACCTACATCGACAAAATTGAAAGGGTGCAAAAAAGATTCACGAGCCAGATATTTATGAGAAACGGTTTGTTCGATATCAGCTATCGAGAAAGACTGAATGGCAGTACATCCCTACAGCTGAGAAGAGTAATATATGATGAAAATTTAATATTTAAAATAGTCTTTGGTGCTGTAGACATTGACAGTCATGAACTTCTCAACTTCTCGGAATTTAGCGATAGAACAAGGGGCCATCCACTGCGAATTTCTACTGGAAGAGTTCGGACGCAGCAATTTCTGGAATCGTTTCTTGTACGTGCTCCAAGAATGTGGAATAGCTTGCCGAATGATGTAGTCGCATCGCCAACAGCAGCTGTTTTCAACCAAAGACTGGAATCATATCTCAGACAAAAGGGTTTTTTTTTAATTCATTTTCACGAATTTACTTGCAGCTGAGCCCAAGTGTTCCAGGAACCGCCTAGATCACTGCCTTGTCGGATGTTCCGCTTTCAACAGGCCTATATACAAACTTTCCACGATGGATCTTTTACCGTGCTCATACTGCAAGTATAGTAGTTCTCTACCTTGGGTTATGTAGATTGTTTTTTTTGTGTTTTCTTCACACTTGTTTCAAGATTCTGCCTAGTCTGAGACAAGCCCATGGATTCCAGCCCATATTATTAAGAGCACACATACTGAACCCAGTTATTTTTCATCTTCCTCTCTTGATATGTGAAGACATCTCTTTTTCTCAGTGGTATCGTGGAATTTACTGCGTACCGAATGGTAAGCTGGATGGCAAGAAGACAAGACATCAACAAAAAAACTTTCCGGAAACTCTTGTCACTCTTCCAGTTCTTGCGGTTTTTATGGTCAACCAGTCTGAAGTTATAGAAGCAACAAAGGCGCTCACTGAAAGTAGCATTGCTTCGCCTAAGTTCAAAAGGCTATATCCTTACGCTTAGGTGTTGACGCGCCAAGAAAGTTGCTCGAGAGTGGTTGCGAAATTGGCGAATTTCATACATACCACGCTATAACTTGGCTGGTTTTTGCAAAACCGCTTCATGCTATGCAGTTTTTTTATAGTTTTTTTTAAGCTCTTATTTGCCCTCCAGCAATACGTTCGTACGCTGTCAAATTGTAGTTAGCCTAAGTATGAGGAAGAAAGATAATATACCTTTTCATAAATTTGGATAAAATGATTCCTACGGAAACAATGGCTTAACAATTATATGGAAGAATCCAAATCAAGGGCTTTTCTCAGCTAACAGAAGATTTGTTTCTGTATAACATGCCTTCTTTTTTAGTTGTATAGCCAATCATAGAGTTGTTGCGTGTTTCACTTGTCGGCTTTGTTGTTTGCTCTTGGCTTAAATAAACATAAACATAAACATAAACATCATTTGCTCTCAAGCCTTCGACGCTATTTGGACGGCCAGCAGTTTAGGAACCGAGAGGATGTCAAGGAGGCGCTGCTCACATTTTTCGAATCACAACCGGCCACGTTTTGGAGAAAAGGCATCCGTGACTCACCAGCACGTTGGCGAAGGAAAATTGATGTGAAGGGTGGTTACTTTAAATGATTTGATAAGTCGGTCTAGTCCGGCCTCTTTTACGCTTTCTCTAGCGTATTTCCACAACCAATCCGGCTGTCTTATATTCGATCTCAACGGCGATAACAAAAG
This sequence comes from Heligmosomoides polygyrus polygyrus, assembly GCA_947396885.1. NCBI lineage: Eukaryota > Metazoa > Nematoda > Chromadorea > Rhabditida > Heligmosomidae > Heligmosomoides > Heligmosomoides polygyrus. Next base: position 104,415,504 of record OX377201.1, read on the forward strand.
ATTAGACTGCGAGCAATATTTATCAGAAATCAGATTATTCACAAAGGGGAATGATCAGAGCAAATTAGACGAAGACCACACCAAGTGGTCACAAGTGAGTTCAGTGTGGATCAGATGGCTCTCCAGGAGAGTCGATGGTGGCACGCCTACATGCGCTGCTACGGTATCTCCCCCGGATACCAGTTTACGACCCTGGGTCAGCCGGCTCCGTATCCGCCGGTCACAGCTCCTTGTGAAGGATTCAAAAGGGATATGGAGCTGGATTGCACGAGATGCATATATACTACATGGGGGTCCCCTAAAGAAAAGAGCGCTTCCACTGCGCTACTCGATTTCTCTCAGAAGTGTTGACGTCGGTTTCCGGTCTTGCCGCGCCATGAATTTCTGGGGAACTCCGGGCGCACGTATAGGTCCGAAGATCGGGGACCTGATACCGATCTGCCCTTCTGGATTCCGCTGCCTCCGCTTCGTCCGCGGTTTATGTTGCATTCGTTCGGTTGCCTCTGCCGCAACGGGGAGCGTCTATGCAATTCTCCGCACCCTCGGTATTTAGCAACGCCTCCGTGCTTGTGCTCCGTGAATTTAGCTGCGACTCCACGCTTGTACTCCGTGACGCGGCAAAATTCTGGGAGCTTGAGGACAGCGTTGTGGTGACGGAGGTTCGCTGTCCAGAACCTTTTGGCTGCGCTCTGCGTGAAGTGGCGACCTGTGACCAGGTTAATCTTATCTGCCAGTATCTTGAATGGCGCGTCAACCACGGCCTGTTGGGATCTCGTAGGTAGAAGGCATCGAATCCGTTGGGCTAGACTTGGACGTTGTGCAATTGTTTCCTCAGCCAGATCCCTAAGGTTATCGATCGATTTGCCCCAATCGATGTCATCCTGCGGTCCAGGGAGGAGAATGAGCTCGGCGCCTTTGGCCACCGCCTGCATGAGCAGGAACCAAGCGCCTTTCCACCGAGCCGCCTCAACATGATTAGCGTGGGTGAACATCACCACTGCAGACCACTCCTCAATGAACCACTCCGGCTCCAGTTCTTCTGGGTTTTTGACCACCTTAGCCGTCATCGTTGCCGACTCAAACCCCATGCGCACATTACCGAATCCTTCGGGCAACAGCAGCAATGTGCGACGGGGTTGCACCAACTTCCAGCTGGTTGGTGTCCATGGATGTCCGTTGGCGTATCTCACTGCATCATCGTGCATCCTTGGCAAGTTGTGCAAGTCCGCCAAGGTCCGCGGAGGATGACCTGGAGTTATTGTGCCTGCGTCCTCGACACTAGCGATCGTCACATGGATGCAGTGACTTCGAAAGAAAGCTAGGGCGAGACCAAGAGAACTACACGTGATTATATCATATGAATGGTCGAGCATGCGCGCGAGGCGAAAATGCTCTGGCACATGAGATTGGGTGAGGACAGACAAAACTCTTGCGAGCTCATACGGGGAACGAAATGCACACGATGTCAGGGGTGTCTTCAGGAGAAGGTTGCTGATCGGGACGTTGGCAGAGCACGACAGGCGTTGCTGGTTGACCTCGATTTCACCAGGGCACATCCAGTCGATATGTCTTGCGTTGTCCGAGGATGACATCGTGCTACTAAAATAGGTGGTATTTGATGGAGTGTCGGCGTTTGAAGCTGCCTCAATAGCAGCAACCCTTTTCCTGCCACGTTTCCCGCGACTGGTTACTCCCGTTACCGGAGAATCATCTATTTCTTTGGGGACTCTTACGAGATGGTCAAACTGTACTCTACAGGGTTCCGTATTCTCTCCTATTAGTGTGATCAGGGCTGAATTACTGCTGGCTTCAATTACTCGAAATGGACCTGACCAATCCATCGTAAGTTTCGGATGCCGCGATTTTCCTTTTTCCGCGGGCAACTTCATATACACGCGATCCCCTACCCGAAAACTATCATGTTTCTCGGTTTTCCACCTATTATTATAGGTCAGCTGCATCTTCCGCCGATATTGCTCAGCATTTTCGTTGATGCATTCCCTTGCCAACTTCAGTCCACAAAACAGTTCCGTTTTGTAGTTGTCATAATCCACTACATATGGTGATAGCTCGTTTGAGGGTATCACCGCTGATGGATATTTTGGGTCGTTCCCGTACAAAAGGAAGTGGGGACTTTCTCCAGTGGCTCTGTGCGGAGAGGCATTATACGCATATACTACCGTTGGGAGAATCCTGTCCCATTCTGCGTGTAGAACGGTCTTCTTTTTAAGCATGCGTGCAATGGTACCATTAGCACGCTCCGTCAGCCCATTTTCTCGGGGACAGTAGCCCTTGGTGAACTTCTGCTCAATCCTCATAAACTTACAAAGTGCTGCGAATATCTCGTTTTCAAACTCGCTTCCTCTATCCGAGAGAAGCATTTCAGGCCACCTACCTGTACCGCATATCCAATTGCTGAAAATTATTTCAGCAATGGTTTCCGCCCTCTTATCCGCAACTGGGTACGCACCTAGGTATTTGGTGAAGTGGTCTATTATAGTTACGATGTAACGATTTCCGCGTGTGGTTTGTCCCATTTCTAGAAGATCAACTCCTACGACTTGCAGTGGTCTATTGACCTCAATAGGGCGAAGAGGTGGAATGTTTTCCGTTCTATGATTTGTCAGGAAGCACTGTTTGCAACCCCGACACCAACAAATAAGATCCTGGTACATTCCGGGCCAAAAAATTGTCTTTTTCATCTGCACGAACATTTTATGGGCGCAGAAGTGTCCTCCCAAGATACCGGAATGTGCCTCATCAAATATTTCTTTCCTACGTGACCGTGGGACTACTAAAGCAAGTGATCCGTCCTCGTTTATTAGATGTAATTTTTCATTATTAATAACGAAATCTGCTGTACTGAGCATCTTTAAGTGTCTAGGAAGTTTTATTTCCTCCGTCAGACCTTGCTCAACTGCGGATATTGCTGTTGAAAAATCCGGGTCTTGGCGCAATTCCGCCAGCCATTCGTGTTCCTGAATAGCGCAAACTACACGCTCATCTTCCGCATACCCAGTAGCAACACCGGAATGGGGCAGGCCACGAGAGAGCGCATCCGCGACTACATTAGCGGTCCCTTTCACGTATTCGATGGTGAGATCGTACCGTTGGACTTCGAGAGCCCATCGCAAAACACGGGGAGAAATGTTGGTTCGTTTAAAAAGCGAGGTGAGTGCCGAGTGGTCAGTCCTTACTATAGTTTTAACGCCATATATAAAATAGTGAAACTTTTTAAGGCTGTAAACTAGAGCTAGGGCCTCTTGATCAGTCACATGGTAGTTCTTTTCGGCCGCGGACAAGTGTTTTGATGTGAAAAACACAGGGTGCAGCATGGCGTCATCCCCTTCCTGTGCTAAAACCGCACCTACTCCGATCCTACTGGCATCTGTGTAGATGATGAAGGGACGAGATCCGTCTCTTGCTTTAACAATATTGGGCTGAGCAAGCACAGGAGCCCCTGTGAGAGCTGTTTTAAGTGACTGAAAAGCATTCTCTTGCTGCGAGGTCCAGTGAAACTTGTTCTTTGGGCTAGTAAGCTCATAAAGTGGCTTGGAAATCTGGGAGAATTTCAAGACAAATTTGCGATAATATCCCGCCATACCCAGAAAAGTTCTCAGCTGTGCTATATTCAGAGGTCGAGCATAATCCTCAATCCGAGCGATTTTATCCGGGTCTGCTCTCACTCCACTGGCATCTACGACGTGTCCCAAAAACTCAATGCTGGCTTCCATTATCCGGCACTTTTGAGGTTTGACCTTAAGCTGCGCTAAGCGAAAAGCTCCTAGCACGTTCTTAAGCACTTCTATATGACGTTCGACTGTATCTGTGGCTATCAAAATATCATCGATGTATACCGAAACCTCGGTTCCTAGCAGGCCGCCAAGAACTTTATCCATCAATCTTTGGAACTTTGCGGGTGCCGTAGTAAGCCCAAAAGGCAGTACTCGGAACTGAAAAAGCCCCGAGGTGGTGGTAAAAGCGCTTATTTCCTTCGCCCTTTCGGTCAGTGGTACTTGCCAGTATCCACTGGCTAAATCTAGTGAGGTAAACCACCTCTTCCCCTCAAGATTTTGCAGGGTAATATCAATAGGTGGCAGAGGATAGCTGTCCTTTTTAGTGACCTTATTGACTTCTCTATAGTCTACACATAACCGTATAGTTCCATCCTTCTTGGCAACAAGAACAATAGGGGAAGCCCACGGTGATTGACTGTCCTCAATCAATTTTCTCTCCTTAAGGTCACACAGCATTGTGTCCACCTCTTTACGTATTCCGTAGGGCACAGGTCTTGTTTTCTGCTTAATAGGAGAGTTACCACCTATATCTATGTCATGACTGACGAGGTTGGTTTGGGTTAGTTCCGAATCCGAAATAGCGAATACGTCACGATGCTCCGTAATCACCTCGCATATGGCTTCAGACATTGGTCCAGCCTTCCTGTTTCGATTCAAAATAGCTATCAGCTCGTCGAGCCGTTCAGCGTCCTGCAGCGCAGTAGGCTTATGTAAAGTCATCATATCGCTAGGTAGGTCAGCTACCTTAGGATCTACCCAAGTCTCTGTTGACCAAATTCCCAAGTCTTCTCCTTGGCTAATTACCCAGGATTCGTCTCCGCGATTCACAACCGCTATTTCGGCCTTTCCACCTTTAATTTGGCACACCCCAGACTCTATTCTAGGATTTCTAGACCAAAACAGGCAAGGCCCTTCTCCCCTAGCTCCTCCTAATTGCACGGTAGCAATTCCGCCTGCCGCAATTATGATTCTGTTGTCTGCGTAGGCTGATGGAGTACAGTCTTCGCGTTCTAGACTGCTGTCCGCAGACTGGTCTCCCGATGCATCTAATTGTGGTGACAAATTTAGGGTTATTCCAAGTTCTTGCAAAGCATTTGTCCCTAATAGTAGGGTACTATCCTTGCTTTGCTGCACATGAAGGTGTACGGCAGCCGTACCAGCTTTCTGAACAATTACCTCTGTCACAATTTCCGACAGAAAACTCATCCGGTTACCCGAAGCATCGAAGAGCTTCCGCTGCATTCCGTTGCCTACCACCCTTGCCTCAGTATCGAGGTCAGCACCTCCATCTCGGGCTTGTTTCAGCAGCCCTACCGGAATAATTGAGACCACCGACCCGGTGTCCACTAATGCTTTTGTTAAAACACCAAAGATTTTCACGTCCACTGTGCACGGTTTTCCCACTGCCTGAGGTTGGTCTGCTTCACGGTTCCGTTTTCGGTGTACTGCCTTGCACCAACCGTCGAGGTCCGCTGAAAGCGAAATTCCTCCTACCCCACTTCTGTTGCCACGATTAGCAACCGTTCCACTACCTCGTTCCTCTGGGTCATGGCGTTGCAGTGGCCGCTTACTCTTCTTGCAATTAAGTGCTACGTGACCTGGTTTTCCGCAGCTGTAACACTTCACTGGTGGTCGGCTTTCTGTCGGACCACTGGGACTTGGGAGCGCACTATTCCGTGTTGGATTGATCGTTTTCCGATCGATATAACCTCCTCTGGTGTAATCTCTTTGACTACTGAACATCCGTGGACTATCAGCTCGCAACTTCTCTAGCCGAGTTGCTACGCGCTTTACTTCTTCGTAAATCTGACCCTCCGGAGCATCTAGGGCTGCCAGCATGTGGTAGGAGTTCTGCCAGTGTTCGAGGCACGAATAGAGTTTCGATCCTCTTAAGAAGTCCCATTCGTTACTTGGATGTAATCTCCTGGACAAGTCTTCTATTCTACAGCAGAAGTCTGCTATGGTCTCACCTGAGCGTTTGGAGAGTTGTTCCCAATCTCTAACAATTTTTAGCCGCTCACAAGGATTTTTACGCGCCATCCTTAACGCTTCGACTACGCCCTTATAAGTCCCTTCCCGAACTTTTGTAGGGAGTCCCTTAAAAATCGATAGGGCTGTCCCGTCTAGGTGGTTTACCAGGATATCACGCCTATCGGATTCTCTCCATACCGAAGAGGGGAATTTCACCTCCAATGCACGTAAAAATTCGGTTAAAGAGGTCTTTCCGTTGTATTTAACAACATTCGCCACACTCTGTGCCTTGAAAACCTCTCGAAAAATGGTAAACATATCACCTACGCCGTCCGTAGGGCATGGACCATTTCCGGTACCGTAACTTGCAGTAGAAGTCGACTCACCAATGGTCGATTCTAGCAAAGACGTTTGAGAGGATGCTCGTGACAGCGCGACTGACGGAGCCGTCCGGCTCGGCTGTTGCCCAACGTTCGTGTCGTGCAACTCGCTTGAGCTCTGAACATTGCCTTGTAGAGCGACTAAATGGTTGCGGACCGCACACCAATTATCACCTCCATCAGTTGTCCCACCGTGAGGTGTTGGAGCCAACCGCTCGTTGACGAGCGAGCCACTCTCTGGCGCTCCTGACAGGCGTCTCACTTGTTCCTGTAATTGTTTGACCTGATTGACAAGGTGTTCCACCTCTGAATCCTTTTTTCTGATGTCTTCTGCACTCTTTTCCTGCAGTTCTGTCAACTTGTTCCGCAGTTCTAGGATTGCGTCACACTTGGAATTGACTATTTCAGAAACCTCGTTAACCGCGCAACCAAGGTTTGATGCTACTTGAGACAGCATCCGACTCTGTTGCGTTACGACCGGTAACAGTTTGCGCAGCTCATCTTGACTCATTTGCAACTCATCAAAAATTGATGGTGTCCTCGCATCCGGGACCACGCTCAAATGTTCCACTACTTTCAAAAGTGTGCGCTGAACTGCTCCCTGAGCTGACTCCATAATAGCGCACTTCTTCTTCTGCGCTAGATTACGGATTTCCTCTTCCAAACTAGACTCAAGCTGAGTAAGTATTTCTGTGAAAGAGGCGCTCAATTCGTCGTAAGGACAACTCACTCCGAGCTGACTCCAGCTGTAGAGTGGATCAGCAGCGTGATCACCGTTGTCCTCTGTGGACGTCTGTTCCATGGCTAACACGTCTGTTTCCGACATAGCGTTCGTTCTGAAATAGTCAAAATTTCCAAGTCACTGGCTTGGCCCCCAAGTCGGTCTAGTCCGGCCTCTTTTACGCTTTCTCTAGCGTATTTCCACAACCAATCCGGCTGTCTTATATTCGATCTCAACGGCGATAACAAAAGATTAGACTGCGAGCAATATTTATCAGAAATCAGATTATTCACAAAGGGGAATGATCAGAGCAAATTAGACGAAGACCACACCAAGTGGTCACAAGTGAGTTCAGTGTGGATCAGATGGCTCTCCAGGAGAGTCGATGGTGGCACGCCTACATGCGCTGCTACGGTATCTCCCCCGGATACCAGTTTACGACCCTGGGTCAGCCGGCTCCGTATCCGCCGGTCACAGCTCCTTGTGAAGGATTCAAAAGGGATATGGAGCTGGATTGCACGAGATGCATATATACTACAGATATTGTTATTCGTATGTTGTGATAATAAACATTTCATGCCCCAAATGTCCGAGAACTTATGCACCAACATAATACATGACCATTTCCTGCTACGGCGTTGAACCTCTTAGCACGTTATTATATAGTGTGACACCATTTTAGTTTTAAACTGGACATTTTTAATTTTAAACCGAATGCTTTTCAAGCAAAAATCGATATATCTAGAGTAAAAATAGATACTTTATAATAAAGCTAATCTAACTCCTATACAGGGAGTGTTTCTTAAGAATCAATGTGTACACTTTCTGAATGAGCATAGAATTTCCATTCCTTTGATCAAATTTATGCACTGATTGCATTTTAACGTTCCCCTACACAAAGAGTTGTTGAAGTGAAGAGATTGTGCCGTGCAGTCGTCTGAAGCATTGCATTGTTCATTTGATTGATAGTGCAAACGCTGTTTGAAATTAATGTTCTAAAGTTCTGTCGTGGATTTTCTATTGCAACTGCTTTAACCGTTTCTAGATTTACACGCATGTAAACACCAATTACATTATCATTCCAATGAACAGTGCAATTTATTGAACTAGTGCACGGCGCAATCTCTCTATATGTGAATTCACTGCTTTTTAAAACGTCAGCATAAACCTAGTAATGTTGCTCGTAACCAATTGATAAGAATTTGTGTTTATTGTATAGTGTGATTATTTCTTAGCTTTGCCTTTTCCTTTCTTTTTCTACAAAGGTCAATTAAAAAAACTTTTCAAAAAAGATATTTTAACTTTGTCAAAGTAAGTCTATTTAAACTTTAGCTACGTCTGATTCCATCAAGTGGTTTTTCAAACATCCCCTGGAATCTGGTCGTTTAAGGCCCTCAACCAAGGGGTGTCTGCGAAACGCAATACGCGGCGGCCCACCTAATTTTCGACAACTTCGCCATAGAACAACGTCTCTGATCTTCGGATGTAGATGAAGCAGGAGGCCTTTGGGTGCTATATAGTTCCACATCGCAGTCACCACTGGCGACCACTGCTCAGGGCTTACTGTTCTGCTCAGGGTGAAAGATGTGATGATCAATGGATTTTACCAATGGTAATCAATATCGATTCGACAGCCCTCGTCAATCGATTTTTTAGATTTTTAGCAAAAGCTCGATACTGAAAGTTTTTAAATCAAGAACAAACTGCCACAAAGAATGTCTATGGTAAAGGCTCGGAAGAAATGCTAAAGTTGAACACTTTAAAACACACCAAGAAAGCAAAAAACGTGTGCCCCTTGCCTTTAATTTTTATTCTCAGCAAACCATTAACCAGAACGTAACGGTTTCCACCGTATTAACAGCTCTAGATAGAAATCTTTTTCATAGAGGAACTATGAGAGGTTATAGAGCCCTAAAAAAATAATTTCTGCCTGTAAAACTCACCTGTAAACGCATCGTAGCCGAGGTTAGCTGGTAGTAAAAAGAAACGTGACGATTACCGACGTAAGGTGATCTTCGAAGCAAATAATCGAATAACGTTCCCGCGATCGATGAGGTAGATGAAGTTCTTGCAAGAATCGACGACTCGTCGTGTTGTGGGAAGATGCTATATCTAGGTCGGACGTCGTCGAAACTGCTAACTACATAGCGCGAAATAATAATCGCCTTTGCACCGAGCTGAAAAACTCTCCCGGAGCGATACGATGCCGTCGTCAAATGTCAGCTAGACGACATTCTATGGAAGTTCACGCCGCTGAAAAAGGCAAATGTTAGCGCACGATGAACTGCTCCTCAAGAAATCTTCTGGGAAGGAAGTCGTTTACGGGAAGAAGCTGGACCATGGAAAGTAGACTGGGTTTGACTCATAGAACAAAGGGATCGGTCCTAATCGGAGGGGCGTACACTGTTTTTGCGTCTCCATTCCCTACCTTAAGCTTCTACGAGAGCTTCAGTTGCTGTTCCATATTGCCAGGGCTTTCATTCAAATTCATTGGATATAGTTGTGTGGCATGGGATGATCTAGGAATTCGGCATCTTCAGGGTTGCTCCCCTCCGACTAGGATAGATCCAAACGAAGTGTAAAGAACTAACTGTCGGCGCTAATCACTCCCTTATGGAATGTGCCACGCATTCTGCTTTTAACTGATACCATGGAAGAGATTTAGAGGCAGATTTGCACTACAGAACGACTAGCACAGGCAAACCACTGCGCTATACAGCCCAGACATCTTTGGTAACAGACCACGCACCAGGGGCCGGATTCATCAACGATGACGGAGGTAAATCTTATCACCAGTCACCATTACTATCCGTCAGCAGCTCACTAACCGCGATTTGCAATCCATCAAATTCGCGGTAAGTGATGGCAATTCGTTGCGACTGAGTCACCGTTTAGCCGTGGAGCGCAAATGCTGCAACCTGTAGCGGTTACCGGACACTCCAGCCTAGTAACTGATACGCCGGATCTGAGGCCGGATTTAACTAACCACATTTTGATGAATCGGCCGAATGGTGGGTTTCGTGGTTAGTTGCGCCACTTACAGGCGGTAAGTGGTTGATGAATCCGGTCTCTGGTACTTACCGAGACGGCGAAAATTGGAGGACTTGTTACAGAACGCAGGGCTCGAGCAGAACTAACTTTAAAAAAATAATTTAAAACAGTTATTTAGATACGAGCAGCAGGAAAAAAACGTGTCACCATGCGTGTCCGCTTTTAAAAAATCTGATGAGTCCATTTGGCTAATAAAACGAGGTCGCCGACTTCGACTCCCGGGGCCGGATATATCAACGACTTACGTAACTTTAACGGAGAATTGTATGCGAAAAGCTCAGATATCGCTCATCATAGCGCTTGATAGGCCGCGTTATCTGAGCTTTTCGCTTAAATTCTCCGTTAAAATTACGTAAGTCGTTGATGGATCCAGCCCCTGGTCTTCCCACTTCTGACAAAGGAGATCGCTTACCTGCCTAGTAGGTGGGCCACTGTGGTGACTATCAATGGTGATTATATATTAGGTTGTAACGAATTAAATGGCACTGGCTAGCGCCATTTTTTGGCGCGTCTTTACGCGTTTGATCGAGAACAAACCGTAGCATGTGGCATACCATTAAACTTTGCTCTACCGGTGAGTACCAAATTTTCTATGTAAAAGTGGGAAAACTTTAGAGTTTTATTGACTTTTTTGCAGATGGACAAAAGGGTAATCCGAGGCATATACTTGTATGAATTCAAGCTGGGCACTACAGCTAAGGAGGCGGACGAGAAGATCAACGCCGCATTCGCTCAAGGATGTTCCACAATTCGGACGGCGTATCGTTGGTATCAGAAGTTCCGGAATGGTGATGAGAGCTTGGAAGAACATGAAGGTCGTGGGAGGCATAGTGATGTTGATGAGGACAAGCTGAGAGATGTGGTAGAGGAGGATCCACACAAAGGTACCAGGGAGATAGAAAATCGGAAAGACCAAGAAGCTGGAAAGGTGGGTGCCCCCCAGACTGTCTGAGGAGCAAAGAAACCGACGGTATGAGATCTCGTCCGCACTGCTTCTACGGAACGAAACGGCCCATTCCTTGATCGCATCGTAACCTGTGACGAGAAATGGATAATGTACGACAACAGGCGACGATCGACACAGTGGGTGGACAGCGATGGGAGCCCCAAGGATTTTGCGAAGCCGGAATTGCACCAAAAGAAAGTAATGGTGACAGTATGGTGGTGTTCGCTGGGAATTATTCACCACAGCTTCCTCCCTCCCGGCGAATCCATCACGGCAGAGAAGTACTGCATTGAAATTGAAGAAATGATGAAAAAGTTGAAGGATATCCGGCCGGCCTTGGTAAACCGAAGGCGAGTTCTCCTTCTGCACGACAGTGGGCGCCCCCATGTAGCACGAATGACGTTGCAGAAATTGAATGAGCTGAGCATTGAAACTCTACCACATCCCCCGTTTTCTCCCGACCTCTCCCCAACAGACTACCATTTCTTCAAGCATCTTGGCGACTTCTTGGTAGGGAAAATATTCAAATACCAACAGGATGCCGAAAGTGCCTTCGAAGAATTCGTCAATTCCAGAACTTCTGATTTTTATGCTACTGGGATAAAAAAGCTTGTGTCACGTTGGCAATGATGTGTAGAATCAGTAGGTTTTTATTTCGATTAATAAACTTGCCTACAAGCCGAGATATTAACTGTTTAAATTTACAGTGATTCAGTGCCGTTTATTTCGTTACAACCTAATAGTTGATTGATTTGCATTATATGCTTAACAAAGAAATAAAAGAGAAGAAATGCAAACTATCGAGACCTGCCGTTCAATCTATGAGGTTGTAAGGAAAGTTTCCCGCACCAATTTGGCGTTCCGCAAAATTTTTTAAGTGTTTTAGAACCTTTTCGCAACAGCTCATATATAGGCTGATCTATGACCTACATTTACCACTATTGTTGCCATATTCCGTCACGGTTTGGCAGAGGAAATCGTTCTTGACTGGAGGCAAGTTCGACTGCTTCTACTTTACTAGGTCAAGAAAGCAAAGTATTGCAAGAGCTGTGGTAGACAACATCTGTGGAACGATACGTCCTACCACTGTCTCCTACGACACGGTGGAAGAATGGTTCCGGAAGTTCAAGAACGGAGACTTTTGCTTGGAGGGCCGACCACGGTGTGGAGGGCCGGTTGCAGTGAATGAGGGGCACCTTCTAGGGCTGCTTCAGGGGAATCCCCGGCGCTGCACCCGTGAACTGGTCAAGGAACTCAAGTGGAGTCACACGACCATAGCTCAGCACCTGCGTGGCTTTGGGAAGACATGTAGGTATGGGGCATGGATACCGTATGAACTCAGCCGCCAACAGCTGCAGGTACTCCTGGGGCGGCATGAAATTCTTGGCTTTGCGGCGGAATTTTTCTTGGCTCGAGAAACTAGCCGCTGGCGACGAAAGGTGGCAGTCTACGTTAGCCATACGCGGAAGCATTAGCGGCTCAGTCGCGGCGAAGCAGGAATTCCCATGCCAAGACCGGAACTTCACCCAAAAAGGGTTGTGCTCAGTGTCTGATGGAACTGCAAAGAAGTCATTCACTGGGAGCTGCTAGTTACTTAGTAAAAAAATTGGGAACCATGAATATAAAAATTCAGATCTTTTGAGGTTTTTGAAGCGCAGTGACTCAGAAAACAGGATAAAATTTCAGGAAGAAAGAAAATTGCACAGCATTATGCACAAAAAGCTGAAGGAGGTCTTCTTTTGTCTAACTTGAGATAGATACAACCAAAAAAGGAAGACGACAAGTGTCCGTATTCAAAAAAAATCTAGTGAGGCAAAGTGGCTAATAGAAGGAGGCGGTGAAGGGAATCAATCCGGAAACTCGAGAACGTACTGGTAGTAATAGGGCAGAAAAGCGGCGAGGATGCAATGAACAATGCGCGTGTGGTGCGGTTTGTGGGTCACCACAATACGGAAGACCCTGGCCAATTATATCCCGTCGATACTGGTACGAAACCCGTCGTGTAACCAATACAATGAAGATCACCTTCATTCGGTCGACTATGTACTAGAGGGAGATGTGCTTTCAGAAGAAGGGTAAAGGATGACGATCACGAAAATGAATTCCTTTGCGGTATGCGCCACGCACTCTAATTCTACGTGCTATTGTGGAACATTTTGCACTTTTGCACATTTTATATAAACAACGTACTACGGCTACGAACATCAGTGATTTAAGCCGCGAAGTGCACATTTAACGGATAGCGATTTAGCGAAGTTAAGGAATTATAGAGATTTTTTGTTGAAGCCTGAATTAACGACTTAACTGAAATTTTCACAAATTCAGTGGAATTCTTCACGCTTTTTTTTCTTAATAGGTTTATCAGTTTCAGTAATCAGTCAATACTACTCGTAAAGCAGACAGCAAGGACCTGCGCTAATCGCTGACCCATACCCAATCCTCTTGCGAATAATAAACAGCTGACAATTTTAAGATAATAGGTTGTAACGAACAGTTAATATCTCGGCTTGTAGGCAAGTTTATTAATCGAAATAAAAACCTTCTGATTCTACACATCTTGGCCAACGTGACACAAGCTTTTTTATCTCAGTAGTTTAAAAATCAGAAGTTCTGGAATTGACGAAATCTTCGAAGGCACTTTCGGCATCCTGTTGCTATTTGAATATTTTCCCTACCAAGAAGTCGCCAAGATGCTTGAAGAAATGGTAGTCTGTTGGGGAGCGGTCGGGAGAAAACGGAGGATGTGGTAGAGTTTCAATGCTCAGCTCATTCAATTTCTGCAACGTCATTCGTGCTACATGGGGGCGAGCATTGTCGTGCAGAAGGAGAACTCGCCTTCGGTTTACCAAGGCCGGCCGGATATCCTTCAACTTTTTCATCATTTCTTCAATTTCAATGCAGTACTTCTCTGCCGTGATGGATTCACCGGGAGGGAGGAAGCTGTGGTGAATAATTCCCAGTGAACACCACCATACTGTCACCATTACTTTCTTTTGGTGCAATTCCGGCTTCGCAAAAACCTTGGGGCTCTCATCGCTGTCCACCCACTGTGCCGATCGTCGCCTGTTGTCGTACATTATCCATTTCTCGTCACAGGTTACGATGCGATCAAGGAGTGGGTCCGTTTCGTTCCGTAGAAGCAGTGCGGACGAGATCTCATACCGCCGGTTTCTTTGCTCCTCAGACAGCTCGTGAGGCACCCATCTTTCCAGCTTTTTGGTCTTTCCAATTTCCTTCAGACGCCGGGCAGCTGTGTTGTGACTGACACCAAGAACCTTCGCTATCTCCCTGGTACCTTTGTGTGGATACTCCTCTACCACATCTCTCAGCTTGTCCTCATCAACGTCACTATGCCTCCCACGACCTTCATGTTTTTCCAAGCTCTCATCTCCATTCCGGAACTTCTGATACCAACGATACGCCGTCCGAATTGTGGAACATCCTTGACCGAATGCGGCGTTGATCTTCTCGTCCGCCTCCTTAGCTGTAGTGCCCAGCTTGAATTCATACAAGTAAATTCCTCGGATTACCCTTTTGTCCATCTGCAAAAAAGTCAATAAAACTCTAAAGTTTTCCCACTTTTACATAGAAAATTTGGTACTCACCGGTAGAGCAAAGTTTGCGCTTCTAAGTGATATGCCACATGTTACGGTTTGTTCTTGATCAAACGCGTAAAGACGCGCCAAAAAATGGCGCGAGCCAGTGCCATTTAATTCGTTACAACCTAATATTTCAATGCAAACACTTTTTGACCAGAAGCATGATGTGCGCTTTTGACAATTCAAACGTGTTTATGTCCCTCACATGCAAATCCAGCATTTTCCGCTTCCCGCTTCGTAGTTTGTTTCCCGGTTTCCAAGATAAAATAGCCGTACTTTATTATTTCTCACAACTATACATAATTTCATAACGTCAGCACTGGGCAGTAACACCGAGATAGTACACAGAACATCTAGAGAGCACACATTGTGATAATTCGAAACAAATACCCATAACAATACGGAGAAAACGCCTATGCGTATGCGCTATTGAAGAATGGAAATAACGAAATACATCGGGTGAAAGAGGAGGAGAAACAGTGCCAGATCAGAGCACTTACACTTCTTACGGAGTCTGAACAAAGACCTTTAAAATTGCTGCCGCGATCCGACAAAAAAAAATTCTGAAGAACAGGAGACTTTTCTAGTTATATATCACCTATCACTATTGCATCAGACAAAAACAAAGTGAACTGGAATTATTGACGTTCTTAGTTGTGAGTTATTCATACACATTCGTAGAGATGCTGAAAGAGTTCGCAGAAAAGACAATGAGATTGAGGATGATGGAGAGAAGACGGAATATTCTACGGATTTTACTGTATAACGCAGCGCACCATTTACCTACTGTATGCGTGCCTAATCGACTTATTGATCTTATTGAGTGTTGACTTGCAGGCAACTACTCGATATATTGATTTCTTCCAAAATTTCGTCGAGACATGGAAAAGGACACTAATCATAAGAGACAGAATTATGCATAGGTTGTAGAATGACACAGGGCACTTTGTGCGTGTTGTACGCACGACTGATCGATATATTGATCTGCTTGATAGTGTCCAGATTAGTTGACATGCGTGCGATTAATCAATATATTGATTTATTCCAAAATGTCGCCAAGACCCGGGAAAGGTCACTAAAGGACGGAATATTATATGACCTGCACTAATCGTTATACCGAATAGGCGTTATCAATGTGTAATGCCTATTCGCACGACCAATCGATATATTGATCAATCCAATAGAGTGTCCAGAGTGGTTGACTTGCGCGTAACCAATCGATATATTGATTTGTTGTTAAAGTTTACCGAAAAATAGAAATGATCACTGAGAGCAGAATAATGTATACACTACTGCGTAGTGCAGCACATCCTGGGGCTACCACACGCATGACTAATCGATATATTGATCTGCCTGACAGAGTGCCTAGAGTAGTTGACCTGCACTAATCGTTATATTGATTTGTCTCAAAATCTTTGTCCAGAGTTAGGTCTAAGGAATGCTCCCACGGCAGTGTCCGCGAAGTGGCAAGGATCGTGCCGGGACCCAACACCTGGCCAGTCGTGGCTGAGGACGAGGGGTGTTGCGGGCTACGACGAGTGGCCAGGTGTTGGGTCTCGGCACGATCCTAGTGCCCGTCCGCGGACATTTCCGCGGGAATATAACTTAGACTTAACTGTCGACAAAGAATTTAAAACAGATCAATACATCGATTAGAAGCGCACAAGGCGACTACAATATATCGATTAGAGGCGCACAAGGCGACTACTCTGGGCACTCCTTCAGGTAATCAATATATCGATTATTCCAGCGTATAGTAATGTATGGACTATTTTGTAATGCAGCGCACCCAGTACCTAGTATACACACGACTAATCGATATATTGATCTGCTGGAATAATCGATATACTGATAGGGTAACCGGAGTAGTTGGCATGCGCGCGACTAATCGATATATTGATTTATTCCTAAAATTTCGTCAAGAGCTGGCGAAAGTCGTTGAGAGACATTTGGAGTCTCCCAAAACTGCCCAAATTCTGACTCAACTTGACCAAAGGCTCCTTGCGAGGAGAAACTTTGGACCGAGACACCTACGTGGAATAAATGGGCGCATAATCCATCCGGTGCCACGACCATATGGATGGTGAATGATTGATTGATCGATTGCTCTCGTCATGTAGATCACAACGGCTAGGCGATTACGAGTGTTTAAGGCTTTTGAGGCACATCCTCTACGGCAATCACTCAATGATGCCAGGCGTCTTCGAAGTGCCGATGATCACAGGAACGATGATGTCGAACTGCTCCAAGTCCAGCTTGAAGAAGTAGCTGATGGTGACCAGTCGGTCGGCGTGTATCGAGGTCGGTGGCAGATGGGATGGTATTGAGAACTCGATCTCCTTCGTCTCGGGACCCGATCCCGGTCTGGCTTTGCAAGTTCCCTGAAATAGAACGAATCAGGTTCGAGCACGAGGAATTAACTCAGAGGCTGTTAGGATGTTAGCTACAGTACTCCTCCTACATGAGACTCGACGGCTATGGTCACGCTCTTCCGATCCATCAGATGCGTCTCGTAACGATTCGTGGACACGAAGTCGAGCTGCTGACACAGCGATATCAGCACGCACTCGTGATGCTCCTGAAGTCAAAAAGTGACCTTCCGAGTTTGAGCTCCAGCCTTGCTTGCCAACCTTTTTGCGTTGCCATCGTTTTCGTCGAGTTCGATCCTCGACAGTTAGGGTTATACGGGTGGTTTCACCTTAACGTAATAATATGCTCGGTTCTTGTCGTTAATGTGGATAACATGGGAGGTAGAGGGGCGGCAGCCAATCGCAACCAATCAGAAAGCTGACCAAACGCACACTAGCCAATCAGGACGTCGACCGCCCAGCCTCTCCTCATGCTGCCCACATTAACGACTACTCTTTAAGTTCATGGAAGAGTGATTTCATATCAGATTTTTAAAGCTTTTTAGAGCTTCTTACCAGGCAGCAATCCCACTTCCTGCACTTTCATCGAAGCGACTATCGTTCCTCGCTTTCGGCCACAACATCCAACGATCTAAAAAAATGACACGTAATAGCTTTCCTAACGGTAAGGCCGTCCTCAGTAATAGCATAGGGTGTCTAGATTATTCGTAGACGCTGCCACTTATGCAATTCTCAAGTCAAACTGGAGATTTCCAAACCAAACTTTTGAAAGTAAGCTGAACACTTCTGCAGCCGAATTGAACTCTAATTCAAAACTTCCACAATAAAGCAGACAATATTTGAAAGGGTGAAAATACTTTTTTCCTTAAAAGGTTCTAATATTAAAGGATAAAGGATAAAGGGCGGCGTTACTCAATCCCTTTTGGGATGCGCCACGCATTCTACTTCTACGCAATATCGTGGAGGCGATTTGAATGCGTATTTGGCCATACACTGGCTTGCGGTGGCCAACCGATAAACAAGTCAGCGCTCTATCCTTCCCAGACTAGTCTGGTATCAATTTGCCAACCCCGGAGGGATGGAAGGCTTGGTTGGCCTGGGCGGGGAATCCGAACCAGGAACCTGGCTCCTCCAACTGCGCTACGCGTGCCCTTCCAATATTATTTCATAGAAAATTTATAACTCACCTGTTCCAAAAATGCTTAAAACTTATAAAATTTTTCTTTTCTTAACAGAGGAACGAAATGTGTTTCATATTTTAAAGTACAAGAAGGATGCAATTGTTAGGTATGATAAAAAAGGTGCTGATGAAGAAAAAAGAAAAAGATTTTAAAAGAAAAAAGAAAAGTAAGAACAAAAAAAGAAATATGAGAATTAGGTGCATTGAAAGGAGGAGATCCCATTGATTTCTAAAAGAAAATTTTAAAAGCGAATTACATATTCTTTAAAAGGAGGTGATAAAAAGATAATCCTTATATATAAAGGAATTAGCGGTTGTCCGTCCGTCCGTCTGCTCATCCGTCTGGCCTTTCCTAGAAGTCGAGTAGCAGGCGTCCGTGTTCAGATGAGGTGTCACTCTCGCGTGTCGAAACCATCAGAAGAAGTGTCACCGATGTTGAGCAAAGGGCGGTCGAGTTCAAAAGACATGCCAGCGACGTTGCTCAACAGGCGTCCGGATTTAGAAGATGTGTCATCGACGTCGTGCAACAGGCGCTCGGAATCAAAAGGCTGTCAGCGATGTCGCGCATTGGGTGTTTGGGTTCAGAAGAGGTGTCAACGATGTCGCGTAATGGATGTCTGGGGTCAGAAGACATGTTATCGATGTCATGCAAGGGGTGTTTGGGCTCGGAAGAAGTACTACGGATTTAATTCAAGGGGAATCTCGGTTTAGAAGAGGTGTCATCTATGTCGCGCTATGTCCGGATTCCGAACATGTGTAATGGGAGACCACTAAAGAGGAGACCAGTAAGCGGGAGTCCAGTGACGGGTGGGATGACCAGCGAAGGGAGGAGGTGGGGTGGGGTACCAGTAAGAGTAGCACCTTTAATGGGAGCCAGTGAAGGGGGACCAATAAAGAGTGCCACTAAGATGAGGGTTGGAGCGGTAGTAAGGGGGGGGGGGGGAGCGAACGGGAGCCAGTGAAGTGGGAAAGTTCTGTGAAGGGAAACCGGTAAAGGGGGAACCATTAAGGACCAGTGACGAGGGGACCAGTGAAGGTAGGACCAGTAATGGCGGCCAGTGAAGGGGAGGGGACCAGTTAAAGGGGTCAGTGAAGGTGAGACAAGTAATGGGGGAGCTATGAAGGGGGCAATAAAGGAGGGACCAGTGAAGGGGACCAATAAAGGGTCACTTAGGTAAGGCGAGGTAGCAAAAGAGGGCAAAAAGAGGGACAAATGGGAGCCAGTGAAGGGGGGGGGGAACCGGTAAAGGGAGAACCAGTGAAGGTGGACCAGTAATAAGGCCTAGACGGGGTGTTCTATTCTCGGGGTTTGGGGGTGAAGCCCCAACCAGACGTTTGGCGGCCGTTAGGCCGCTGAACGTCTGGTTATTCATAATGATCGTAATAATGTATTATTGTATTCATAAAAAGTTATAAGTCTCTTGTCCAAAAGGGTGATCGGAGAGTTGGAAGCTTACAAAATTTTTGTTTTCTTTAAGAAAAAATGATGTATTAGAGCTTATTTTAAAGTGCAACAAAAGCAGCAGTTCTTGAGTGTATTCGCAAAAAAATTATTTCTCATATTTTAATGTTAGAATTGTGTAAGAAGTTGTCCAAGACGTGAGAAGTGTCCAGCTTCAATTGAAAAGTGTCTAATTTGACGTGAAAATGGTGTCCATATGATACAAGCGCGGTTGTCCATATGATACAAGCGCGAATCCAGATAGGCTACTCGCCTCCTAAGCTTTTCCTAAAATTAGAAAACCATGAATCCACAGAGTTCGTAGTCGTAAGTTCATTGCTTTTCAGCATCTTGGGACAAACATAAATATAAATATTGCTTAAATTCAAATAATAAGATGTTCTTCAGGCAGTGTGGTCATTATTTTGTAAAGGTTCACTGTAAATATGAAACCATAATTAAAAAATTATTTGAAAAATTGTAAATATGACTCTACTAGGTCATGTCTTTTTGAATTGTAGGACGTCGGATTTGGTTCGTAAAATGTCCATTGTATTTTTATACGGATCAAATTGCAAGAGTGCTCAGTTTAAAATAAAAATTGTAAAAAATGAAGCTTCGGACATACCAGCTCCTCTTCCGTTGTGGACGTCGAATCTCGCATGTACGGGGCGTCCAGATTCAGGTAAGGAAAGACCTTGAACGTCTTTTCTGCAAGAAAAGCATGTAAGAGAAGCATAGACGACAAAACTCTCTATACGGATAAAGATAGAAGAGTAATACGAGAAAATTTAAGAAAAAAGAGAGAAGGAGAGAACCCACCTGCAACCATCTCGGTGTCGCCGTCCTCAGGAATCGCCATCAACGCCGTACAGGTGTAGCGAACCGAGCCGTAGTTGTCGCGGTCTATCTGGAACAGGCCGACGACGTTCACTGAGCAGAAGCAGATCCTGGCAACACTGAAGCGCTTACCGAGGACAGAACGTCCATGGGCAGACGAGCTTCGAACGGCACTGAATGCCGACCTTCCAGAAGATAGAACTCCTCCGTGCAGTGATCAGCAATCATCCTGAACATACCGAAGGCTACGGTTATCAACAGATGCCACACGGAAAGAGAGAAAGGGTACGTTGCTCGCCTTAGCGATTGGTCAGAATATTTTTGGTCACATCTGTCTTTGGTTCTGATTCGCTGGTGCGACCCGACCTCTAGTGGTGCCCACATTCTCGACAAGGAACAAATTTTCCAGCGTTGAACCTTGTAGGCTGTTTTAGGTGAAGCTTACCTATGCTTAACATTCTGAGGCAGAACGCCTCACTTATAAATTATTGGCCGATCATGAGACTTCAAAGGATTAAGCTACAAGAGTGCGTTAATCACTTTCTGTCTGGGAAGTGTCACGTATTCTATGTCTACGAGTTGTCTTGAAAGCAACTCGGTAGCCGGTCAACAGAAACGCGAGTGCTTTATCATTTTTAGACGAGTCTGGTAGCAAATCACTAAACTCGAAAGAATGGAATGCTAGGTTGGCCTAGGTGAAAACTGAACAAAAAACCTTGAATCAGTATACATGTGACAGCCGACGCCTCCTCCGACATCACAAAACTAAGATTAAAAGGTATGAGAAAAGCAAAATTCAGCAACAGTGCCATAACACACCGCAATATAGATTTATAGTTTCAGGGCAATCTTGGGTTCTTGACGCGAATACGATCGATCGCTCCCTGAATTAAATTCCTGTATTCGTGCGGGACCTCGATGAGACGCACCAGAGGACCAGCCCGCCCGTGCACGCTATCGATCAGCGCGGGCTTGCCATGCGCCATTTCTCGCCCGACTCAGTTCTTACTCTGTCGTTGGCTCAAGCGGCTGCGCGAGCGTGGCTCCGCGCACCGACCTCGTTCGCCCTATCTAAACTATCTTCGGAATTCTCGAGCGGAGTTGTAAGGCCTCCGCACACTTTTTCGACAAGCGGCGGGTGGCGGACGGCGCACTAAAGCCCCTTTCATACTCGTCCCAGGGGCGGCGGCGGCGGCGGCGGCCCAATGGTTTAGCATAGGAAGGCGGCGGCGATGACGTGCCCGAGCGGCGGCCACGGCGGTGGAGGGGTTTTCATACTGGCAGCGGCGACGTCGCCGCGGCCACGCCCCGCCACGCCCCTGGCGGCGCCGCCGCCAGGGCCGCTGCCCGAGATGGCTGGGGCCATTTCGGGCGGCGGCCACGAGGGGCAGCGAGAGCGGCGGCACAGACGAGACCGCTGCGCGTACGCGCGCGCCAAACGCAATTAGCGCTGGCGGCGGCCGCCGCCACCCCTAGGCGGCGAGAACGGACACCGCCCCTCCACCTGCCGCTGAAGCGGCGGCCGCCGCCGCCGCCGCCCCTCGGACGAGTATGAAAGGGGCTTAAGGCTCCCGCAGACTTCTGCGGCGTTGCCGCTGCCCTATCCTTCATCATAGGGCAGGGACGCAGAGCTCGCCGCCAGCGGCACCGCCGAAAATGATTTGAATCGTACGAGACGGCGCCACTCCAGCGGCGCCGGGAGAATCTGCCTGCGCTCTGCCCTTTCGCGGCGAGATCCAGGGCGGAAACGGGCGCGTCACCAGGGGCCGTATGCTATTCTCTCCCCAACCGTCTCCGGCTGGGTATGAGGCGGTCTCCGCCCACATCCCCGGTATGCACATCATTCGCTATCGACTTTTCGCGCCGTCCCCGTCCCCGAGTCGGGCGAGAATAGCATACGGCCCCAGTTGGTCTCGACTAGAAAGGCTACAGCACCTCGCCGTCGTCGCTGAGCGGCGCCACTGGCCGGCCGGCAGCCGCCGTTGAGCGGCGACACTCATCGATGTCTCCGTCCGCCTCCCGCCGCTGGCCGCAGAAGTCTGCTAGTCTGATATTGTGTCTTGGTGTTATTTGTTGGTGATATGTCGTGCGGTACTGCTCTGTGCAGTTCAGGAAGAACGTGGTGAGCCCTTAATAATTTATGTTGTGTCCCGAAAGTACAAGTGCGAGGGCAATTCGGTCATGTTGGTATGTCGGTTGCTGTTGTTGTCATGCTGTGTTCATGCTGGGGTTTGCCCCTCGCTCAATTCAGGTCATCACAACACGCTCACAATGCCCACGGTTGGCGTGTGGTTCGAGCGTGCGTCAATCCAGACGAGTAGTCCAGTGCAATGTGATGGAAGGTTACTAGGCTGGGCTCCTTTCTGCCAGAAAGCATTTGCATCTTGGGGTTCCTATTTCCTTCCCGGGGGTATGAGTTCCATGATAACGTCGTACACACGGGGCGAATGGGGGTCTCCGCTCAACTGGGCATGTTCCCTCGGCAGCGGGACCACCAGTTCGCAACAGTTGTACTGGCCGAAAAGGCTTGACTAGCGCTGTTGCAGGAGACGCCCGCTGTCGCGTGCACTCAAGTTTAAGGTTCTTGGTTCGAATCACGTGGTCCAACAAGCCTTCCATCCTGTGTGGGCTTCAGCTGCCTATGGCAAACTATACAACTAAAGCGGGCTAGGCGTGTACTATCTGTTTTCAAGGAAGAAGACACTGTAGGCGAACTGTGGATGCACCATATTTTGTGCGTCTGAGGTCTCGCGGGTTAGAAACTCATAAAAAAGTAGCGACAGCTGACACATCCGTAAGTTGCTTACCAGACTTGCGCGCGGGTGGTAAAGCCTTAACTTGCCTATTAATTGGCCCACTTTGCTCGTCACAACCAGGTGTTGTAACGTAAAATTGGTGTAATATACCGTAATATACTCTTCTGAAGCCACCAAGGCAATCAGAACTAGTGGAAATCAAGGATTTATTCTAGTGGGGAAGGGGTAGCATTCATTCCACACAATCTTTCTGACGACTGCAGGATAAAATGGAAAGTGAACCATTTCACAAAGATGGTATACCTAGATCGGCTGCGAGGCTTTCTTTGCGTGTTCTAGCTAGGACAGCCGACTCTATTTGACTTTAGTTCACTTTTCTAACAGCAGCTTTTCTGGCCTTCTAACTGGGATAGATTCGAAATCGATTTCTCGGTTTTTTGCACAATGCTGGCCAAATTCGCATTCACCTTGCCTACACGATATTCTGCAAGAGTAGGGGGCGCGGCGCATCTCACACAGGGGTTATCCTTACTGTCCGAAAGGCAAGAGTCGCTAAGGACCCTTGTTCTCTCAATTTTGTGAAAATCAGATGTTAATTGACTAAGTTGTCGTACTCACGTCGTCAAATCGATGAGTTCGTCCATGAAGTTATGGCGGGACTCGTACGAGAGATCGCTGTTCTTATTCCGCCAGCCGGTCTCCACCACTCCGGTCAATCGGACTAGAAGGCCACCGATTCGAACCTCACGCGTACATCCAACGTCAATCACACCCTGAACATACTCATCTCAAGCCATCGAAGCAATCAGGAAATGCGCGGAATGACGCAGTTGGCATCAGGTACCATTTACCAATTGGATTTTTAAAGCTTTTAGTTTTACAACTGCAACTTCTTTCATACATCTTGTACGGTTCTTACAATCGTCTAAGGAAAGGAACGAAACGATTGCAAGGTTTTTAAACACTTCTTCTTCACGTTTTCTCGCTTCATATTATAACTACTCTTGTTTTTGCTTATCTAACAGTATCGCGAACGAAATTTTCGATATACCGTATAGAAGCGCAAGTGTTGATTTGTGATGTAATGATCGACAGTCCTGCCTTTTTAGTGGCCTATCGATAAGATGCCTTTTCAAAAAGCTCTACAAAACTGCGAAAAAATCGAAAACATGGCGTACGCCGACAAGTCGATTACCAGAAGGTTTTAACCGCTTTGAGATAAGTGCTTTTGTCACTAAATCCAGCATCTCTCTTCGGAAATCTCGGCGCTGTAAGTTGTCCTAGTGTGAGTGCACAATATGTCAGGGAAGACTAAATCCTCGGCCCTTTGTTACTGATCTGAATGAAGCTTTCGGTAGCATTCGCTAATGTGGCCTACATGGGGAGGTGGGCGTGTGCCAGCCAATCACAACGTAACAGAGCACCCATCGAACGGTCTCCAGTCAATCAGGGTGCTGACCGTGCACGCCGTCTCTAGGCAGCACGCCCGATGCGGCATGATTGGTCTGATGAACCCCATTCGACGAGTGCAGGCCATCTTAACGACTTGTAGCAAAAAGTTGCAGATTAGCTGGAAAGATACCCTAATTTGGTGGCCTTTTTGGTGCAATTACGGTCACATGGCGATTACCGCAGGAGGAGCTCCATCAAGATGTGTGGTAGTGTTCATCTTTGGCTTAGATTGTTATACAGCTTCATTCCGGCTTACGTTTCGGCGTTGTCGCCTTCTTCAGAGCTTGAAATAATAGTACTACGTTCAAGAAGCTATCCTTCAAAGTCATTTCGTCAAAGTTTCCTTTGACTACTCGACCACGTGCGGTGGAATGGTCATGAACTGAGCGTTGCGATGACATCGCGTCGCTCAGTTCTTGGCCATTCCACCGCACGCGGTCGATTAGTCAAGGGAACTTCGCCGCGGCCGCCGCAACAGAGGCAGTCGGCATGCGCGATCGCTTCCCGCGCCCATCGCGGGCATGGCATACATTTCCGCGCCGTGCGCGGTGTTTAGCGTCGGTCCTGGACGGATTGTCGTCGCGCTTCTCTGCAGAGCGACGAGCACTGAGAAGTTCAAATTCTTTCGCGTCGCCCTGCAAAACTCATCGCCGCGATTCCATCGCTGCGATGGGAAATATGCACAAGGCTTAAAGGTCCCCCACAGATTTCTGCGGCAACGCCGCTCGCCGCAATGGTTAAGGATAGGGCGGGGACGCCGCCGGCAGCGAGCTCTGCGTCTCTGCCCTATGGTCAAGCATAGGGCCGCAGCGCTGCCGCAGAACTCTGTGGGGGCCTTAAAGGGCTGGGCACACTCCTGCTACTTGACGCAGCTCCAATGTTGAAGAATAGGGCAGAGACACAGAGTACGTGTCTCTGCGTCAGGGGCGGCGGCGCGCTTATGGCACACTTCGCTTCAGCGTTGACGCCCAGCGCCAGCGCTGCAAGCGTCAGCTTCAGGGAATGAGCTTGGTCATTCCATGAAGCTGACGCTATCGCTCCTGAACAAGAGATAAGACAAGTAAGATAGGAAAGCCATTTTCTCAACCAAACCAGCCAACCGGTCAGCTGAGCGATGGTTGGCAGTGGTCCAATGCCGACACCAGAGAAAGAAAGAACGACC
Source organism: Heligmosomoides polygyrus polygyrus (assembly GCA_947396885.1). Classification (NCBI taxonomy): domain Eukaryota; kingdom Metazoa; phylum Nematoda; class Chromadorea; order Rhabditida; family Heligmosomidae; genus Heligmosomoides; species Heligmosomoides polygyrus. The sequence continues at coordinate 104,441,169 of OX377201.1, forward strand.
GCCCCTCACCGCAATCATGTCCTGAGCCTGAGAGCGACGCTCCGCCCCGTTTTTGACGCGCTGAAGCCGCTGCCGAGTGTGCCCAACCCTTAAGGCTAGCGCGCCACATTACGTTGGAGTTATGTCCTGGAGCCCGTGATATGGTTGCCATTCTTCCTTCGCCGCTACGCTGTGAGAGACGTGGGGAGTGCGTGCACCCACGTGGCAATCATCGAAAACGATGGTACACCGTCAGTCTTCATCGATGCCGGCCGCTCGCCGGTCGGTGGCCTCTCCACGTATGAATTTCCGTCGTGCTAGCATCTATTTCCACCAGCTTCACCACTTCATGTACGGATTACCACCATGCGCGTCACGAGCAGTTGGGCAGGCGCAGCTGACAGTGTCGCATTTCGGTGTCATTACAGGTGCTCATGCAGTCTCTCACCGCAAGATGTTCAAGTCACATTCAAATATAGGAAGGCAAAATTCCAAAGAAGAAATAAGCCGTGATCCTCACAAGATATAATATTGAGCGTTTGTAAGGTGAATGATGAAAACATTGTTTAAATCCCAAACCTGTGACTTCATTTCAATTAAATTAATTTTATTGGCCTGATTCTAAATCAGATGACAAGGTGGCGTCACTGATAACACCTTCATAAAGTATCACACACCAACTACACTTCTGCATGACTGCCGCAGTGAACATCGCGACTACGATGCTGGCTAACCGCAGGCGGCAAGAGTTGCACTTATTGTTGCTCATCGAAGGTCCGTTTACAGCTTCCAGTATACCCAAACATAATATGCGGCACAGAGCGTTGTGCGCTGACGCGCATGACATTCGACATCGACATTCTTCAGCACCGTTGAGTTGTAGATGAGATATAAAGAGATAAAGAGATTTGTTAAATTTGTTTCATTACTTTTGCGCCCCCCCCCCCAAATATAAAGAACCCTCTCCAAAAATGTTTCTCTCGTCGGCTTTACAATTCTTCCATGCTCTCCTTGGCACTCATATCAGCAAAAAGAATGAGATCTCCTTTCTGCCTTCACGGATTCTATTACGAGTTCTGATCGCGTGCGGCGTAGAGGCCAAGGAATAATGGCGATCTCTTTACCGCCACTTCAAAACACCTGTTTCCGTGATAATTAACTGTGTGATCGCCCAAGAAAGTAAACATTTGAGGTCAATGAGATCCTTTATTCTTATGCGTCTGTCAGAGAAATTCGAAAGTGTGTGCGTGCAGCTGATCTTCAAGATATGGTGAGGATCATTGATGTTCCTCCCGCTAACTTGAAGGCGCAGCTGGTTTGGAACCGTGGCAGGACATGTTCTATTCGGTCCTGTGTTGTGTGTCCTAATGGGAAGGAGGGGGATTGCATGACCTCTGGAGTTGTCTACAGTATGTCATGCAATGAGTGTGGTGGGGACTACATAAGGGAAACGGGCAGACCCCGTATGTATCAGGGTTAAGGAGCATTTGGACGGCCTTAGAAAAGGCAGTGTCCGAACTCCTTGGGGAGAGCACAGGGTCCGATGTCATGCGGGCGCGACGCTGCAGGTGTCTATGTCGATTTTAGCTCGAGAGAGTGACATATCGGCGCGCAAGACCCTTAAGGCGCTGTGGATGACGGGTAGGAATCCCCAGGTCAACCGGAAGGAGGAGTGTCTGGCGGTAACCCAAAAACTGGCACCCTTCGTCGAGCTCTGCGGGTTCTGATCTATCTGGTCTGACCCCAGGTATTTAAGTCAGGTTGTCCGCGAGGTAGACTCATTCACTCACGTTCTAGTCCAGCTTCGAGTGACTGGTGGTCCGTCTCGGCATCCACCGATAAGGTCAGTCGTTTCTTCATAACTGTCATGTTGAATCTTGTCGCTATCTCTCCTCAAGATTAGTACTCTGTAGGATGAAATGGTGTTTGGGAGGACAGTTTCATAAGTGTTTTTCGACTTTCTCAGGCTCTGACGAAGGCGAGGTCGCCGAAACGTAAGTCATGTCGAATAAATGTGATAACAACTTTGGCTACCAGCTCAATAAGACAACATCGATCTTATGCGTCTATTCCTATAATTTTCGGAGGTGGTGCAGGCTCATTGCAGAGGTCACAATTGGCACATTTTTGCCTCATCTCCCGCCACCTGTCGGGATCTTTGCAGTAGCCCTTTTTGAAGACGTCATTGCAGAACGCTGTGCCCTCACATGTCCACGCATTCCTAAAGTGTTAACCCACTCACACTGGTGTGCAGAGTTTTTTGAAGAACATTGCTTTTTAGACTTCCGCAGAGGTGCCTCAATAGCTAGTACAATATACCTACTGTCCTGCTCGTTCAGTAGGCGTCGTGCTGGGCTGATGATAGGCCTTCCAGTCTCTCTAACACAGTTTCTTGCAGTCAGAGCATGTTACTAGGCATGATACAGCCGATGTGCAGTCTCCTGCCAAATGGACAGATGACACAACAGGGTGTAGTGCATGATCGTAAATGCGAATCGCACCATTCGCCAAAATGTGCGGATTGTGACTGGTGGAACACATCACGGTAATCACCGATGTATAGGAGTCAAGAGTTGATTTTTCACTGTCTCACATCCAGCAGCGGATGACCGTGACGACTCTATTGTCTGGATTGATCCATTTCATGGCTTGAGGTGCCGTTCTAGGTCCTTTCGTTTTGTAGATATACTCTTCAAAATGAAATGACGTTTGAGAGGATAGCTTCTTAAATGTATTTCGGTTCTCCAGGCTCTGAAGAAAGCGATAACGCCGGAACGTAAGCCGGAATAAAAGTGTATAACAATCTTGGCCAGAGCTGTACACTACCATACGTCTTAGCAAGCACCACGCCAAGATTCATTGAGAGTCGCACTTGGGATATCTATCAAGTTGATTAATGTATTGAACAACAATGAGAAAACAGAAGAAGCCAACCTTTATGATTTCGCCACCAATGTACGGCTCGTTCATGCCTCTATCCAATGTAACGTCGAAGTGGTCCACCTGGAACAGTAAGTGGCTCTCGATTAAACAGCTACAATACTTACTTGTATTGCTTTGTGTTACTGTGTTGCTTTACTTAACAAAATAGAATTATGAGTTACGAAATGCTTCTACCGTATCCTACGTCTCGCCAGTGAGAGCAGCACCGACGGACGCCGTACTCTCCTGATAGGCAGCTGGGGACGCCAGCGATGTCAAGGAAGGCAGGGCAATCAGGATTATGTATATAAGGAACGTATTCAAACGACCAGGACCTCTCCGCACCATTCCATTATTTCCTAATTGTTGTTGCACTGTTGTTAATAAATTTCATCTCACACTTGTGTTCGTCTTCACCGTGTATTAGGTGTCTATTAGTATCTAATTTAAGGAGGCGTTGGAAATACCACACGCAGAGGTTGGAATTGATTGCTGGAATGGATTGCTTAATCTATGAAAAGGGCAAGTCTTCTTCTTCATTGACGTCCGTCCCGCTTCGTAGCGGAGTCTGCTATTCTTCTACGCTCCAGTGCGTCAACCAACTCGCACGAGCGGCCCGTCAACGTACTCAAATTCAGCGTAGCACATGAAGAGGGCAAGTAGATTTGCTAAATGAGATGTGTGTTTGCAGAGTGGTCTGTGTGGCGCATGATGAGTTCTTCATGAGTGAAACAGCTAGACAACTTTGAAAGAGAATGAATAAGTATTTAAGAGCGCTGCGTAGCCCTTAAAGCTATCCGGACGATCCGTTCCCAAAGCACCGCACTCTGATACACGCACGGGAGACCCACGGCCGCAACTGCAAGTCTTGATTCTCCACAAAGACATAGCACATACTGTTGAAAGAAAGACCAAGGAAGCACTGGCAATCAACAAGAAGGAAGAGATGAAGTATGCAATGAACCTTATCAGTTTTTGAAGCAGCGTGACTACTGAGGATGATGGCGACATTGAGAAACGAGAGACCGGTCACTGTCCGTGGGTATCCTACTATATATAAAGGAGCAGTGTGTGTATGTATGTATGTGTATATATATGCGTGTATGTGTATGTGTATGTGTGTTTTTCCGTCTGTCCGCCACAACTTCTGTGAGGACACGGTTAACTGGCGACACTCGACGATTGATGGTGATCAACAACAGTCCGAAACTTCAGCCCTGGGGTTAGTTGAGGTCGATGAAGACGAATCTGAAGTTTGTTTTTGAAGTATCGGTCACGATCCATCGATATTGATCAAACTATCGATTTTTTGTGGAGGTCGTTTATTTTTCCATTTCTTTACATCATGTCCTAATCGACGTAGTTAAGGTGTTCTCCGGCGAAATCCATGATATAGGTGGCAGCTTCAATTGATGATGAGAATTTATTACTACGATGCAGCCCTTAAGTAGCCGTCAGAGCGGCCTCTCGGACGCACTGACGGCTGGTATACATATAAAGATCCCAGAGACCTTGCACCTTACTTACGGCCAAATCGCCCAACCAAGAAGCCTTTCCCTCCTCCCCATGTTGTATTGCTCCAGCCTGTGCAGCATCAGTTGTTCTGTTAGCCATGTGTGTATGGGATATGTGGCGTAGTTATTTTAGATCTGAAGAAGGGCTCAAGACCCGAAATGTTGTCAATAAATATTGGGCAACTTCGATTTTCACAATTGAGAAGAAGAGAAAAGCTCAGAGAACAAATAATCTTAAGTTAAGTGGAACTACTGAACAGATACATTAATCCTGTTACGAAGTCAGTCTCTACTGATGATTTGACTAAATGATCGTCGCATATGTGGCAGAATGACAAAAATCAATAAAAATCAATCAATGATAGACCTTGGCTAGCCAAAATTGCCTACAATACTGCGGTCATCCTGCCCACTAACATTCTACATGTATTGTAACATGGTTTAATTACCCAAGTTTGGAGTAAACAGTAAACGTGGCTGTTCGGCGTCGGAAATATATAAGAGTTTTACCGCAGTCGAGTAAGCGGAAATATAAAAGAACCCAATAATTTCTTCACACATAGGCACATTCATCCACCTACCTTCATCGCTGAGTCTCATTATGACATAGATGTGGCAGTATGTCGCGACGACTGGGGACACTTTCTGAAACGACAACCACACTCAGAGAAAACAGTGAATTTTTCTCAAACACAGATGCGATATAGGAGCTTTGGAGGAATATGAAAGGCGACATCAAACAAGTTAAAAGAGACGATAATTAGCCGAAAACGAGGTTTTTTGAGAGCTCATCAGAATGCGCCATGCGTTGCGCGTTCTGCGGTATACGGACAGACCAGACAAATCTGGTAGTATTCATCGACCCCGGATCGAGGAAAGGTATAGACAATCTGGACGAGAAAACTCGAATCAGGAACCTGGAACGCTTCAGCCTGTGCCTCTCCCAGCTGCGATACCACGCACCAAGGCCTAGGAGTAGGCTTTATAAATAAACTCCTTGTCATAATTTAGTTCGAAAAAATATGAATAAGGCTGCAAAATCTATCTACCTAATCTTTTTTTTTCATTTTTCATTTTTCATTTATTGCACACGTTGTGCGCCTTAAGCAAACAACAGTAGGCGGGAACTAGAACATATGCTGCAGTCTGAGTGTTTTTCAACCCTTTGATCCCAATGTTTAGGAATCTTTTAAAAGATTTGTGATCGTAGCAAACTCGTAGTCAGTAATTGGAGAGAGGCGAAATGAATATGGCGGTAGCAGTACGAAAAGAAAAGTAGACAGGAAAAGAGCTTTGTGTGTCAGTACTTCTGTGCCGTTGCTATCACCGGTACACCATCAATAAGCTGAAACGATGTGAGAGAGCGAGGACAATGTAATAAATGATGAGAATGTCAAGACAATACAAGGAGTAATGCTACAAGCTAATAATTTTAATGACGGTTCGAAAAACACTCGTATAATTGACAACAACAATACAGAACACTACTCTTAAATATCTTTAAAGCAAGTTTTCTTGATCTGCCGGTGTCTTCATGGAATTTACGAGTGTGAGTGTTGCTGCTGAGGACGGAAAGTGGTTAGAGACTGAAAGCACCAACGGTTGCTTACTCTTTCTAGAAGCTGCAACAACAACTTTTCGTGCAGCTGCAAGCAATTCTGAGGGTTTCTGGTAAAATATTTATTTATTTATTTATTTATTTATTTATTATTAATACATCCGTAGGGATGTGCCTCCCATGATCGAGAACAGGCCGCAAAAAAATTGCCCGGAAAGAACTCGAATAGGAAAAAACTCAGAACTCAACTTACAATCAGCGAAAGCGCTAAAGAAGCTATCGAGAACATTGAGGAAAGGCCCACCATCTATGAACCTGCGCACCCATGAATGAGATAATAACCAGAGAAGGATAGGACAGCCAACCCACAAGTAACATGATCACTACAGAAAACCAGACGAGCTTGCCCATGGTATACTATGGTGTCATTATGCACCTCAATAAGGAAAAACAACTGATAATAGGTGCTATATAGTGCCTACGAAGATGACTATCCATAGGCCAGCTGTATGTGTATGAGAGACAGCACTTTTGCCTGATGCCTGTAACAAGCTGTCAGAAACTGGCAGTATTATTATGATAGTGATCCTGAGGCACATGAAGATTTGGCAGTAAATAAACCATTTCAAAGTGATGGTGCTCCAGACCCCCAAAGTATTAGAATCACGGCAATGAGCCTGATGGGAAAACGTAGTGAAACATGAAAACCAATAGGTGGTTAACAACCCCAACCCTGGCACATCACAACGCGCTAATTCACCGACGGTATCACCATCATCCTCTCAGCCCCTACAAAACAAATACACGGAGAGTGGTCACCAAGAAATACAGAGCATATGAAGAAGGAAACTCAACTCTAAGCTTTTGATGAGGTTAAATCAAGTCGGCATTGGTGGTGCTCTTCTGTCTTTCGTCTTTTCTTCTGAACAGTCAAGCATTGACTGTTTTAGTATATTTGAAAGATACGGACTACTGTGTGTTAGTCCATAATTCCAAAAAAACTATCCGTCCTATAAGGATAAAGGATTAATCGAGGCGTTGCTCAATCTTTTTTGGATGCGCCACGCATTCTACTTCTACGAGATGTCGGAAGGTGGTCTGAGTGCTTATTTGGCCAACAATGACTAGCGGTGGCCAGTCTATGGCACCAACCTGACAAGTTCGGATGGATGGAACGCTTGGTTGGCCCAGGCAGGAAATCCGAACCGAGAACCTGGTATCCGGTGCACGCGACAGCCTGCACCTTCCCCGACTGCGCTACACGCGCCCTAAGGAAAACTTAAGGAAAAACATGAACCGCCCAAGTTCGGCTTTCAAAACATGAACCATTCAAAATCAAAAAAGTAGGTAGGAGAGGAGCATAAAGTTTTAATAAAAGCTGAAAGACTAGAGAACACCTGAATTCTGACTATGCATAGAAATGAACCACACAAACTTTTAAAAAGTTCTGAACAATTATGAGGCGAAATATTTCCTCTAGGTACTATCCGCAAGGGCGCGTGTGGCGCAGTCGGAGGAGGCGCGACTGTCGCGTGCACCCGATACCAGGTTACTGGTTCGGATTTCCCGCCCAGGCCAACCAAGCCTTCCATCACTCTGGGGTCGGTGAATTGGTACCAGACTCGTCTGGGAAGGATAGAGCGCTGACTTGTTCATCGGCTGGCCACCGCTAGTCATTGTATGGCCAAATACGCATTCAAGTCGCCTCCACGACATCCCGTAGAAGTAGAATGCGCTGGCGCATCCCAGAAGGGATTGAGTAACGCCGTCCTTTATCCTTTAATATCCGCAATGGGGCGCGTGGAGCGCAGTCGGAGGAGGCGCCGGCCGTCGCCTGCACCCGATACCAGGTTCCTGGTTCAGATTTCCCGCCCAGGCCAACCAGTCCTTCCATTCCTCCGGGGTCGGTGAATTGGTACCAGACTTGTCTGGGAGGGATAAAGCGCTGAATTGTTCATCGGCTGGCCACCGCAAGTCATTGTATGGCCAAATACGCATTCAGCTCGCCTCCACGACATCCAGTAGAAGTAGAGTGCGTGGCGCATCCCAAAGGGGATTAAACAACGCCTTCATTCATCCTTAATATCCGCAATGTGCTGTGTTAAAAACAGTTTCATTTTCTTACACTTTTCCGAAAAAAAGCTTCTTTGGTGATTCTAGTAGACATGTCTAACAAGGGAAGGGTCTGAAGCGTATGTCTCAACGGTGGGAGCGAGTCATATAGGGAGAATCTCTACCCCTCAATTAATATAGAAATGTGTTCATTTTTTGCAAAGTCGTTAATCCCAAGGAGAAGGGGACTCCGAGGTTACAATGGAATGCGGCACATCGCGAGTTTGTGGGTCTTTTACAATGCAACTGCAGGCAAGCGGCTCGGAGCGCAGTGGATAGTGACGTTGCTTCATGCGAGGAAGGTCGGGGGTTCGGTTCATCTGCGCTGCTGCGTTTTTGCATTTCAACTGACTGGTGGAGATTTGGGGGATTCTGACGTCTATACCATTTTCAGGCGTTTTTTGCGCATTTTCAAGCTGTACGCTGTGGACCCCTTTATTTTCCGTTATTCGTTATTTTCCTGCGCACTGTAATGATGTGGTAGGCCTGGAAGCGGGACTGAACTCAATCGATTCGAGTCGAAGCAAAAGAAGCACGGGAATGCGCTTCACGAACACAGATGTGTGAGGAAACGAAGCACGTTGGGTAACAAAGGGCTGCGACGGTGGGAGGCCCGGTCGGCTCAAGATTTCGGGTCGTAAACGTACTGAATGATAGCGAGCAGCTGTCGGCCTGCCAGCGCACTTCACCTGAAGTCGGGGAAGGTCGAGCTGCGGGTGCAGAAAGAGTTCAACGGGCACTAAAGTGCCATCGAAACAGATGGCGCGGCCAGAACTTTCGAAAAGCATCATCAATCACGGCAGGCAATCTATTATGAAACGAATCTGCTCGGGGACTGCGAGTATTTCGAGGCAAAAAACTTCTGGCGCCTCAGTGATTGAATAGCAGCTAATGATGAACTTAGCTGGTCTCAGGTGGAACTCGAACCATGAACCTCTGACTGAGGTACGTACGACAGCCGACGACTCGTCCTCTGCGCTAATACGCGCAATACGGTACCATCGGTGATGCAATGGCGCAGCATTCAGCCCAGAAAGGAGGGCAGTGCAGGTCCGAATCCCATCTGGCGTAGAGATTCGGGCGAGCGCGGGATAGCGCAGTTGGTGAGGCTCCCTGGTTATTCGTCCTTGGTTCGGGTTCCACCCAGGTCATCCAAGCCTTCCATCGTCTTGGTCAAAAAGTCGGTTCCATATTTCACTGGAGAAAATCAAACATTGGGTCCTCCGACGCCTGATCACCCGAAAATCATTCTATAGGCCAAGTCTGCATCCAAACCCCCTCCACTATACACTGTAAAAGTATTAGGTTGTAACGAAACAAATGGCACTGAACCACTGTAAATTTAAACAGTTAATATCTCGGCTTGTAGGCAAGTTTATTAATCGAAATAAAAACCTTCTGATTCTACACATCTTTGCCAACGTGACACAGGATTTTTTGTCCCAGTAGCATAAAAATCAGAAGTTCTGGAATTGACGAAGTCTTCGAAGGCACTTTCGACATCCTGTTGGTATTTGAATATTTTCCCTACCAAGAAGTCGCCAAGATGCTTGAGGAAATGGTAGTCTGTTGGGGAGAGGTCGGGAGAAAACGGAGGATGTGGTAGAGTTTCAATGCTCAGCTCATTCAATTTCTGCAACGTCATTCGTGCTACATGGGGACGAGCATTGTCGTGCAGAAGGAGAACTCGCCTTCTTTTTACCAAGGCCGGCCGGATATCCTTCAACTTTTTCATCATTTCTTCAATTTCAATGCAGTGCTTCTCTGCCGTGATAGATTCACCGGGAGCGAGGAAGCTGTGGTGAATAATTCCCAGCGAACACCACCATACTGTCACCATTACTTTCTTTTGGTGCAATTCCGGCTTCGCAAAAACCTTGGGGCTCTCATCGCTGTCCACCCACTGTGCCGATCGTCGCCTGTTGTCGTACGTTATCCATTTCTCGTCACAGGTTACGATGCGATCAAGGAATGGGTCCGTTTCGTTCCGTAGAAGCAGTGCGGACGAGATCTCATATCGTCGGTTTCTTTGCTCCTCAGACAGCTCGTGAGGCACCCATCTTTCCAGCTTTTCGGTCTTTCCAATTTCCTTCAGATGCCGGGCAGCTGTGTTGTGACTGACGCCAAGAACCTTCGCTATCTCCCTGGTACCTTTGTGCGCATCCTCCTCTACCACATCTCTCAGCTTGTCCTCATCAACATCACTATGCCTCCCACGAGCTTCATGTTCTTCCAAGCTCTCATCTCCATTCCGGAACTTCTGATACCAACGATACGCCGTCCGAATCGTGGAACATCCTTGACCGAATGCGGCGTTGATCTTCTCGTCCGCCTCCTTAGCTGTAGTGCCCAGCTTGAATTCATACAAGTAAATGCCTCGAATTACCCTTTTGTCCATCTGCAAAAAAGTCAATAAAACTCTAAAGTTTTCCCACTTTTACATAGAAAATTTGGTACTCGCCGGTAGAGCAAAGTTTGCTCTTCTAAATGATATGCCACATGTTACGGTTTGTTCTTGATCAAACGTGTAAAGACGCGCCAAAAAATGGCGCGAGCCAGTGCCATTTAATTCGTTACAACCTAATAGAATGCGTGGCGCATCCCGCAAAAGGATTCACTAGCTTCCTTCTTTGTCCATCCTTAGATCCTCCGAGCCTCCTTTGTGCATCCTGCCATCCGTTTAAGAATTACTATGCCCAACTAGTGTGTATTTAAAGATGACGTTCATTTCTTTCACGCACTGATTTCTTTCATGAGTCAAAATTGCACAGCATTCTGATCTACTATTGGATCGATTAGTCCGCTCATCTATTAAAGATTCAGCACTGAACTCCTTCCAGAATCAGAAAAATTATGATTTTGTCGTCAAAATTCGTTTTTTTCATACAGGGTGTCTCAAAAAAATGTGTTCACTGTTTGAAAGGTGATAATTCTGCTCACAATAAGGTACTGAAGAAGTTAAAAATTCATGTGAAAGCTTAAGAAAACAAATTTTTGACCTACAAGCGGTGTGGAATGCGCCACGCACTGTTCTGAAATCTTGCATTTTACACTCGATTGATCGTTTTTCGCTTGAATACTTGTTGTAGTCTCTAGACAAAATAATTGTATTGATTGGTTTGAGCTTCCTTCAAGGTTTAAAACTTAAAAACACACTACAGCTGCAGAAAATGCAGGGTATCCTAAAAATGCAGGCACTTTTTGAAAGGTTCTAACATTGCCGTTAGTGAAGCTTTTGAAGATGTTTGAGACACATATGAAAGCACAGGGTAACAAGATTTTTGTAGCGTGTCAAGATTGCTCCATGCCCCCGTCTGAAACCTTGCATTTCAGACTCGATTGATTGTGCATGGCCAAAATGCTTGTTACAATCTTGACACTACTTGACCACGTTAACCTGTGCTGTGCTTCTTTTAATGTTTGGAACTTGACAATCACATGAAAGACAAGGGAGATGCGAGTTTATTGATTGCACAATTTAAATAAGAGCAGAAGCCCTACTTTCCAGGACGGATTCTGTGCTGTGGACTGACAAAGCAACATTCAGGTTGAATGGAGGGAGGGGCCGATCGGCATTCTTCCAGCTACTAGGCGACGGAAAACGTTTAAAGAAGCACAGCTCGGGTTAATCTGGCCAAGTAGTATCAAGATTGTTACAAGCATTCAGACCATGCACAATCAATCAAGTAGGAAATGCAAGGTTTCAGGCTAGGAACGGCACAATCTTGTACATTTACACGCTACCAGAAATCTCATCACCCCATTCTTTCATTAGCTTAAACATCATCAAAAGCTTCACCAGCAGCAATGTTAGAACCTTTTAAACAGCCCCTGCATTGTTTGCAGGCCGTAGTTTTCAAGTTTTAAACATTGAAAGAAGCTCAAATCAGTCAATACGGTCATTTTTTGGAAAAACTATAACAAGTATTCAAACGGAACACAATCAATTGAGTATAAATGCAGGGTTTCAGGCGAGTGAAGGGCGCAATCCATGCTTCTCATCTTTCAGAAGATTTCTATATTCTTGAACTTTTGTATGAGTCTTTGACCATACATTTTTTAAGACACCCTGTATTTTATGCTTTTCGTCCATAGATTTCTCCTTGTTTAATATTATAGTTCAGTGTAGTTAGTTGACTTCTGATACAAATCCTTTTATCGAAGTTCTCATCTGCCTTTTTCTGCTTGTATTTCTACGACGGGCGCGTGTAGCGCAGTCGGAAGAGGCGCCGACTGTCGCCTTCACCCGATACCAGGTTTCTGGTTCGGACTTCCCGCCCAGGCCAACCAAGCCTTCCATCCCTCCGGGGTCGGTGAATTGGTACCAGACGTGTCTGGGAAGGATAAAGCGCTGAATTGTTCATCGGCTGGCCACCGCAAGTCATTGTATGGCCAAATACGCATTCAGCTCGCCTCCACGACATAGTGTAGAAGTAGAATGCGTGGCGCATCCCAAAGGGGATTAAATAACGCCTTCCTTTATCCTTATCCTATTTCTACGACTTGGTGTTCTTATTTATACGCGACTACTGCAAATCATATTCATGGCGCCTCAGCTGCAGAATGTTGAAGCTTGAAAAAAAGTAGCGTCGGTTCGCCTTTTCTCAAAACCCTACAATAACGTCCAGAACGAACATGGGCGAAAATATGGAAAATGTTGAAAAGAAGAGAAAAATCCTACAAAAAATCTTCGCAGGTTGATCAGGAAGGTGGTTCCCCGTGAGAAATAGCTGTCTATTCAACATACTCAAAAAAGGGCAATTATTTCTGCAACAACGTGATACTACTGCCCAACCTAAATATCCTGCTAATAGAATGCTACCCCCCCCCCCCCCTAATAGAGGGGGGCAAAAGTAATGAGACAAATTGAAAAAAAATCTTCATCTTTTTATAACTCAATTAGAACTCAACGATGCTGAGGAATGTATTTGCCATTAAGGGCAGTGACCTTGCTGCCATCGATCAGCCAACTTCCTGATCCCATCCTTCCAGAACTGCTTGGGCCTGGTGTTGATCAACTGCTCGATATGGTTGTCAAAGTCTGCTTGGGTCCTTGTGTCCCTTCCGACCATGAAGTTATATAGACTCAAAAAGTAGTGGTAGCCGCATGGAGAGATGTCCGGTAACGACGGTCGGTAACGAATACGGTGGGTGAGGCATGTGAACGTAGCCCAGCTGGCCAAGCTTATCCGTGGTCACTTGTTCCCGATGGGGTGCGGCGTTGTCGAAGAGGAGAACCTTCTTGAAGCGCTGCGAATGAATAAGAGCGAGTCGCCGGCCCATCTCCTCTATTTCGTTCACCATGGCCTTGGAGTTCATCGCGGTGCTCTTGGGAAACAGCCTCCGGTAAACCGATCCATGGGCGCAGACCCAAAAGCTCCAAAGATGCTTCTCGCCGTGAGCATCTCACCAAACGAAGTCGGTAACAGGTCACCAGGCCTCATCCAGACTCGCTGCTTGGCAGGGTTAAGGTAGAAGACATACTTCTCATCCTGCGTGAATATTGAGCCCAGGCTGCTCGGGGTTGGGAATTGGGCGAGATTTGCGCGACACAGGTCGATCGTCGGGCTGGGGTTTCGGCATGAGACAGACTGCGGTTTTAGCATGCTTCTGGAAAGGGCGGAAGTGGTAACTTCTCAGGTGGCCTTCAGTAGGTAGCATACAAACATACGATAAGTACGAAACCAGACTGCAGTCACGAGATGTATGGACGCGGCATGGAGAGTCTCATTACTTTTGCCCCCCCCCCCTAATACAAGATGAGGGTAGGTGGTGGCACGTAAGTAAAAGTAGAAGATAGTCTGAACAAAAAAGCTAAGCGCCACACAAGTGAAATAGAGCATTTTGAAGCTTCTCACACATGAGTTACGACGAGGACCAGCATTACAGCAGAAGGTTGAGCGAAGTACACACACCTCTCATCGTGAGCTCCATTTCCTCAAAACAACATGCAAAGAAAATCTGAAATAGTGAGAAATGGTGAGACCATCCAGAATTGGTTTCCATTTGTTGCGATAGTCATAACTAAAAGGATATCACAGCAATATTACGAAATCCTGATTTGTTATATGTATTGTGGTATGACTAGGATCTGTACAGCATTCTGCTGGTCGGAAACTTCTGCACAGGAAAAACCTGCAATAAAAGCAGCTTCTGAAGCCGTTTTAGATGCACTTCTGAAAAAATGACGAACATGTATTCGTGCTCCGGTTTCCGCCCTTTTTTGAGCGCCTCTGTCTGCTTTTTCAACAGAAAAAATCAGCACATCCGTGTCCAACATAATAATCATGAATCTATTTCAATATGACCAAAGACCTTGAATGGAAGACAAGGGTCATGATGTGGTATAGGGATGAGAGGATAACAAAATTTTGAATCCCGGATAACGGATAACGGACAATTTTGTCCAAAAATCGCCGGATAACGGAAAAACGGATAACAAGCAAACAACAAAAAATAGAACTGGTTCTATGTTGCTCCAGTTGCAACAGCAGAACCGAAGCGCAACTATCTTCAAATTATAAGACATTTTGAACCATTCCAATGGAGGTTTTTGAAAATGGTGCAGTTACTATTAGGTTGGTGCATAAGTTCTCGGACATGTGATTCCTCCTGAATTGAAAGCGCATTTTCCCACCAAATTTCTCACAGGTATCAACGCGTAAATGATCGGTCGATAGAGAAAGGAAAGGGCTACAAGACTGTTCCTAACATTTACTTCTGCGTTGTTGACGTCAGCTATTATGGCTAAGCAATTCATCCCAACTGAGACGCATGTTCGGCACGTCATGTTATTCCTGCATCGATCTGGCCTCAATGCCAACGAATCGTATCGTCGCCTGAAGATGTTTACAACGAGAGTGCTCCTGCTCGAAGTACTGTGCACCAGTGGTTCTCGAAGCTTGCAGTTGGTGAATTCTCCGTTGAAGATGATGAACGAGAAGGGCGCCCGATGACACTGGATTTGGATGGCCTCCGAAGTAGAGTGGAAGCGGACCCATACCGAACCACTCGCGAACTATCAAGCACTCTTGGTGTCGGTCACTCAACAGTCGTTCGAGGATTGAAGTCGACTGGCAGGGTGCAAAAATTGGGTCGCTGGGTACCTCACTACTTGACACAACATGACATGGATCGCAGAGCCGATGTCGCTCTGTCTCTCGTTACCCTCAGACGTACCCACGGATGGCTGGACAACCTTGTCACCGGGGATGAGAAGTGGATACTCTACTCTAATTATCCCCGGCATGCACAGTGGGTTGACGCAACTGGAGAGGCAGAGGACGTTCCGAAACCCGACCTTCACGTGAAAAAGGTGATGCCATGCATTTGGTGGAGCGTTCTTGGCGTAGAATACTGGGAGCTGCTGGACGAAGGGATAACAGTGACGGCAGAGGTTTACGTCAACCAACTGAGGAAGTTGAGGACCCACCTTCATACCACGCGAGGAGAGCAAGTGAAGGTGCATTTTCAACACGACAACGCTAGACCGCATATTGCTAGAGCGACGGCGGCTGAGTTGGCGGACTGCGGATGGAATGTTCTTCCACATCCACCTTACTCATCAGATCTCGCTCCTTCTGATTATCATTTGTTTTCAAGCCTTCAACGCTGTTTGGACGGCCAGCAATTCAGGAACCGAGAGGATGTCAAGGAGGCACTGCTCACATTTTCCGAATCACAACCGGCCACGTTTTGGAGAAAAGGCATCCATGACTTACCAGCACGTTGGCGAAAGACAATTGATGTAAATGGTGGTTACTTCAAATGATTTGATATCGTTGTCCGTATGTTGTGATAATAAATATTTCATGCCCCAAATGTCCGAGAACTTATGCACCAACCTAATAGATTAACAAGGCTCTATGATATTTTCAGGGAACTTAAGTAAGAAGAAACGCTTCTTCATTGCCAACCAAAGAGTTCGAGTGTCGAGTTCGATTTGCGAGCCAAGCCAAACACAACTCCCCCACCAAGTTCTGCGAACTGCTGTCAGGCTTATCGGGGAGGACAAGTAGTGAGACCATCAAGCTGTGAGACTGAAAATGTTTTGCAAACTCTACTCGGCTGATGTTTCGCCATTATCACCTTATTCAATGTATAGAAAATACAAGGAGAGTTTGAGAATTTATTCACCTAAGGACTGCTTCGTAGTACTACTGACAATTTTTCTACTGCTCAGCGGTACACGTTTAGCGCTTTACAGCAGCCTATCCGTAAAAAGCTAGAATACCACTACCGCATGCCACCTACACACTGCAATCGTGGAACAGGACGCAAAATTCGGCACTAAACAATTCTTCATGGGATGCGCTAAGACCTCCACTTCTGACCATAGTTATATCATCGAGGCACCTTGTATGCATTATTGGTCTACGCATGACTTGCGGTGACAAGCTCATGAACAGTTCAGTCCTTAGTAGGTTTCGTAGATATATGGTATAAATGAACGACCGTCCAAGGATGGAAGTTAGACATCTTTTCAACTACGTCACATGTGCATGAAGTCACCCAACCCTTCTAGATCTAAATGCCCTCTATTGTTGCTCGCGATCACTCCCATGATTGTGAAACTTCTACACAGACTATCCGATACCACGTTCAAACCTAGGTATTAGCTGATTTGTTGTTCGTTATCCGGCTCAAAATTGCCGGATAACGAACAACAAAACGGATGAGCCAAAACCTCCCGGAAACGAATAACGGATAGCGGATAATTTAAATAACCGATAACGGATAATTGGCCTCACATATGTTTTATAAGCTCGGATAATTTATAGCTTATAAAACAGAGCTTATAAAACATATGTGAGGCCAATTGTTGAATCGGGAATTTAATCCAACTAAGAAGAAAGATATCGAGCTTTTGGAAAGTGTTCAAAATAGCTTCACTAGAAAACTTATGATGAGATGCTTTTCAATGAACTACGATCAGATTCCACATGCTTCTCAAAGATCAGTCATACTTAGCCTACCGTCGCTCAAGAATAGAAGAAAAGCAGCAGATCATGTCATGATGTTCAAGATCATTAGCAACAAGTTATCCGTTAACCCAACCGATTTCTTTGATGGCGCTCTGACGAGATCCGTAAGAGGAAAGCTTAAACTTCGAGTTTCAGTTGCCAAAACTCGAGTCAGATCTGATTTTCTAACATACAGAACACTTGGTGATTTCAATCTGCTGCTAGATAAATACGAAGACATAACAAGGTTATCTGTACAGGTCTGCAAAAGGTTTTCCACAGCTTAAACATTATAAAATATTTCGCAGTCAGTAGACGCTTATTATGTCATCGATTTCAATGTGCATATGACTCATTCTTTCGTGTTTTGTTGTGTCGTGTATGTTCAGTTTTTTTTGTGTTCCCTCATTCTTTAAACAAGACTGTTGTCTTTGTTTAAATAAATAAATATAAATAAATAAAAAATAACGGTTAATCCGCTCATCCCTGGTGTGGTATATGTAGTTCTGTGCGTGGTGCTAGCGACGCCAGCACAGATTTAATGAGTAAAAGCAAATAGAAGAAAAGGTGTAGTGAGAATAAGTGGCTAGGCTATACTAACTTCGGCCGGCGATTCATACTTTTTCGGATGTGGTGCTCGTGAGAAGGTCGAAATAGATAATGCTCTAGCGGGAGAGGTGCAAGAAGCGAAATATAGATGGCGTATGAGAATTCCCACGCTTTCTGTTTGAACGATTCAAAATAGAAGAAACCTGACAGGCAAGGACTGCGAAGCAAGAATTCAAACATTTTACAAATGATGCGGCTTCAGAGTACTGTTAAGAAGAGAGTTCTAACAATAAGAAATGAGGTAGTGACAAAGTGAGTATATAAGGTAGGCGATGTCAGAATCATACGAAATGTTTTGGAAGGCAGCAGCGACTAGCCGGCGATGTCCATGTTGTTCCGCACCTCTCTCCATTGTATGCCACACCCCTTCAGACTCAAGACCGCGGCTCTCAAAACCACAAAGAATGGGCGCTTAACGGAACCCTTTCATTGCGCCAACAAAAGCTTGAAGGATAAGGCATAAAGGTCGTGTCGACCTATCCTTATTGGAACGCTCCGAGCATTCTATCATACATAGTTTACAGATAGCTGATGAAACAAGTCACTGCAACTCTGAAAACTTGCTTACGCAATGACGTTGGCCGACAAGAAAGATAGCGTTTTGATAGAGTAATTCTTTAGCGGTTTCTCTGATGTCATAAAGATGGGAGTCGGAGTTCGTGGCTGTGTTACGTTAGGTGTCTCCCATTACTGTAGGGGCGGGGCGACGCGCTCGATTACCGTAGACAGACCTGGTGCCGCGCTCACCACGGACGAGATTTCACTACGAGGTGTGGCGAGCTGACCAGAGTGCGCATTGCTGCCGTGTAGCAGATTCCGTGCAGAACCATACCGGACCTGGTTCCTTTTCATTTTTTTTTTGCTCTGCATTCTTCTTTTCTGCAAGTTTTGGGCCCGAGCACATGCCGCCGAATACAAAGTCGAAATGATAACAAAAGCAACACGTCAAGACTCTTCTTTTTTACACTTTTTTAGTTACGACAGCTTTGTAGCTTTCGCTTAAGCGGCTTTCACACTGCCGTTTCTGCTGTTGCGCAACCAACGCCGTAATGATGAAGCAGTAGTGACGCAGAGGGGCGACAACAGCAACGAGAGGGGCTTTCACACTGCTGTTGCCGCAATCCCACATTATACCTTTGTCCTTGGGAAAAAATTTCGAATTTCGAATGATCGAATAATATTCGATTTTCAAACTTTCGAATTTCGAATGATCGAATAATATTCGATTTTCAAAATTTCGAATTTCGAATGATCGAATAATATTCGATTTTCAAAATTTCGAATTTCAAATGATCGAATAATATTCGATTTTCAAAATTTCGAATTTCGAATGATCGAATAATATTCGATTTTCAAAATTTCGAATTTCGAATGATCGAATAATATTCGATTTTCAAAAAGTCGAATTTCGAATAATCGAATTTCGAATAGTCAATATTCGAATAATCAAATGAACACTATTATCTACTGTCGTCACCCAGTGGTTGACATTTAATTATTTTTTATTACCCACTGTGAAGGAAATGGATGGCTGCTCCATCCATTCCTTTACGAGACCAAAGGACAATAACAGCGGTATAATGGCAATGAAGCACGCTTTGCTTCCCTAAGAATTCGTGCACCGAGAAGAGAGAAACACCTTGGGTAGGCAGAGCTAGATTGTTATAGGTCTTTCTCTATAGGTTGCTATCTTTCCTTATGTTATAGCGAGCTTCCAGGTGGTAAAAGAATGATTATCATGGGCGGAGAAATGACAAAAGGCAATCTGGTGCAGAAAGGGCGCACTGGAGTCTCATGAATGGCATTCAGCTTGTGTTCTAGCTCCGTTGAAGAGAAACGGACCCTCGTTGGAATCTAATCTTACAAGACACCACGACTTGGACAGTGTTAGAGCGAAAATGGGGATGGCTCACTTTCATAGGAAACGGAGTATGACTGGCTTTTGTACTCCATAGCCATTGCTCTTCCTCTCTTTTTCAACGACTTTACTGGCAGAAAGCAGGAGCTTTCTAGGCCCCTGAAAGTTCTACCTCCCTACCGCAGCCCCTTCGGCTCTAATCGTTCCCTTGTTGTAACTGGGGTAGAAATACAAAACGAAGATTCTCCCGTAGTATACTGAAGGTAAAAATATCTGTGTACAGGCATAACCCTAATCACTTGCGATTCACGTGAATGGCCACAGCACGCTCGACGGCCGTTTACAAGGAAGCAGGTGCGCAGCGGAGGGCCGCGCTTGCAGCGCTTACTTCGCGTTAACTCACAAGGGAGGTAAATGAACTTCCCGTGGGAATCTTATAAGTGACCTATTGAGCGCTGTGGGGGATTGTCCGAGAGGCACCCTAGTGGTTTAAAACTGAATGCAGGTAAGGGACATTTATTTAACGAATTTACCGAACTTGCCTTTTTAACGCGAAAATTTTTCGTTAAAAAGTGGTCGTTAAAAATTTATCAAAAAATTTAACGCACACCCCTGCTGCCCATCGCCTCCCCACCACTCTCTGCTAATCGAAGGTTTAGGGACTTGTACTCCCACAACTGCGGAGATCGAAAGCTGGTTTCGCCCAAACGTCGTCTAGAGGGCTAATTGAGGTGCTGATCGCAAATCTAGTAAACGTTTTCGCGTGATCGCGTGATTCCACATTTTCATGAGTGATCAAGTTTATCAGTTTGAATACATGGAATCGCTTTCTTCACCTACATATGTGATCAGACTTGCTTTCCAGTCGTCGACTTTGAGATAGAAAGTAGTGCACGAAAAATGGATAATTTAGAAAAAGAAATGACAGATTCGTGGCAGCAGCCTAAATAATTTCCTAAGGCGAGGAAAGGACGAAATCAGTGGTCATGACAACCCCATCCTTACTCACGAACACACACTATGAAATATCGTAAGCGGCCAAATTGTCGAAATCGGATACCTTATTCGTGCTCAGCATCCAAAATAACAGTACAGGCGATGTTTGGGCGAAAAAAATCGACCTCCACTCCACTTTTGGAGTCACAATAGTACAACGCGGCCGCTTATTCTGCACCTTTTATCGCACATACTCACCGTCGCCTATTGTGGTCGACGGTAACACCGAACGCGTTTGCCAGCTTCATGATCAGAACCTCAGTCAACCCTCAGGACAACATTTGTACGAAATTTTATTATCCACTTACGAAGTCATGGGGATTAATACAAGTACCTACGTTTGCAAAGCCCCCCCCCCCCCCTGTCAGTGCGGGAGAGTGGCCGAGGAAGAATAGGCTGCAAGAAGACCAACAGAATAAGTTAATCATATATGTAAATTTTAATACTCAAACAGTTTTAAATTCAATGTTTAAACAACGAAGTAGAATTAGAAATAACCTGGGGTATACATGAACTCTAAATCACTCTGTACTATAACAAACACAAGTGGAAAACAAGCAATAACTAAAACAAGTAATAACTAAAACAATGGCAACAACAAAACATGTCTTGTTTCGCCTCTGCCTTCATACAAAACATGTTTATAATTAGTCACCCCGAGGCTCGCCAGTGAAGAAGGTGACTAATTAATTTAGTTGTTAGTACTGTATTTGGTGTTATATGCAAATGCTACGAATACTACGGAGTACAATACTACGGAGTGGGTCAAAAATGATGCATTTTATAAGAGATGCTAAAATTAGTAAAACTTACAAGAGAAACGTTCTCTATAGGAACCCGAAGACTGATCAGCACATCCCAGAGATGGACTGAAGCAACACATTTCGATCATGTTCGTAAATATGATTAAAATGAGAATATGTTCTACATTTACCAAAACGCACAGCAATCCGTAAACAACTCTTCTAGATTCGAACCTGGACCTCTCCCGGCTATCCACGCCCCGACTGCAGTGAATGATTCATTTGACCTAATAAATTGTCAGATTTCTAACATCTAACTATAATTAAAGCTCTATAGCATCTGCATGTTAATTTCTGAGTATTTCAAGGCCATTCAAGGCGTCACTTTCGCCTTATCTGCCAGCACTGAAGTGCTACAGTTTTTTGTAATTTTTGACCTACCCAGATGCCCGCAGGACATTTGAAGACCACTACGGTGCTTCTTAGACACACCCTTATAACAAGCAATAGGTCATTTTGGAAATCTCCACGGGAAGTTCATTGATTTCTCTTGTCATTGTCTCTTGTGATTACGTACACAAAATTCGGCGCACTTTGAGCGACGCGCGAAACTCACACATCGTTTTTTATCATAAGGTCAGACTCCCCTGGTTTTCGAAGAAGAGTGCCACTAACTTGTTAAGAGATTGATAAAGAATATTCGAGTATTCGACTATTCGAATATTCGATATTCGAAGCCTTCGAATATTCGAATAAACGAATATTCGAATATTGGCCACTTTCGAATATTCGAATAAACGAATAATTCGAATATTGGACTTTCTCGAATATTCGAATATTCGAATAATTCGAATATTGGACTTTCTCGAATATTCGAATAATCGAATTATTCGAATATTGGACTTTTTTCGAATAGTCGAATATTCGAATATTCGAAATTCGAATTTATTCGAAATTCGACTATTCGAAATTCGAAAAGGACAAAGGTATATCCCACATCAGCAACACAGGCAACGGTTGTGCAATGGTTGCGCGGCCCAGCAACATAAAATGATTGCCATCTTTCCTGTTGCTGATTCTCGTCAACGGAGGCATATCACAGGTCTTATCTCATTATCTTATCTCACGCGTTGCATTGGTCCTAGGTCCTGCGAAGACCCTCATCACTCATCTTTAAGAACACAGTTGAGCGGGTGGACCGCGGGTCCCAACGCAAAAACGCGCTTGAATTCAGTGACGCGTTCTAGCTGCCTTCCCGCTCATACGCCAGACGTACCTAACCAAGATCATCCTTAGTGCTTGCCCGTCGATACTCGCCGCCACGGTCCGCCCATCTGTTAAGCTCCGTTTATACTTCAATCGCCGGGCGAAGCGATTCAAACGGAGTAGCGTCGCGCTGTTTCGGACGACGATGAGTACTCCGGCGACAGCCGGCGCTGCCGTCACGCGATTACGTTTGCATACTTATGAACACGTTTCCGGGTCCACTGCAAAATACAGCTGTAGCAGCAATATTGTGCTCCAATCCACCGCGATCAATCGGAACGTGCCGATTTCGAGAGCGACGCGATCCGACCCTGAGCGGCGCGATTGGTCGCGCGTTCACGTGATCCACTCCGGCTGGGTGGCGTCGACGCTGAGCGACATTATTAATCAATTTGGCCTCTATTAATGGCATCGCGCCGCGCGGTGATGGAAGTATAAAGGCCCCCACAGAGTTCTGCCTGCGGCAGCGCCGCGGCCCTATGCTTAACCATAGGGCAGAGACGCAGAGCTCGGCGGCGTCCCTTCCCTATCCTTAACCATAGCGGCGAGCGGCGTTGCCGCAGAACTCTGTGAGGGCCTTAAGCGGGGCCTTACAGGTGCGGGCTTTAGTACCCCTGATTCCTCGCCGCCCTGGTAGCTCCGTTCGCGCGGACGGGTTGTTACTGTGGCCGTCTCAGCTGTCATATTGGATGTCCCCATTTCCGTTTGAAGGTTACCTTGGTACTTCTGGCTACGAGTACTATTCTTGACAAGCAAGTGGTGTGGTACCTTCAAGTGGATGCTCCGACAAAACAGCGATTGCCAAACCTGTCGTTGAATTTATCTGCTACCTATGATGCGTGCTGACAAGTAAGTAAGCGATTGTCATACTTTTGCCGGATTTTCTTGCTGGTTATCACCATGTGCACCTTTAAATTCCCACCTAAAACTGTGCTAGTATAGACCCTTAGATATAGATTAGAATAGACCTTTAGACCTTGGATTAGTATTGCAGCATTTTATCTTCAAGTTGTTTTGACGAGTTTTCTTGCTCCACTTTTACTGATCCCTTTCCTGGTTTTCCGAACTCAGAACGGGGATAACATTAGTGGTAGAACAATGTCTTGACCCACAACTCTTAAAAAAGCAAATTGAAGCACCGTTTCTTCAAAGCGACGAGATATTGGCCTCGCTCCACCATTACTTCTAATCGGTTATTGCTAATTCGTACAACATTCGAAGATGGCGCTAGCAGCATGCCATCTTCTAATGAACTCCTCCTGCACCTCGTAAACTCGTCCGACCGCATGTGCTCGCTCTGCCCTTCCTCCCTGTCGGGGTATCTAAAGTAACACACCGGGGCCTTACCTCTAATCGTCAATGTCAACCCTACATGACAACTAATACTGCGCGTAGACGAGGACACCGACAGGACTACGTGCTGGAAAACTTGTAGATGCGACGGCAGGAGCGATACCTGGCACCGCTCTCTCGCATGCTAGCATGACGAGACTCCGGCCACAGAAGTGCCACAAAACGTGGCATCGCAAGAGTACCGTACCTCGTTCCAACGATGAAGCGTTCTCCTGTGAGGCACGACAATGACGAGTTTCCCCAGGACACCACTGTTTTCTAGTATCTAATCAACTCCTCTGCCATCTGGGTATTACCCACGCCATCGTTTTCTGCGGGAACGAAAGAGAGGAATAATAGTCGGCTGAAGCGAGGTCAGAACTCTAAGATAGGCTGCAATTCACTCAAATTTATTGCAGGACTCAACTCGTCTTGGCTGCAGAGGAGATGACGTTGGTCTGAAGCAAAAACCATACCACCCCTGAGGCTTCTCATATATCACACATTCCTGGGGCCGGATTCATCAACAATTAAACCCGTGGGTATGCGTGGTATAAAGGACAGAGATAAGATACGAGCCAGGTAGAGATAAGGTCAGAGTCAGAGACGCAGGCTTCATCGTGGGTATCTCTACCCCTATACCCGCGGGTTAGTCGTTGATGAATTCGGCCCCTGACGAAGTCCACCTGGCAG
Organism: Heligmosomoides polygyrus polygyrus; assembly: GCA_947396885.1. Taxonomy (NCBI): domain Eukaryota; kingdom Metazoa; phylum Nematoda; class Chromadorea; order Rhabditida; family Heligmosomidae; genus Heligmosomoides; species Heligmosomoides polygyrus. Next base: position 104,465,714 of record OX377201.1, read on the forward strand.
CTCTTCATATCAAGACTAATTGCAATGGTTTTTTAAGCGCAGTGTGCAGTCGAGCTGTAGACATCCCAAAACATCTCCCCAAATGAGATTCCTGGTTTCAGATGAGCTTCGCTTTCCAGTTGAAGTCCTCCCACTGCGCAATATCTGCTGAACCTGGGTTTTTGGAGGGGGAAGGCTGGCGTCTTCGGCACCCTCCCGGCTGCTGTCGCTCGTTGATGGTGTAATGACATACGGCCCGCTTATATGAGGCAGCGGAATCTTCTAGAAGGTCTAGATTAAACTCTCCGGCGTAGTAGAGCAAATTGTCAGCAATCTGGTAAGTTTCTTGGAATGACTCGTGAACTGCACCGCCTCACCAACGTGAATTGATTTCAGTTACGCTTCGAATTGGCCTGCCACCGATTTGACTGCTGCCAAGATGAATAACCCTTGAGTGCTATGGGATAGACGACTGATAAGTGTATCTGTATGGCTGATAACGATATCATAATCTTTTCGCGTCTTGGAGCAATGCTGCACTAGCTGGTTGAGGATCCTGAGGTTTTGGAGAACCCCTAGCTTGAGGTCCCCCTTGGCCTCTCCGCCTGCGGTCTCGGTCGAATGCGTTCGTCTCGAGTTAAGTTGTCATCAAGCCCCAGTACTTCTATCAGATTGCGTTCTGGGTCAGGACAAGGATCTTGCTGGAGACACCTTCTCTCGTTCCAAGGGGAAAGCAGCGTTACTGGTGTAATTGCCCAAGCTATATCCGTAGTGTCCTTACTCTGAGCTGATTCATACTTCATACGACTCATAGCTCATTCATACTCTGAGCTAGCGAAGTTCTCGTCATGTACGTGATTGTTTGTCTCTGTTAACACAACATTACTTCGCGTAAATGAATAAAGAATAGAGGCTATGAATAGCACTAACGTACATCCGCTCACCAGGTTTTGTCGTTGAGACGACTAACCACGGAAACAAGTTGACGTCATTGAACTGGAAAAGAAACGCTGCGAGGCAATTTGTCCGGCTGATCTTCAGTGTAAACCGACAGCAGATATAGTTCTACGTGCCACGAAGATAGCAGAGGCTAGCATTTGCCTTATTCAGAGCCAGAAAGGAGTTTAGTCAGTTAGGAGTTATCCCACCAAATTTCGCTTCAACCCAACCCGAGGTTCGATGCCAAATTCGAGGACGATGCTCGAAGTGACACTATTCGCGAAAGCAAATGACGTTCTTCACATTTTCAAAGTTCGCCGACGTTCGAAAACCAAGCACTGTCGCAGGACCCAAGTCGAGTCGGTCAGGTCGAATTCACCTGATATTCTCATTTATGCAGACTACGGAAGAGATTAAAAAAACATGCAACATAAAGCACAACCACTCTGAGCTTATGTCTTATTGCTTTGACAGTGAATGGGTTTATTCGATTGATAGCAACATCTTATTTAATTTCGGAGTTTCAGTTTCACATGCAAACGATACAACAAAAATAATTGTAAAAACGCACATATCCTCACTTTAGTGGTTTATGTAAGTATATGCTTTTACAATATCAATTAAATAAATGCTGCAACGGACTCTTTGAGTGCATGGAGCGATCTCATCGTTCAATGCACTTAATGATTGCTGCTTTGTTGCACTTTAAGGAAAAATTTAACGTATTATTTTTTTCTCAGAAAACAAAGAATTGTAAAACTGTATTAAAATTTTATTTTGTTAAATTTTATAAAATTATTACATCCTTTTGAACGAAAAAAAAATTCAAGGAAAGTTCTAGCAAATCTTCTTTGAGCAAAAAAATTTTCTGATCATCTAAATCGTGTTTCGATTTAAAAGACGTTCACTTTCAGAAACATCCATTTCGTTTAAAAGAGTTTTAATTTAGCGTGAAAATTGTATAAATAGGGCGAACAGCTTTAGTAAGGCAATAAGTTTTATATAAACATTCAAATAGCTAACAGAAATTTGTGCACCTTTATTTCGTATACGTATTCATGACTACATTTAAGCTCTTTTAAATTATTATATTTTTTGAAATATGTTGGTATAAAAATATATAAGCCGCTATAAATGCTAAAAAAAAATGCTAAAAATATAAAAAACACAAAACATAAGAATATAAAAATATTTGTATCTATTTTGAACAAGCAGAAATAGGTACAATTATAGTGAAAAACGTTAAAGAGTTCTAATGGATTTACTCAAAGTAATGCTACTATACTAAGTATTTTGACGCATGAATTAAATTACAAAGTGATAACATATATTATAACATCCTTTATGAAAAGATGGAAATAGAGCATTGTATGATTATTTATATTGAAAGACGATAAAGTCCCATTGTTGCACGCGTCTGGTTAATAGCTTAGGTATTTTTTGATAATAATTTGATAATAATTATTCGCACAAAATTGTTCAAAATTTTGCAATTTTTTAAAAATTCAAATGTAAAAACAAGAATATGTATTTAGATAAAACTTCTGTTAAAACTTTTAAAACCGTCATTATTTATTTATTTATTTATTTATTGCACTCAAAGGTGCGCATAACATTGTACACGTCATAATGTAAGGCCAAAAAAAAACAGATCCAGTCCTGAAACGAAAAAAGGAAAACAACAAAAAGTAAGCAGCTCCATAGCAAGGTACCAAAGGCAGGACCAACAAAAGATCTCACAAACAAGTAGAAAGGTGAAAAACTAAAACGTACTTCGAATACCTTCGCTATAAAACAGTAGAAAACGTGATGTCGTCTCCCTCTGCAGTGCCTTCATTTAAAACCGTGAAGTCGACAACTGTGAAATCTACAGCACAACAAGAAGGTGTGGTTACGTAGTACCGCTAAAGAAGTAGTGGGTGAGGCGAGATAGTGTTACTGATGTTCAAATGGAAATCAACATCAGTCTGCTATAATGCCGTATCTGGCTCATAATTATGCCACAAAATGTGGAGCGTTGAAACATGCATATTGTTGGATGTTGTTGGCAGGCAAGTTTAGTGATGCAGCAGGATAGCACACAGAAGATGAATCGGTTTTATAAAAGCCAGCCCAGCTATAGCGTGATTCATAAGCGTGATTCGTGATTTGAAACCACTCTTGAGCAACATTATTGGCTGGTCAACACCTAAGCTTCTGGTTGTAGCCTTAAGTACTTAGTCGAGCCAATGCTTCTTTCAGTGACAGCCATCGTCGCTACTATAGCAACTGGATGACTTAAAAACCGAAGCAGCCTGCAGAACGGCAAAAATTTCCGAAATCTTTTGCTCAAGTCAAAGCTCTTGGCAACCAGCAAACACCACTAACAACCCAGTCTCGCTCCACGTATTGAGATTGAAGAAAATCATATTACTACTAAGGCGATAAACGTGACATCATCTGGAACCACACATTGATATTGTACTAATGTTTATAGGGGCATGAACTGTGTAGTGTCGTGAAGGCAGAACAAGGTTAAAGAAGTCTCATAATCAAGAGCTGTCGCCCAGAATACCCACTACCATTCTCAGTGTACATCAGCCATAGCTAGCAAGATCATATGGGCAGCAATCAAAAATAGCAACATCAAGGTGGATCTGGAAAATTCGCAACTGTTTCTAGGTAGCATCCATCACCAACAATATAGCATTCAACACGGGTTGGACTAATCCTGAAGACTTTGTAATAGATCAGTTTTTGGTATATGCCAATATTAAATTTAAAAAATAGTGTTAAAATTGCAACACCTCCCTATCTCACTGATTACATAATCGGTCGAGTGTAGCGCAGTCGGATACAGTGCCGGCTGTCGTGTGCACCCGATACCAGTGGCCGTATTCATGAACGTTCCCGGGAACGTTCAAGGCTTCCCGCGGGAAGCGACCGGGGCGGGAAGCAAAATTTCGTATTCATGAACCTGGCGGGAAGCAACGGGAGCCTCCCGGCCTACCCGCACTCAACCGTTCGGGAACACCGGGAAGCTGTCAATGAAGAGGTGTGTGTAATTGCACGCAATAGGATTTCGATGGCTGTTTTGGCATCGAAAGCCATCTTAACGGGGAGTTATCTTCGCCGTTCGTCAAGTAACGTTTTCCTAGGCCATCTTCGAGGGTGAGGGGTGGATACTCTCTTCCTATCAAGTGTGATTTCCGCTTTCGCAATTTATTAGTATAAATTGCTTGTTAATTTAGGAAAGAGATAAATTGAAAGGCAAGTGTTTCAAAATGCATAAAACTAGACGATATTTGACACTACTAGCCATGGTGAATCAAAACTCGATAGTCCGCACGAAGAAAATGAAGAATCGACAATCTTCAATGTTCCGGACAGCAAAAAGTTTTGCTGCTGAGAAGTGCAGCTAAAATATGCTCTGCAATCTATGTTGACCTAGAAATGCAGAGTATCCCAGAAAATGTCGTCACTGTCTTATAGCCTACTTTAAAAAGCAGAAAAAACAAACTTCCAATGGCTGGCTACGAGACGAAATCATGTTAGCCTTTTATTCGTTGTACACAAATCTGGCGTTAAATTACCTAGAGATCGTTGAAAAAGACCTTCGTAGAGGCAAAGGAATTGAACCCTACCTTGTTCGAGCATATATTTGCAGTTCCACTCATGTAATCTCTAAAAAATTGATAAAGCAATACCGTCAAACACCCCACACACAGATTCTGAACGGCTGCAGGAGGTGCCTATTGTCCAAAATTAGGCAAGAAATACACAAACTGGAGCGCGCTAGATGTGAGCGTCTGGTCACATTTACGAAAATTTACGATTTACGACTCAAAAATTGTCGTAAATCATAAAAAAGTCGTAAAGCGTAAAAAAAATCCTCAAAAATCGCCATATATCTCAAAATCGTAAATAGTGAATCGTAATTACGCACACCCCTGGAAATTTAGGAAAGAGGTAACGCAAACTAAACTCCCGACTGAAAACGGAAATCTCGAAATGTTGTTGTTCTTAGTGTTGACTGTAATGCAGCCTATTCCCGTCCACTCGCTTCTGAGCCACAATTCCGTGTCCTTGAATTCCGGTAAACCCAGAAATACTTCAATATTCAGTTGAAAGCCCTGTAATTTGAGAAATTAATTTTTGAAATCTTGCAATTCCCGCCTCCGCTGCGAATCTAACTCGCGCGTCGCGGTCGCTCCTGCTTCCCGGTCGTTCATGAATAGCGACCGGGTTGCGGGAAGCCGGGAGCGGGATGCGGCGGGAGCGGGAAGGCATCTCCGGCCTTCCCGCTCCCGCCGTTTCATGAATACGGCTACAGGTTCCCGGTTCGGATTTCCCGGCCAGGCCAACCAAGTCTTCCATCCCTCCTGGGTGGATAAATTGGTACCGTAGTCGTCTGGGAAGGATAAAGCGCTTGTTCGTCGGCTGCTCCGCACGTCACCGCCAGTCATTGAGTAGGCCAAACACGCACTCAAATCGCCTTCGCGACATGCTGTACTAGAAGTAGAATCCATGGCGTACCTCACAAAGGGATTGAGTGACGCCGTCCTTTACCCCTATCCTTTAGCACAGCGGTGCAGGACACAGTCTCTGAACCCATTCGCCTGCAGCAAGCACTGCTACAGTAGGCGACCTCAGGAGATTTCAAGAAATTCTTCCGTTGCGCAGGAAAAAAAGCGTGAAACAATGCTCTTTGTCAAAGCAGTGCAAATTCCTCTGTGGACCATTACTTTCCAGTGAACACTGTTTTGAGCTGGACGCTTTATGTAAAAAGGGCTGGGAAGAGTCAAGCGGCTGCGGCCATTTTTCGCGGGTGCAGAATTGATGCCGTAGAGCTGCAGTGAGCTGAAGAAGGAAAATGACACCATCTGACGGAAAAACGCTGCACGCCCGCTGGATAACGAACCTCTTCACGCTTCGAGACGGAAATCTCATACTGCCCTGGAGACGTAGGAGACGTCGCCTAGATCAGCATTAGCCTAGCAAATAGTTGGAACAAGCATTATTTCCAAAAGGAATTCCATGGAAAGAAAGTAGGGGCCCCGAAGCACAAAGCAGAGCATTTTTTTGAAAAAATAACGAAATAAACTGAGAAGAAGAATTAAAGAAAGTGAGGGTTGGTCACCATTTCACAAAAAAAAAATAGGACTAATAGTAGAATTGTATCAATGTAATAAGCAAAACCCAGGTTAAAAATGAAAAATCAATAACTTGCAATAAAAAATTGAAAATCGCTGTTTTCTTAAAATAAAAATAAAACTTTAAAACACAGAAAAGCGGCAAAAATTTAGTGCTTTAAAAAAGATTGCGCCATGCACTGGACTAGATGGCAACTGCTTTTATTTAATTGGAATTGTAAGCGCTGCTTAACTAAAATGAATAAAATCTTGAGGATATGTGTGTGTCTTTTGTTGTTGCTCTTGTTGTACAGCGTAAATCTATGTTCATCCATATAGAGAATTTTTGCTATAAATCAGACGAAAATCGCGACCATACAGACGGATGCATGGCTTCATATATTTTTTAATATGCTAAAATATGAATGCGCCTCACCATTAAAACGATTTTCGATTCGTTATTTCTGCTTAAAAAATAAAAATTTTATAAAATTTTGAGCAGTGTGCCAAGGTATATATAGGAGCATATGAGTTGAAAAATTCCAAAAAATAGTACCCCACAACTGGACAAGATTTATTTCCTCCATGACAATGCAAGACCGCATACTTCAAAAACGACCCGCCAAAAGTTCCAGCTATTAGGTAGGATGGAAAGAGATACCCCACCCACCCTATTCACCAGAACTTGCCCAAAGCTGACTACAATGTGTTTCGATCGCTAGCTCACAAAGGTAACGACACGATGATCGAGCGGCACTCGAATCCGATCTTCGTCACTTTTTCGATTAGAAACCTCCGGATTTCTGACTCCACGACATCCATTCCCTGCCGGAACGATGGAGCAAAGTCATGGACAAAGATGGGTGATATTTCGATAAGTAAGGTTTGTTCGATCAAAATATATAACAATTCGAAAAATATCAAAAAATCGCAAGAACTTGTGCACCCTATGGGTCTGTTCATACTTCGCGACAAGAGCGACAACAGCGACAAGAGCGACAAAAGCGACAAGAGCGACAAGAGCGACTGGAGCGACGGATGTAGTGTGGTGTACGTAAATAATTGCGTACTACACACTAAGTCCGCGACGAATGTAGTGTGAAGTACGCAATTATTTACGTACACCACACTACATCCGTCGCCCCACTCGCTCTTGTCGCTCTTGTCGCGAAGTATGAAAAGGTCCTAATACAAGCTGCCTATGCTCTACGGAGATCTCAGATGTTCTTATAAAATCACTAGAGCGTTCGTAAATATCAGTTAAAGAGTGGTTCGAAAATGCGAGTGGTGGCGGGGTATGCGGATGATTGATCGGCTATGTCGCTTTCTATGAGCACGTAGTGTAACGGAGGATTTGAGGTCGTTCTAGCCGAACAAACCTCGTTCTTGATCGGAGAATACCCTGGCAATTAGGCTTTTCGGAGCATACAAAAGCAAAGGTTTGACATCAAAACTGCATGGAAATGCATTAGTGAGCAGCGCTTTATAATAAGGATGGTGAAACCCGAAGCGGGCGCAGTAGTGATTGGGAGATGTTCAACCAGCGAGAATTTAAAGAAGGGGTGCGGTAAACCTTGTTTATACTTCCGACGCCGAGCGACGCGCAATGGCATGTACAGAGCGCGTATACTGGCCAAATTGATTGATCGCGTCGCTCGATCAATGTGGCCGCCATGTATGGCGTCGCGTCGCTCGGCATCGAAGTATAAACGGCTCGTAGAGCGCATCACAGCTTGACGGTGCGAGGAGACCACATCGTGGGATATCGAATGGAAAAATATGTGCATATTCCAACCACTATCCAGCAACTCCTCGTTAAACACACACAACAAAAAAACTGCGGACGAGTTGTCGCGGCACGGCCACACAGTCATCACCGCAGTCTTTTGCTCTGTGCGTCCTCCTAGATTAGAGATCGCGTCGGCGCGCCCGCTGACGTTCGATCGATCTCTTGTAGGCTCGCGAAGGACGCCTCGCCAAGCGAGTCGTGGTGCAGTGGGTAAGTGGGTTGCTTCGTGCGAGCAAGATAGGTGGTTCGGTTCTTCTGCGCTGTGGCATTCTTGCATTTCAGCTGTCTATGTGATACTTGACGGGTTTCGACGCCCCCACGATTTTGAAGCGTTTTTTGCGCACCTTCCAACCGTATACGCTTCGCCGCTTCGAGAATGCAGAACCTAGCTCCGGACCCCTCCTGGGCGATGAGAGCAGTTTCCAAACGAGCAGCTTGGCTGCACCACACCCTGGAGTCCCTTCCCTTGCCTGCTTCTGGGCTCGAAGAGCGCAGAACCCAGCTCCGGACCCCTTCCGGGCGATGAGAGGTTCGCGCGTGTAAAGCTTGGAGTCAAGGATTTCGTGCTCCATCGCCAACGCCCGTCTTCGCCCGTTTGAATTTTTACGTTTCGCGCCCGAACAACTCGTCCGCAAACTCGTCCGCAGTTTTTTGCTTGTGTGCGTTTAACGGCGAGTCTACCCAGCATACCTAGAATTGGTGCGCTCCAGCGCAAACGCTTATCCTGAAGTAGCGAGCGAAACTGAGAATTCGAAGTGAAATGCTGGCGCTTTTGGTCCTGTTCATACTTCGCGACGGCAGCGACCACAAAGTATGAACAGACGACGAGAGCGACAAGGGCGACTGGAGCGATTGGGACGACGGGCGTAGCGTGGTGTGGTGTACGCAATTGCACCATAACGCCTATTTCTTGTCAGTCAGTCAATCAATTGGGCGCGTGTGGCGCAGTCGGAGGAGGCGCCGGCTGTCGCGTGCACCCGATACCAGGTTCCTGGTTCGGATTTTACGCCCAGGTCAACTAAACCTTCCATCCCTCCGGGGACGGTGAATTGGTACCAGACTTGCGCTGACTTGTTCATCGGCTGGCCACCGCAAGTCATTGTATGGCCAAATACGCATTCAAGTCGCCTCCACGACATCCCGTAGAAGTGGAATGCGCTGGCGCATCCCAAAAGGGATTGAATAACGCCGTCCTTTATCCTTTTATTCTTACCTCACTGATGGTCCCAAGGCAGCCAGTTGATCAAGCAGTCTGGAGCGAGCCGCCGAGCCGTTTCGCTCAAGATTTGTTACGGAAAGGATAATTGGCTGTAGAAGAGAAGGCGGCGGCAGATATGCGAGATGGAGGACACTGGAGTCGGCCGGAGGTGAGGAGAGGAAGACGAGAGGCGGCTATTAGAGGGGTGGAAGGCAGAGCCGCGGCCATCGCCGTCGTCGCCGGCACCGTGTGTGGGTTAGTGTCTGGCGACGAAGACATTTTTATTCGATGCGCGATGGCCGTTGCTCCGTTACAAATCACGTCAACATAACAATGTGAAACGACGACGTGTCGAGGCACTTGCACCGAGCGACCGGCCGACAGAGCACACCGCAGATGTGCTGGCCGCTGGAGGCGGACGGCCCCATCACACAAAGAGCAGATGCGAGACAGCAAGGTGAACTTGTTTCCTTGCGCCGAGACGAAGTGATCTGTGCTCTTCCAAACACTGAAAACATCTATCCAAAGGGTCAACTATTGCACCTATAACCCAGACAAGTCTGGTAGTCCGGCCATCAGGATCACGCTTGAGGTTCGGGAATCAAAGGGGGGAGGGTGGTCGTACTCTTCCGGTTTTGTCAGAGGCCTCTCTCTTATTTTTCAGATTTTTGGGCGATGTTTTAATTCTTAACAAGTTGTTTTTTCCAGGAATGTCTATGAAGGCGTGGAGTCTCTCCTTCGTTCCTCGAAGTTGTGAAAATATTAAAAAGGGCTCAAATGGTGATTGTTTTACTTGTTAAAAATAAAGATTGTCTGCTGGGAGATTTGGAATCAATAAGAGGTTTCCATTTGTTTCAGTTTTTTTCCAGGAAGTCATGGACACGACAGCTTTCCGCGTGAACGAGCGTTCTTAATTGCAGTCTATAAAATTTGTAGTGTCAATTAAGGACAAAGGATAAAGGACGGCGTTATTCAATCCCCTTTGGGATGCACCACGCATTCTACTTGGATGTCGTGGAGGCAACAGGAATGCGTATTTGGCCACACAATGACTTGCGGTAGTTAGCCGATGAACAAGTCAGCGCTTTATCCTTCCCAGACAAGTCTGGTACCAATTCACGGAGAGATGAAAGGCTTAGTTGCAGGTAGTAAAGGAGAAGAAAGTGCCGGAGTGTTGGCACAACAGTACGACGATTCCGATCTGGAAGAAGAAGGGCAGTCCTGCGGACTGCGTTAATTACCGTCCGATTCGCTTGCTTTCGCATAGCATGAAGATCTTCGAGCGAATCCTCGATAGAAGAATCCGTGAAATCGTCAAGCTCTCCGACAACCAGTGCGGCTTTGTGTCTGGTTGTGGGACCATTGATGCTATACACGCCGCCCGCCTCCTGGTGGAGAAGCATCGTGAGAGACAGAAGCCGGTGCATATCGCCTTTCTCGACTTGGAGAAGGCTTTCGACCGCGTACCGCGTGAGGTTATATGGTACGCCTTGCGACGACACCACGTACCTGAGGATCTCATAGAGTGGGTGCTGATGCTCTACTCTTGCTCAAAGAGTGGGGTGCAAGCTGCAGCTGGACCTCAATGGAGTTTCCCATCTCTGTTGGGGTGCACCAAGGTTCAGCGCTTTCTCCGCTCCTCTTTTTTGTCGTCATGGATGCCATTACGCGAGATCTTCAGCAGCCTGTTCCATGGACGCTGCTTTATGCTGATGACGTGATGCTCGCTTGCGAAGAGAAAGACGATCTCGAGCGGCAGGTGCAAGCTTGGTGGGGGGGGGGGGGGGGGTTCGGACTCAAATTCTGGCGAGGTTCGGACTCAAATTGAACGTCAAGAAGACCGAGTACCTAACGACTGACGTGAACGAGTCCGGCTCCATTAAGATTAACGGTACTGAACTTGCACGCACTTCGGTGTTTAGATACCTGGGATCAGCAATAGCGTCTGACGGTGGTCTGATGGTTGAAGTGAACTCACGCGTGAGTGCAGCTTGGTCCAAGTGGCGTTCGCTGACTGGCGTGCTCTGCGATAGGAAGATCCCAGAGCACCTGAAGTCGAAGATTTACAGAGCCGTCGTGCGGCCAGTAGCGATGTACGGCGCTGAGTGTTGGCCTGCGACCAGGGAAGTTGAAACGCGCCTCAGCGTCATGGAGACGAAGATGCTGCGCTGGACGGCTGGAGTCACCCGCATGGTGCGCATCCGAAACGATGCTATTCGGCAGAAGTTCGGTGTCGCGCCGATAGCGGACAAGATGCGCGAAGCTCGCCTACGATGGTACGGCCACGTTCTGCGTGGGAAAGAAGACAGCGTCCGCAAGATAGGCCTTGAGTTGGAAGTATCTGGAAAGCGGCCTAGAGGACGCCCAAAGCAGCGTTGGTCCGATACGTTACACACGGACATGAAAGTAGCTGGAGTCCACCCTGATCAAGCGCAGGATCGGGAAAGGTGGCGTCGTAACACCAGAAGAGCGGACCCCGCGACGATGCGGGACAAACGCTGAAGAATAAGAATAAGAATAAGATGATGATGAAAGGCTTGGTTGGCCTGGGGAAATCGGAACCAAGAACTTGGTATTGGGTGCAGGCGACAGTCGAGCCTCCTCCGGCTGTGCTACACGTGCCCCTTTAAAAGGTTAATGGATAAAAAGAACAAAAGACGGTGTTAAAATGCTTTTTGGGAAATGTTTTCCATCAAACAGCGCCGGTTATGTACAGGGTTGCCCATAAGTCCTGCATCAAAATTACGCGACCTTATTGGTTGTCTTTTCCCACCTGCAAAAACCGCATACCAACTGTTTGCATACTTCTGGGAAGTATTATGGTTGTAGCTGCTCTTATTGCAAAGTAATGCGCTCTCACGTGAAACTACCGAAAATTCTTCTCTGGCCCGTGGTGGAGCGCTTCCATTCCGATGTGACTAAATTTCGGAAGATTGGTTGTTGAACATACTGTATGATGGTATTGTGTGGAGCAGTTTAGAGGCTTTTCAAGAGTGAACACTAGATGAACGGATCTGAACTACACTAGAAGAAAGCTATTAATTTTCTGATCATACACGCTGCAGCAACCAGCTGAAAGAAACGCAATATTCAACCGTGTGCGTAATCTATTACTAAGCAATATTAGTTTCTAGAAGACTACAAGGAGAGCTTTACAAGCCTGCAGGTAAAGCGAAGACTCAGCTATGAGTAGAAGAGATTGGACGGAATAATTTGTATGCGCAGGTGGAGCGTGTCGCTTAGACTGGGTATTCAGCCTCCGCCTCATTTGATGAAAAATTTCTCAGAACTGAGCCAGCCCAGAAAGGTCAAAATAAAAGTGCGTTTAATAACACTTTTGCGAGAGCCTAACGATATAAACACAATGACCACGCATGGCGGGTTTTTGTCATACACGATTTTTCAAAATGTCTCCCCTCACACCCTAGGTTTTTGTGTAAAAATAGTGAAAATCAATAAAAAATATTCGTTTGATGGAAACAAAAACATAGCTCCACATATTGGACACTCATTCGCGCTGTTTAAAGGCAAAATGCACATTCTGATAAAGCGATTCCTGTAACAGCAAAAGAAAAGGACGTGGTAGCGGTACTCTGTCCATCTGCAAAATATTGCACCTGCAAAAGAGTAGCTGTGAAATTCCTGAATCATTAGATTTTCAATATTTATTTATTAACTATCTTTAAGAAAATGTTTTGTTCTATAAAACCTGGAAAAACTATTGTTCAACATCTTCTTTGGAACGAATAAGAAATAAAACTCCGTAAGAGGGGCCGCGACGTGAGCTGCAAAGCAACCCACACAGGATCTGAAGGCTCTTATCAATCTAGGAGTGGTCCCTTATGAATCATACCGCTCCACCACAATCTGCAAACCATGGGCAAACATTGCTTAAAAGTGTACCAAATTTGGTGCATCCTAAGCCTTTTTATACACCTATGCTATGCTGCAGGACTTATGGACCACCGTGTAATGGCGTACAGCATTCCCGCCCGGTCAGCAGGAGGAGTGGGTTCAAATCCTGCCTGGCGCTAGAGTTGTGGTCGCAACAAAACGTCGCTATGAGAGCTGACAACCTCGGTACTAGTCACTAGAGGCGTAGTGAAACTGATCTGAATCAAATCAGTGTACCCATTTTTCACAAACAAACACCTCCAGAATCTTCCCTGATCCGAGTTGGGCATAGCTAGGAAGGTGATGCAAGTGCAAACATGACGGCCTGTCCCAGTTATAAAATTGAAAAGAAGGTCCTTCTTTAGGCATTTTTAGTAAGTCGCCATCATAAAATTTAATAAAATAGTTGAAACAAAACAAAATAAATGTCAATACGAACAAATAGGAATAGATCCAGTTACAAAAATCCACGTTTCCACAGCGAAAAGCAATGTAGGATCCTCCTTTTTCACTAATCGAGCAGGAGTTGGATTTCTGAAGCTTTCAAAGAAGCAGTAACCTACAAAGCAGCTTAAGGCATTCAAAGGTTGGTGCATAAGTTCTCGGACATTTGGGTTCATGAAATATTTATTACCACAACATACGAACAACAATATCAAATCATTTGAAGTAACCGCCCTTTACATCAATTGTCTTTCGCCAACGTGCTGATAAGTCATGGATGCCTTTTCTCCAAAACGTGGCCGGTTGTGATTCAAAAAATGTGAACAGTGCCTCCTTGACATCCTCTCGGTTCCTGAATTGCCGGCCGTCCAAATAGCGTTGAAGGCTTGAAAACGAATAATCCTCAGAAGGAGCGGGATCTGGTGAGTAAGGTGGATGTGGAAGAACGGCCCAGTCCGCCAACTCAGCCGCCGTCGCTCTAGCAGTATGCGGTCTAGCGTTGTTGTGTTGAGAATACACCTTCACTTGCTCTCCTCGTGTGGTGTGAAGGTGGGCCCTCAACTTCCTCAGTTGGTTGACGTAAACCTCTGCCGTCACTGTTATCCCTTCGTCCAGCAGCTCCCAGTATTCTACGCCAAGAACGCTCCACCAAATGCATAGCATCACCTTTTTCACGTGAAGGTCGGGTTTCGGAACGTCCTCTGCCTCTCCAGTTGCGTCAACCCACTGTGCATGCCGGGGATAATTAGAGTAGAGTATCCACTTCTCATCCCCGGTGACAAGGTTGTCCAGCCATCCGTGGGCACGTCTGAGGGTAAGGAGAGACAGAGCGACATTGGCTCTGCGATCTATGTCATGTTGTGTCAAGTCGTGAGGTACCCAGCGACCCAATCTTTGCACCCTGCCAATCGACTTCAATCCTCGAACGACTGTTGAGTGACTGACACCAAGAGTGCTTGATAGTTCGCGAGTGGTTTGGTATGGGTCCGCTTCCACTCTACTTCGGACGCCATCCAAATCCAGTGTCATCGGGCGCCCTTCTCGTTCATTATCTTCAACGGAGAATCCACCAACTGCAAACTTCGAGAACCACTGGTAGACAGTACTTCGAGCAGGAGCACTCTCGTCGTAAACATCCTTCAGGCGACGATACGATTCGTTGGCACTGAGGCCAGACTGATGCAGGAGTAACATGACGTGTCGAATATGCGTCTCAGTTGGGATGAATTGCTCAGCCATAATAGCTGACGTTCGCAACGCAGAAGTAAATGCTAGGAATAGTTTTGTAGCCCTTTCCCTTCTCTATCGATCGATCATTTACGCGTTGATACATGTGAGAAATTTGGTGGGAAAATGCGCTTTCAATTCAGGAGGGATCAAACGTTCGAGAACTTATGCACCAACCTAATAGCTGACAGCTATCTACGGGAAACTTAATAGTTTGCTATTGTTTTTGAGACTTTGTTTTGTTGCATAAACTAAATTCTCCTACTGAGTCTACCGCTGTTGTGTGTTGAGTTGTATTTGGTCTAATTGTATTTCTTAATTGTATCGCGTGGTTGTCCACGTACAGAATAAATAAATAAATGCATCCGATAAAATAAAATTTTTAAACAATTTTGACCTTTGTTGTCATAAAGACACAGTACCAAGGTGGCATCATATGAAAAAAGCTCTATAGGTTATTGTTGTTAGCATGATTATTATTGAACATGGTAGAACCTAGGGCGCGTGTAACACAGTCGGAGGAGGCGCCGACTGTCGCCTGCACCCGATACCAGGTTCCTGGTTCGGATTTCCCGACTAGGCCAACCAAGCCTTTCATCTCTCCGTGAATTCTAACCAGACTTGTCTGGGAAGGATGAAGCGCTGACTTGTTCATCGGCTGGCCACCGCAAGTCATTGTATGGCCAAATGCGCATTCAAATCGTCTCCACGACATCCCGTAGAAGTAGAATGCGTGGCGCATCCCAAAAGGGATTGATTATGAGTAACGCCGTACTTTATCCTTATAATGCTTGTCACACTCTCCCCCTCCCAAGTAGGATAGATCCCAAATCACTCAATGAATGAAAAGTCTAACGTCATCGCTATTTAATCCCTATTGGGATGAGCCACACATTCTACTTCAACGGATTACACTGGAGGCAAAATGAATGCGTATTTGACTTACACATTGACCGGTCGGTGACTAACGTATGAACAGTTTAGGCATTGTATCCTATCCAGACAGACAAGTCCGGTAGCCATTCACCGACCCCAGAGGGGTAAGGCTCGGTTGACCTGGGTGGGAAATCTGAACCAAGAACCTGAAATCGGGTGCACGTGACATCCGGCGCCTTCTCCGTCAGCGCTTCCATGCGACCAGAATTCTTTTGGAGCTATGAATTTCAATCCTTCTATTAGGTTGTTCGAAAAATCACCAACCTTCCATGCCTCCGGGGACGATGAATGCAGAGCTAAGCTTTTTTGTCGTCCAAAAAAGTCGAAAATCAAAAAGTGAAGACCGGTAACAACTTTGGTTAACACCTGCCATCAATTTCACCCCATCAATGACAGCGATGCCAAGATTTACGGGAAGTCGAGCGTGGACAAATAAAGTTAATTTCTGAAGTTTCTTGCAGTCGACGGAACGAGTAAATCGAAAAAGAAAGAAAATGGAAATAAATAAATAAATAAACATGTTGCGACTGTGTCTTGGGTCTGGTTCCATAGAGGAAGCGTGAAATATGAGCGGATAATTGAAATTGCCCCTGACCTCTTCGGCTTCGGGAGCAACAACGGACTATTCGGAGATGGCATTCGAGTCGAGAGCTCCATCCAGTTGACACTCCCAGTGGGAGCGGTCGTATTTCATGCGCCAACGGACCTATTTGCTTTTCGCTAAACACAGCTGAACTTCATCACGCACGTCTCGACCGGAAATATTAGCTCCAATAACACAACATCACCACGGCAAAATTGGATGCGAAGTGCAAGATTCGATAGGCTAGGCGACTTTCTGTTTTCTGTTGAGGTCAATTTTGCGTTTTTGAATAAAAATGACAAAGCTGATTAAGAAAGAAGAAACTTTCACGGCTGAGCACCAAAACGTATCTAGAAAAAGCAACTTTCTCAGCGGCTATAATATGTATTAGAGTGTCCAGAAAGTATTTGCAGAAAACTTCGCAATGTTCCAGATTTTTTCTAGAATGTTCTGAAGATTTCAACATAAGTGCTATATAAGGACACTATCCTGCTGTATCTGCATAACATATCCAGCTCCGTCTTCCTTGCCTATTTCACTGTACGATGGCCGAACTGCTTACCCATATTAGACACGTACTCCTTTACGAGTTTGAATTCTGGGCACTCCGCTGCAGAATCCTATCGAAACTTGTGTCGTGTATTCGGCTCTGAAGCTCCTTCTGTACGGTCTGTGTATAGCTGGTTCGAACGCTTCCGAAGCGGCAACAGGAGTCTCGAAGGTGGGTCTCGCTCTGGTCGACCGACAACGATATCTTTGGATGAACTGAGGGAACTGGCGGAGCAGCATCCATATGAAGATGTGCGTTATTTTGCTGCTGCTCTTGGCTGTTCCCAATCCACCGTGGACGATGGACTGCGATCTCTTGGAGTGGATAAAAAGCTCGGTCAGTGGCTCCCACAAGAACAGACCGACGACAACCGGCGAAGGAGTCTGGACATATGCACTCAGCTGCTCTCCCGAAGTCGCACCTTCAACTGGCTGGACACCATCGTCACAGGAGACGAGAAATGGGTCCTCTACGTCAACCACGCTCGTAAACGTAGCGTGGTGCCAACGCGATGAAGTGCCGAATTCTTTCGTAAAAGGTGAAATTCAAGCGAGGAACGTCATGCTGAGCGTCTGGTGGGGAGTTTATGGGATCTACCATTCGAGCTGCTGCCTGACAGCACGACCGTCACTGCCGAGGTCTACTCTACCCAACTGCAGAGACTGGCCGACAAGGTGCGCAAGGAACTGCCCAGGCTGACAAACTTCGCTTGGTGCAGGATAACGCGTGCCCATACATACATCGTGAAGACGACTTCTCAAAAAATTCTGGAACCCGGAACTGGGAAGATCTGCCGCGTCCACCGTACAGCCTAGATCTGGCCCCAAGTGGCTTCTACCTTTTTCGATCACTTCAACATCACCTGGAATGGAAGCGTTGTGAAGATCGTGACCACCTCGAAAATGACCTCCGAGCTTTTTTCGCCTCCAAGTCGCCGGATTTCTACGCCAGAGAAATTCGAAGCCATTGTGGGACGCTGGCAGAGAGTAGTCGATGTTAATGAAAATTATTTGGTTGATTAATCAAATGTTGATAAAAAATTGTGTCATTTTGAAAAAAAATTGTCGTATTTCTGCACATACTTTCTGGACACCCTAGAATTTTATACCCTTCGGCCGTTGAAGATTTTAAAATGGGATTTTGAAGCTAAATGTCTATGGTGCAGCAAGTCTATGCAATAGGCCAGAAGGCCACTAGTTTGGTATTTCGTGATCTTTTCTTCGTTGAGAAAAATCGTGGTAAACAGCAATCGAATTGAGTCGAGCCTAAGTAGTTTGGAATTTACCTTAGTCGGATGAGAGACATCATGTGACCTGCACTATTATCAGCCAATTTAACAAAAATGGCAACAAAACAACAATAACGCAAATATAGCAACCTCTACCATCACCCTTCCAACTACAATTTTAGACTCCTATTCATATGGTGCTGCTCACGACTAGGAATGATTCGCAAATGGGGTCTAACCTACTGAGAAGGAGGGGTGGGTGGGAGTTTCTTTAATTCTTTACTTTGGCTGCTCGAATGAATGTAATAAAACTTTGTGTCGACGAAAATTCTGCCATCAATCGAATCAAAATCGCGACGACTTGGACGAGGATACGGCACATTCTCTTCTTTTAGCTCTGAAATTAGTCCTGCTGTTTAAAGTAGACTATTAAACTACTATCTTTCCTCAAAAATGAGAATTTCATAAAATTTCAACAATGCCACTTATTGGGGAGGTGAATTAAAACTTCAAACAAAAAAACTGAAAAAGGTAACTTTAAGTGTACAGCTAGTCCGGCTTTCTTGATCGAGTGAGGTCTGACTTCTCGAAATTCGACGAAGAGCTCTTTGGATTGAAATAACATAACTAGATTATTTATTTATTTGTTTATTATCCTTGTATAATGGGATGCTGCCATGATGCCGTCGAAAACGAGTCAGTCGAATATATAATATATTTATTCTATCTCTTTGTAGAAACAAAATCCAGCCAGCAAAACGTTCTGTCTTTTTTAAAGGCTTTTACTAAATACTAAATGCTGGGCTACGCTTTGGCAAAGTAATTACTAGTCCTTCCAAGATCTGTGAAAAACCTCTTACGGTACACTTTCTTGCTAGTTCTAAAAATTCAACTCGTATTCTTTGCTTTTTTGCTGTTTATTTCTCAGTATTCAGCTTGATAAGGGCGCGTGTAGCTTAGTCGGAGGAGGCGCCGACTGTCGCGTGCACCCGATACCAGGTTCCTGGTTCGAATTCCCCGCCCAGGCCAACAAAGCCTTCCATCGGGTTCGGTGAATTGGTACCAGAGTTGTCTGGGAAGGATAGAGCGCTGACTTGTTCATCGGCTGGCCACCGCAAGTCATTGCATGGCCAAATAGGCATTCAAATCGCCTCACGACATATCGTAGAAGTAGAATGCGTCACGCATCCCAAACGGATTGAGCAACGCTGCCCTTTATCTTTTTATTAGGTTGTAGCGAATTAAATGGCACTGGCTCGCGCCATTATTTGGCGCGTCTTTACGCGTTTGATCAAGAACAAACCGTAACATGTGGCATACCATTTAGAAGCGCAAGCTTTGCTCTACCGGTGAGTACCAAATCTTCTATGTAAAAGTGGGAAAACTTTAGAGTTTTATTGACTTTTTTGCAGACGGACAAATGGGTAATCCGAGGCATTTACTTGTATGAATTCAAGCCGGGTGCTACAGCTAAGGAGGCGGACGAGAAGATCAACGCCGCATTCGGTCAAGGATGTTCCACAATTCGGACGGTGTATCGTTGGTATCAGAGGTTCCGGAATGGAGATGAGAGCTTGGAAGAACATGAAGGTCGTGGGAGGCATAGTGATGTTGACGAGGACAAGCTGAGAGATGTGGTAGAGGAGGATCCACACAAAGGTACCAGGGAGATAGCGAAGGTTCTTGGCGTCAGTCACAACACAGCTGCCCGGCATCTGAAGGGAATTGGAAAGACCAAAAAGCTGGAAAGGTGGGTGCCTCACGAGCTGTCTGAGGAGCAAAGAAACCGACGATATGAGATCTCGTCCGCACTGCTTCTACGGAACGAAACGGACCCATTCCTTGATCGCATCGAAACCTGTGACGAGAAATGGATAATGTACGACAACAGGCGACGATCGGCACAGTGGGTGGACAGCGATGAGAGCCCCAAGGTTTTTGCGAAGCCGGAATTGCACCAAAAGAAAGTAATGGTGACAGTATGGTGGTGTTCGCTGGGAATTATTCACCACAGCTTCCTCCCTCCCGGTGAATCCATCACCGCAGAGAAGTACTGCATTGAAATTGAAGAAATGATGAAAAAGTTGAAGGATATCCGGCCGGCCTTGGTAAACCGAAGGCGAGTTCTCCTTCTGCACGACAATGCTCGCCCCCATGTAGCACGAATGACGCTGCAGAAATTGAATGAGCTGAGCATTGAAACTCTACCACATCCTCCGTTTTCTCCCGACCTCTCCCCAACAGACTACCGTTTCTTCAAGCATCTTGGCGACTTCTTGGTGGGGAAAATATTCAAATACCAACAGGATGCCGAAAGTGCCTTCGAAGAT
Source organism: Heligmosomoides polygyrus polygyrus (assembly GCA_947396885.1). Classification (NCBI taxonomy): domain Eukaryota; kingdom Metazoa; phylum Nematoda; class Chromadorea; order Rhabditida; family Heligmosomidae; genus Heligmosomoides; species Heligmosomoides polygyrus. The sequence continues at coordinate 104,485,922 of OX377201.1, forward strand.
TTCGTCAATTCCAGAACTTCTGATTTTTATGCTACTGGGATAAAAAAGCTTGTGTCACGTTGGCAAAGATGTGTAGAATCAGAAGGTTTTTAATTCGATTAACAAACTTGCCTACAGGCCGAGATGTTAGCTGTTTAAATTCACAGTGGTTTAGTGCCATTTATTTCGTTACAACCTATAATAATATTTAGCTTGATTAATAATATGTCACTATTATTGTCATGCTTTCTAACGATTTTTTAATGCTTGGTATTGGCGCACTTCTACGCCCTTTGAATAAATAAATAAACTTTAGGAGTATATCTCATCCGGATTTTTTATTTGCTGGAATGAAGATTGACTCTATTCGCTCGAAATTCGTCAGAGAACATATAACTCAGAACGGCCTCAATAGGGTAAAAAAGAAAACAGCTCAAGCCCGAGTCGACCTGAGTACGGGTTCGAAGGGCGTAACGGGTATCGGAGAAGAAGTCGCGGTCGGTGATGTCAGGGATTATTTGGTCTCAACTCCTGCTAGCACTCCCGCACACGAACATATCACACACACACACGCGTTCGTCGGTGGCGCTTCGGATTAGTCCTTAAAAGCCAGAAGTCGTGCCGCTCTATTGATCCGCATTCACTCCAGGAGTGATGAATTGTGAACTAAACCCGGGTCCCGACGAGACCCGAATACACATCCTTTTCCTTCCGACACGAGATTCAGTCCGGTGCAGCTATAGGGCAGGTTTGTTCAGTGGTCATATGAGCTTGTTGTCGTCTCCGAAGAAGAAAGAAGGAAAGTAAAAAAGAGGTAAGTTTTATAAGCCAACGAAGTCAATGTGACCAAAGGGAAAAGAGGAACAGCAGACAAAAATAAAGTAGCGACAACTACCCATCTGACGGTCGTCACTGGTTGACCTGAGTTGGTTAGGTCACCACTGGTCCCTATCGTGTGCCAGATTGAACCATGGGGTGGAGCTGTTTGGAACGAGGGAAACAGCTCTCCAACATGAAGATTGTGCTACACGTCAGCCTGGTAAACTGCACTTTCACCAGAACTTGTTTCAGCTTATAAAATCCTAAAGATTGTAGAAGCAGGAAAACGCATGATTATTTTGATTTTTTGCTAGCTAGCGATAATGTGAAAAATTAAATGATGTACGAAAAAGTTAATGCGCTCGTATGTCCCTCTCTCTAGGCGTCCACGCAGAATTAATGACCGTTCGAAGGCGTTCGCGAGATCATAATCAGGTTCTGACAAATTTAATTGAGAATAACTCGAATGTGGTGGCACTTATAGGAGCTTCGCATTAAGGAAATAAAGTAAATGCTAAAAAACGGCGTTAATAAATCGTCTTGCGGGATGCGCCACGCATTATACTTCTACGAGATATCGCAGAGACAACCTGAAGACGTATTTTGTATACACAACGGTTTGCGGTGCCCAGCCGATAGGCAAATCAGTGCTGTATCCTCTACAAAGGAGTCTGGTGCCAGTTAATCAACCAGGGGTATGGAAGGCTGGGTTGGCCTTTGCGGGATCCGAACCAAGAAACTCGAATCGGAGTGCCCACGAGAACGGGCGTCTACTCCGACTGCGCTGCCACACGCTCTAAAGGACGTATAACAGAGCTTATCCGTACGTAAGTCCCTCTGTCTGTCTGTCGATCGGTCCGCACAAAACTAGTGGCCGTTTGAAGGGGTTCACAGCAAAACAATCAGATTTTGACCATCTTAGATGGAAATCACTCGAATATAAAGATTTGCTGGACGGGTTCAGCATTAAGGCAACAATATCGATCAATACGATCAATTGTATCAGTATTGATTTCTGGAGTGAAACTCATACCAGTAATCACCTTAGACGCTGTGTGGCCGAGCAGTGCCGATAAAGGATAAAAATTGTAAAGTTCGGTGTCAGTCAAGCATCTTATAGGATGCGCCACGCATTCTACTACTACTATATATGTACTATTTTTACATCAATAATGACACTTTTCACGTCAAATTTGACAGTCGGCAGGTGAACTGAAAACTTTTAGGGAAAGTTCTTCTACATTCACGTCGAATTTGACAGTTGGGCAGGTGATCTGAAAACTCTCGAGAAACAAACATTTTCCTTGAACAAAAGTCATTCTAATCGGAATTGGAGAGTCTCTAGTTTAAAGTGTAGAAAGCTTGTTTTGATTTGAAAGACGGTCACTTAGATGTCAAAGTCTCAAGCATCAAATTAAGAAAGCGTTCAATTTGACGTGAAAATTATATAGAGGCGTTTTGAAGGCGTCTTAGGCCTTTAGCACAAGTTGCGGTGACCAGGTTTTTCCTTCCCGGATACGTATGGAAGCCTTCGTTGACCTGGGTGGGAATCCGAACCAAGAACCTGGAATCGGCCGCAAAAAGAGGGCGTCTCCTTCGACTACGCTATCACGGCGCATTACCTACAAATTTAGTAACAACTAATGGTAAGTAAATTCAATAAAAAATTGTGACAACAGGCGACGTTTGGTGAGGTTGTCATGATTTCAATTCAATTTTTCAGTTTCTAAAAAAGCCCATGCCGTTAAAAAATTAAATATTTAGAGCGGCGCAGCTATAGGTATGGCAAAGCACAGCAATCTGCGTTGATGACGGCCATTCAGTTATTAATTTTTCTATTTTTTCCCGTATTCCTGCACATAGTTAACCGAGTTTTTCCAAAACATAAAACGCGAGATTTCAGGCGTAAGATTCGGCCAGTGATCATCAGCACTCGAGGGCTGCTCTTCCTGCCGGAGTGTAAGGCTTCATCTCAGTCAAAGGGCAACGTAAAGCTTCGCCTACGTTTGAGTATCAGAGACGCTGTCCCATGGGGCAAGCCGTCCAAAATTAGGTGGGCCGAACACGTAATCCGTTTTACAGACATCCGCTAAATGACAGCCGTAACGGAATTGATTCCGCGGAATGTCATACGAACACCGCGACCTGCTTCTATGAGTTGGTTATACTTCTCCGTGAAAGCCTGAGCTGAACGATACGATATGACGCTGTTCATGCTCTCCGAGCGAGGAGATGCATTGGAGCACTCTGGCACGCGACAGGAACGGATTGAGACGCTGCTGGTGCCCGCTCGAGCACCTCGAGGATCGATGGGACGATAAGTGTTGCAGGTGACACAGACATAGGACAGATAGTGCAGTCTGGGGGTCCTCACTCTGGCGTGCACCTCTAATAAAGGTTTGAGGTTCAGCTCCCGCCCACAGCGAGCAAGCCTTAGGTCACTCTTGGGTCCTTGAATTGATGCCCTGCTCATCGTTTGCCACTTTGTTGTCGTCCCGTTGATCATTCGGCTGCTTGAGCGGGCGGCAGCAACGACTCCATTCGTCCCCTCCCCACCGCGTGCCAGAGTGATCCAATAGACACTCTTCCCATAAGAGACATTAACATGTCGTTTGTTCAGGAGGCTTGTAGGCTGCTTCGCAGGCCAAATATGCATGCAAGATGCCTACTGGATACCTTGTAGAAGTGGAACCCTTAGCGTTTCCTTGAAAGGAATCAATTGTAGCCGAGCTTTATCCCTTATCCTCGACAAGTCGACTTTCGCTGCGCTCGAATTCTGACATCGGAACATCTCGGACGAGTTCGGCCAGCCGACGGATGCGCTTGCCTGAGCTGGTGCGCGTGGAATTAATTCCCCAAGCGATACCTCAGCTCCTCTATGGAGGCAAACAGCCTAAACAACGAGCCCTCCAGAAGCTACAGCTGATTGCCATTATGAGATACGCGACTTCCGAAGCGGATGGAATCCCTGATGCTTCCCTAAACCTTATACTATCTTTCCTCTTCCTCCCCGGCATAGCTGACGTCTTCATAGAAGTAAGTCTCAGGGCGCTCTGCCCTGATTAAGGCTGAGGCGAATAGAGCAAATAATGACTAACAAGAAGTGCACGTCTAAAGAGTTCGCGAGGAGTCCATTTCAAGGAGAGCTTTAAGGGCTTAGCAAGTTCCGAAATCAATCATAGAACGGGACCCTAAGAAGGTGCAGAGACGCCATTAATAAGGATTTGGCCAAGTGCGAGGGGACCGGGGGAGTTACGAGAAAAAACAGCCCCTCAAGAGAATGGCTATCATGAGAACGACCAGCCAGAAGCAATGAGAGAGGAATGGACTCATTGTTTAGGAAAGGGAAGTCTGTAAGCCTGCCGACAAATTTTACCGAAAATTGGACTGAAGGAACCTTACTGCAGATGGTGCACACGTCCTGAGAAGAAATCGAGCCTTTAAAACGTCTAGAAACAGGAGAAGCAAATCGTATAAGAAACGAGGAAACGGTAGCGCAGTTAAAGGACGTGCTCCCGAATCAGGTTGTTGGTTCGAATTTCCTGCCCAGAGCAATAAAACTTTTCAACCCTCCAGGGAATTGGTATCATACCTGTCTGGAAAGGATAGAGCACAGTTTTGTTTATCGGCTGGTCACCGCAAGTCATTGTATGGACCAAATTCGTATTGAAATCATCTCCACGATATCCAGTAGAAGCAGAATGCGTGGCGCATCCCCAAAATGGATTGGACTAACGCCGTCTATTATCCTTTACCCTTTACATCTTTGACGAGATTCAAACACCAAGTCTCTGTTACACCTCGCTTTCAACTGTCACCGAAAAAGGGTTAAAGTTTTCAACTTCTGGAATATCATACATAAGCGTCCTAAGCGCTTGAAACCTTTTCTGACCCATGTCGCGAATGTGGGCAGCATTGTGAGGTGAGAGCGCGCCAGCCAATCATAGCAAATCAGGGTCACGACTGAGCACGTTAACGCGCTCCAACAGTCACTGTACATTTTGAGCTGACACCTTTTTCGATGCGGTTTTAATCGGCTGGTTTGGCTGCTCTACTTTTGGTATGCATCTTGTTTAATTTATAAGCGTGTAAATTGTTTTCTGGCAAGTGTCGTGAATGTGGCCAGCATTAGGAGGTCCGATCACTCCCGGTTAATCGTAACCAACCAGGGCAACGTCCGAACATGCGCCAACCAATCAGGGCAACCGCTGTGCGCCAGACATTCGACACTTATTCGGATAATTCAAATCCGTGTTTTTTCACTCGGTGATAAGGATTATATGAATAATGGCATTTAAAAAAAAACAGATCTGGGATGATGGCTTGAACAGAGCGGCTTTTTTGGTGATCAAAATAACTGATCTTTCTTCGGATCTCACATCGGATATCACAATCGGACAGGATATCAGATTTTTGATCAAAATCTAAACCGTCCTAAGGTTCAGGTTTTCCAAAAATTTCATTATTTGCGCAATGACCTTGAAAGGGTTATGAAAAAATGACAAAACCGAATTATCTGAACCGGTGTCGGGTCCAATGTCTACCGTACGCTCTCTGATTTTCAGCCCCATTTCATGTGGCGTGATTTGTTGGCCCCTCCCCCTCTCCGACTCTATTTTTACAATTACTGTTGTAATGCATTTAATCGGCTTATTAACTGTGGTTTAATTACCCAAGTTTGCGATAAAACTCGACTGTGACGCGTGCCCAGAAGAAGAACCGCGTGGCACTTACACACAAGTTACTGAGCATTCATATTCTGCCGCAACTAACAAGTGCGGCATCCTAACAGCGCAGAACTGTGTGGTATTCAGTTTCACAGAGAGTCCAGCTTCAGCAGCAATTCATTAATGCGTTTCGGTGAAAAATGAGCTGCGGAGGAGTGCCGCCGCGACCGAAGAGCAATTAGCGAAGCGCTGAATTTGTCAGCACTGGCAATGAAGGCGGACAGCAGCAGCAGCAGCAGCAGCTGATATTCGTTGACGGAGAAGAGCAAAACAAAGCGACCTTTGCTGACGAGCCATATGGAACACCAAAGGGGACGTCGGCCAGACTGCATTTGGAACGTGTGTCGGACTCGGGAAAGAAGAAGGAGTGCAACTAATAAGAGCAATAGCGGGCAATAAGTGAGCATTGTTTCACATCTGCTATAATATGTTTCACCCATAATTGAATAAAAATGTAATTGGATTGATGTTCTAAACGTTTATTTGACTAATCAGCATGAGCAGAGCTTCGGTTGTCACCATTCTTCCATTGCCGATCGTTTGCATGCAGTCGGAAAGTCAAATCGGCGTGGAAAATGGGTGCCACAGCAGGTCAGCGACACAAGCAAGGCAGCACGAGTCGTTATTGCTGGAATTCTTCTTCTTCTTCTTCAGCGTTTGTCCCTCTTCGTCGCGGAGTCGATCGCCATCGCTGGAATTCTCATCCGCAAAACCAAGAACAGCTGTTTCTATGACTCTATCGTGACGTCGGATGAGAAGTGGACCCAGTACGACAATATCACACGGAAGCGGCAGTGGTTGAGCCCCGGCGAGGTTCCGAAGACAATGATGAAGAGTGACCTCCACGGACGAAAGTCATGCCCTGTGCATGGTGGAACAGTAGAGGTCTGGTGCATTTTGAGATGCTGAATCCAGGCCAAACAGTTACGCCAAACCTCTACAAAGAACACCTATGCCGCGTGGAACAAGCGCAAGGAGTGGACACATCAACTGTGAAATTCCTCCATGACAACGCTCGACCGCACGCCGTAAAAAAATTGAGGAGTTGAGCTGAACCTTCTGCCTACCCGCCTCATAGCCCAGCCCTTGCGCCATCAGACTGCCATATTTTTTGGTCGATGCAGCACCCACGAGAGAAAATTCCAGAACCGTGACGAACTCGAAATTTGGGTGTCCAGTTGCTTCGAGTCGCAGCCACTGAAGTTCTTCAAGAAAAGCTTCCTTTCTTTGCCAGGACGTTGGCGACATGCCACTGATAATAATGTAGATTAACCCTTGGTTTAAGGCATGGTCATTCTTTTCTGGTGAGCAAAAAACAACATTTATAATCCGACAGCTTAATATATTGAAAAATAATCGCTAAATTAAACTTTTCTCTACGGTCGCTCGCCGACTGATCAATACCTTTTAATAAACAAGTGGTCCCTAGAATGTCCCTGATACTTCGATCATCATCCTCTACTTCTCCTCTATTCTTCTATTATTATCCATCTGCCAAACGTCTTCTAAGACCACCGCCCGAGGTGCATCCGTTTAAAGAGGCACCTGAAAGAAGGAGCCCGTCTCGGCTGGTGCGTATCTGGATGGTTTGTGCAAGTGCCTGATAAATCGAAGTGTTCCTGGCCAGGTTTATACAGCTACATATATTGAGGCATGATAGCGCAGTCGGAGGAGCAGCCAGTTGTCGCATGCATCCGAATTGAAGTTCTCGGTTCAGGCTTCTCACCCAGCTCAACCAAGCATCCCTGATTTGGTACAAGACTTGTCCATGCCTCATCCCTATGTTTACTATTATTAGGTTGTAACGAATTAAATGGCACTGGCTCGCGCCATTATTTGGTGCGTCTTTACGCGTTTGATCAAGAACAAACCGTAACATGTAGCGTATCATTTAGAAGCGCAAACTTTGCTCTATCGGCGAGTACCAAATTTTCTATGTAAAAGTGGGAAAACTTTAGAGTTTTTTGACTTTTTTGCAGACGGACAAAAGGGTAATCCGAGGCATTTACTTGTATGAATTCAAGCTGGGCACTACAGCTAAGGAGGCGGACGAGAAGATCAACGCCGCATTCGGTCAAGGATGTTCCACAATTCGGACGGCGTATCGTTGGTATCAGAAGTTCCGGAATGGAGATGAGAGCTTGGAAGGACATGAAGGTCGTGGGAGGCATAGTGATGTTGATGAGGACAAGCTGAGAGATGTGGTAGAGGAGGATCCACACAAAGGTACCAGGGAGATAGCGAAGATTCTTGGCGTCAGTCACAACACAGCTGCCCGGCATCTGAAGGAAATTGGAAAGACCAAAAAGCTGGAAAGATGGGTGCCTCATGAGCTGTCTGAGGAGCAAAGAAACCGACGATATGAGATCTCGTCCGCACTGCTTCTACGGAACGAAACGGACCCATTCCTTGATCGCATCGTAACCTGTGACGAGAAATGGATAATGTGCGACGATCGGCACAGTGGGTGGACAGCGATGAGAGCCCCAAGGTTTTTGCGAAGCCGGAATTGCACCAGAAGAAAGTAATGGTGTCAGTATGGTGGTGTTCGCTGGGAACTATTCACCACAGCTTCCTCCCTCCCGGTGAATCCACGGCAGAGAAGTACTGCACTGAAATTGAAGAAATGATGAAAAAGTTGAAGGATATCCGGCCGGCCTTGGTAAACCGAAGGCGAGTTCTCCTTCTGCACGACAATGCTCGCCCCCATGTAGCACGAATGACGTTGCAGAAATTGAATGAGCTGAGCATTGACACTCTACCACATTCTCCGTTTTCTCCCGACCTCTCCCCAACAGACTACCATTTCTTCAAGCATCTTGGCGACTTCTTGGTAGGGGAAATATCCAAATACCAACAGGATGCCGAAAGTGCCTTCGAAGATTTCGTCAATTCCAGAACTTCTGATTTTTATGCTACTGGGATAAAAAAGCTTGTGTCACGTTGGCAAAGATGTGTAGAATCAGAAGGTTTTTATTTCGATCAATAAACTTGCCTACAAGCCGAGATATTAACGGTTCAAATTTACAGTGGTTCAGTGCCATTTATTTCGTTACAACCTAATATTACGAAAACGTGACAGTACTGGTTTCATACTGATATAAGCGATCGGCTCATCACGATATATGGGTGAGTGCTGACGGACGGGGCCCATGAGGTGTGGACGTCGCGTTCGATCAGACAGTGTCAGTGGTGTAATGGCGTAGAGCGTCCCGCTCGGTTAGCGGGAGATGTGGGTTCGGGTCTCGCCTGGCACTACAGTTCTGACCGCAACAGAAACGTCGTTATGAGAGCTTAGAACCTCGATACCAGTCACTCAAGGCTCAAAGAAAATAAATTGCAACAATAATTCAAAAAAATAAAAAATAAAGAAAGCATTTTTCGCAAGGGAGTTAAAAGTGTCAGTTCTAGGGTGCGCCTATACTTATGAAACGCACCGTACTGTCCCGACTAAAGCCTGCTGCTGAAAAAGCAAAAGGAAGCTTTGATATCGGACCACATGCACTGTTTAGTTTTTCTACAGCATTTGCTCTGATTGCTATCAGAATTGTTGATTTAAATACGAGTACGCTTTGCCTGTTTGGAGTTGGTAGCGCAGTCGGAGGAGGCGCCGGCTGCCGCCTGCACTCCGATTTAGAGTTCTAGTTTCGGATCCGGCCACACAAATCCTCCCATCCTTCCGGGGCAGGTGATTTTGGTACCAGACGTAACTGAGAAGCATAAAAACTGGTTTGTTTATTAGCTTCCCATCAGAAGAGATTTTATAGACCAGATAGTTCAAGTTGCCTCCAAGACATCTTGTGGAAGCAGAGAGCGTGGCGCATCCCGCGAAGATGTGGATTATACCGTCCTTCATACTTTCTTGGTCAGCTGGTGGTACTTCATCTAAGGTGCAGTGCAACCGCAGTTAGCTTTGGAATGCTTCTGCTGATGGCTGAAAACAATACGGTGTCCAAGGAGAAGCTCCTATTAGGTTGTACGGAAATTTGCAGCCACTTACTTAGGCGCTCCTTCAAATTTTTGAAAAGCGTTCTGGGATCTTCTTCCAATAAAGTGTATATACGCTGACCTAGGGCTTTTTTACCACTGTTGTCGTCATATTCCGTTATGACTCTGGCAGAGGCAGTCGTTCTTGACTGCAAGCAAGTTCGACTGGTTCTGCTTCACAAGTTCAAAAAGCAAAGCAGTGCAAAAGTCGCGGTGGATAACAGGGCCGGATTCATCAACGACTTACGTAAGTTTAACGGAGATTGTAAGCTTATCAAGCGATATGGTGAGCGATAATCCGCGTTATCTGAGCTTTTAACGCGGCTTATCGCTCACCATATCGCTTGATAAGCTTACAATTCGCCCTTAAAGTCACGTAAGTCGTTGATGAATCCGGTCCTAGATAAGGAACGACGGGTCCCACCACTGTCTCCTACGACACACCAAAAGCATTGTTCCGGAAGTTCAAGAAAGGAGACCTTTGCTTGGAGGACCAACCACGGTCTGGAAGGCCAGCTGCAGTGGATGAGGAGCGCCTTCTGAAAGTGGTTCAGAAGGATCTCCGGCGTGAACTGACAGAGGAACTCGACTGCAGTCACGCCAACACAGCTCAACACCTGGCGTGGCCTTAGGAAGACGTATAGATATGGCGCACGGATACCGCATGAACTTAGCGGCCACCAGCAACAGGGGCGCCAGGATGCGTGCATGGACTTCTTGACTTTACGGCGGAATTGTTCTCGGTTCGAGGACCTGGCAACTGACGACAAAGAGTGGGCAGTCTACGTTGACCACACGCGAAAGCGTCAGTGGATAAGAAGCAGGAATTCCCACGCTGAGACCGGAACTTCACCCAAAAAAGGTGATGGTCAGTGTCTGGTGGAATCGCAAGGGACAGGGGGCCGCTACCTACAAACACTACTGTCAATAGCGACGTCTACTGTAGGCAGTCAGATCAGGTTGAAGCAGCTCTTCGTGGGAAACGAGACAAGATCTTCTTCCTTTACGACAACGCGAGTCCAAAAGTTGCAAGGGAGACTCATAAAGATCTCCAGTGTTTCGGACGGCATGTTCTGGCCCACCCACCGTATTCACTGGACCTTGCTCCAGTGGTCTACCATCTCTTTCTTTCGTTGTCAACATTCGCAGGAGAAACTATTTGACGACAGGGAGCAACTTGAACAGTCCCTCGTTCGGTTTCTCTCGTCAAAACCCCAGGAATTCTACAGACTACCTGACAAATGGCAGCATGTTGTAGATAGTAATGGTGCTTACATTCTTTAGCTGTTGCATGTATGGATGAGAGAAATGAATTTGAAAAAATCGCACAAGTGGCGCGATACCTTCCTTGCAATCTAAGAATTCAAGTTTCGATTGTCGCCACGACACCCAGTTGAGGTAGAGTGCGCCGCGCATCCCGCAAAGATATGGATTATGCCGGTCTTCATCCTTCTTTTGGGTCAAGGTGATGGTACTTCGTCCGAAGCCTATTTCCGTACAGATAGCCTTAGAATGCTCCTTCTGATGATTAAAGCAATACAATGTCCAAGGAGAAGCTTTTAATAGAGAGGAGAGGAGAACTAGGTGGTGATTCTGTTTCAGAAGCAGCTATGAAGCTGTACCTGAGAAAGCCCAAAAGGAAGTTTTCCCAAACATGACATACAAACGCTGCTATGGAAGACGTCTACAGCACAGCGAACACACAGTCACCATCCAGGAGCTTCAGGCTGATCAGCAGTGACGAGATGCTCGCGCGGATAGTTCTGGGACGATGAAGAACTGCTAAGCAATGAGATCGAATAAACGAGGAATGTATGTCTCTGTGTGTGTGAGTGTGTGTCGGGAGGAGAGGTTTGATACGGCTTTGTGTATTGACTTCGGCCGGTTCCCTCGGGGATCAGGCCAGGGAATCCATGGAAAGGATGTCGAGTGTGTGCGAGGCGTGGTCGATAGGGAGCGGCGGCGGCCGGGCCGCGCTGCTCTGGAAGCTGAAGGCTGAAGACGCTCGGAAGACGTTGTCGTCGTCTTTGTCCGCCGAAACAACACCACTCCAAACCAACGCAATCGCTGGCGGCCCATTCCGGACGTGTTCGCGACAATGAAGACGTCTGCGTGGCTCACCTGTGGCCCAAGTCGAAGTGACAGCCTGCTTCTCTTGAACACTTTCGATCGCTCCATCTTCATCCACCCAAGTCACAAAGTCAACATGGCCGCCGAAACTGGGCTGGAGAAGAGGGGAGAGGGGTGGACAGCATCGAAGAAGACGAAGACGTCCGGGTGGCTTCATACCCACCAATATGATGATGATGACTCCACCGTTCTTCCTGCGCTAACATACACCATGGAAACCTGGGCTTCTGAAGCGGAAGCCACGAGTATTGTATTGCGTACAGTGATCCCCTTGCAGCATCTTGCCGCGACGAAACCCGCCAGGATCATCGCGACATAGCAGCATGCCACACAACTATTTCCGGCCTAAGGCCCGCTTATACTCTAATCGCCGCTTGACGCGTGATAATGGTAAGTACCAATATTGATTAAGTCGCGTGGTCCAATCAATAATGATATTTCTCATTAGGGCCTGTTCATACTTCGCGACAGCAGCCACTGGAGCGACTGTCAACTGTCACCTGTCGTCCCGTTGATCATCGACTTGCTCGAGCGGGCGCCAGCAGCGTCTCCATTCGTCCCTGTCGCGTGCCAGAGTGCTCCAGTCGGTGATGGCCCTCGTACAGCGGGTGTCTGCGAAGCGCATTACGTAGCCGGCCCACCTAATTTTCGACAACTTGGCCTACGCGACAGCGTCTCTGATCTTCGAACGTCGGCGAAGCTCGGAACTTCGGAGGCCTTCTCTCGCTTGCGTGAGTCGTGTCACTCCGAGCATCGTCCTCTTGATTCCACGCTGCGCGAGGCTGATAGCATGTTCATAATGCTTTCGTATGGCCCAGGTCTCTTAGGTGGATCTTAGGGAAGGAAGGACGGTAGAGTCGAATAGGTGGGCACGGAGTCGGACGTTCTTCGTCTTCTTCGCGACTTCTTCGACGCTCTTGAAAGCTCTCCACGCCGCTCGTTTCCTCCTGCTCATCTCCTGCGCTAGGTCGTTGGCCATGTTGACTTCGCGACCCAGATACACACAGCTGAAGCAATCGGAGATGTTCGTTCCGTCGAGACAGAATGGGGCATCAGAAACTTGTCCGTTCCTCATGAACATCGTCCTCGAAAGATTCAGCTGCAGTCCAACGTTCCCACATACGCGATTGAAGCCGGCTGAAGAAGAAATAGAAATATTAGGTTAATATTTGAAAAGGTTCTTATGTGTTTATGGAGACGCAGATAAGATTCCAACTTCCATTGGAAATCACGCACATGGTCGTGATAAGGCTCCGCTTTAACGATACTTTGTTTGTGACATATCTGTTGTCTGGCCCTCAACAGAGCCCTCATTCAAGCTTTCAAATTAGCATGCTCTATCAGATGAACCACCATCTTTATTGATGTTCCTATGAAGGTTCTGACACCAGTCATTTAAAATGCAAAAACAACGCAACGCAGTAAAACCGAACCCACGACCTCCCTCGCACGAAGCAACGCCACTATCCACTGCGCCGAGTCGTTTTATAGTAGTCGCATCGCGAGCGTACAAGGGGCTTCCCACCGCTTGTGATGCGCCGACTCCATAGTAACTTCAAGCACGCCTACTCTTTGGATTTAACGACTCGGCAAAAGAGAAACACGCTTTTATACTAACTGAGGGGTGAGGATTCTCCCTATATGACTCGTTTTTGCATTCTGGGCCGCTCCGCTGGTGGTCCAGTTCAATTCGCTCCGCTGGTGGTCCAAGTCCGCGGCTGCGAGGTACGAAGAGAAAAGTCTATTTTTTTGATTTGACGAAATTTTCAGAGTGCTTTCATTTATTTGCTTGTTTGCAGTACCTCCTTCTATGTAGTATTCTTTGTAGCGTCCCGTGTTTTTAATTAAATTAATTAGAATAATTTATTCAGACTGATTTCTACGTGGTATGGACTTCAAGAAGTGCACCACGGTTTTGATCTTCTTTTGCAAAGAAGGCGTTGTGCATTTCTTCGTACCCCGGCCAAAAGTACGCAGCATTGCGTGCAGTAATCCCCTTGCGGTATCTCGCCGCGACGAAAGCAGCCAGGATCATCGCGATACGGCAGCATGCCACAAAACTCTATTTCCGGCCTAAGGCCTGTTTATACTCTAATCGCCGCGCGGCGCATGATAATGAGAATTACCAATATTGATTAGGTCCAATCAATAATGGTGTTTCTCATTACGACGCGCCGCGCGGCAAATGGAGCATAAATGGGACTTAAGCCGTCATTCCTCTTTGAGGGGTAACTGGAAAAAATTACCATAGAGGTGAAGAACCAATAAGTGAGCGTGGGCGAGACGGGTTGATGTTGTAGTACAACAGGTCCCCAAAATCTCTCCAGCCGTAAGCCGCAGTCTGATCATTGGCCAACCTTGCTCGACGACGACGGAACACTTCGCACGCGAGCGGTCTATTTGAGTGACACTCGCTGGCTGTCACAACGGTGCCAGCCCTGAAGCACGGTGATTTCCACCCTGGGACCGAACCTAATTTTAACTCTATCGGGGAGCTGCCGTTAAATGTGGAAAAGCAGTTGTTGGAGACTATCCATAAACATCACTACTGCGTTATAGTCAGGTTTTGCACACCTTCCAAATGGAACTGTACACTTTTCGAATCACACTGGACACCTTCGAGTCAAATTGGAAACCTATAAAAAAAACTGACGCTTTTAAAATCAAACTAACCAGGGAAGGGAAGGCGTAGGTATGAACGGGAGAAATGGATAGTACTACGAGAATCTCCATCTTTCACATAATAGAAAAACATGTTTCGTTTTTGCTGAATCCTTCAACCAAAAGAGCTACGGGCCCTCAAAGGTGGTGAAGGTGCTAGCCCAGATGTTTGACTCCTGTGCTATGCACTATTTTTGCATTTTTTCATAACCGCTGCCTCCTTCACCAGTTTGTTTCCTACACATCTCCTACACATTTATTTCACTCTAAATTGTCAAAAGGGTCAGATTCGTGATCAGCACCCCAGATTCGTGATTAACACTCCATGACCTCGGCAGCCCTAGTTACCCTTACCTGCTGTAACCTGTCGTAATCGGCATAAATTTTAAAAACAGATGTCAGATTCGTAATCAGCACCCCAAATAACCTCCTCGGTGAGGTTTCGTCCGAAAAAAAGGGTTTCGGCCCTCTCCTCGACCTCTGGAGTCGTGAAAGTATAATAGTGCCTTGATGGTGGTTCAAATCAGCCTACTTCCTATACATCTCCTATACATTTATTCCACTCTAAATTGTCAAATAAGGGTTTACTATGAGCTGTGCTTCACTCACTTCTCCTACTTTTTGTATTTTACAACGCTTTGTGTTTTTGAGCGAATGTTAAACAGTGACCTCACAGCAGGTATGGGTCACAGTAGGTACGGGATGACTAGGGCTGTCGAGGGCATAATCACCGATTTCGCCCAAACTTCTCCCAGGGAGGTTATTTGGGATGGTGATCACGAATCTAACAGTCGTTCTTATAATTCCGGCTGATTACGGTGGATTACAGCAGGTACGGGTGACTAAGGCTGTCGAGGTCATGGGTGTTGATCACGAATCTGGTCCTTTTGACAAATTAGAGTGAAATAAATGTGTAGGAGATGTGTAGGAAGCAAATTGGTGAAGGAGGCAGCGGTTATGAAAAAATGCAAAAACTCTGGATACCACGGGAGTCGAACATCTGGTCTATCACCTTTGAAGCAGCCCCGTACCCAGCTGAGCCACCAACTCGCTTGCCGCTGACCCTTTCGCCGCGCGCACGAATGCGCGTGGGCACGTGTTGACGGTGCGATACCGACCCCCGCATTCGAGGGCCCGTAACTCTTTTGGTTCAACGACTCAGCAAAAACGAAACATGTTTTTCTACAATATGAAGGGTGGAAAATCTCGCAGTACTACCCATTTCCCCCGTTCAGACCTATGCCTGAGACCCTTCCCTGGTAAGCATCTTCCATATCACGACGAGCTTTTTCAAATTTTAAACCGTACTCAACACTTTTTGGAGCAGGTGATCTAAAAAAATAGAGAAAATTAGAAGATTAGAATAATTTTTTGTCCAAGGGAAATTTTGTATATCCTTCTTTGAAATTTTTTCCAATCACCTGCCCCAAGAAGTGAAAATAATTTTATAAACTGAACTTTTACAAACTTTTATTTATTGAGGAAAAAATTATCTATAGCTTAATCTCAGGTTCACAAAGGTAGCTATTTCTAGCGTATGAAACGTAGAGATAGTGCCATGCACTCATCCAGCTCGTCGTATTTGGTTGATGATGTAAATGCTACTTATGTGAAACAGCAAAGTGAGGATACTGTGATTTCTATAAATGTCTTTGTTGTACGGTTGACAAGTGTGTGACTCCCCTTAGATCAATCAAGTGAAAGTGGCAGCGCCTTGGACGAGTGAATGGCGCATTCCCTTCTAGCACTAACAATGCCACCTTCCTGCGCTTTATATTTTTTCGTTACTTTTCCTTTAAAAAAATCTATAAAATTTCAAATGGTGCGTTCACTTTTTGACGTGGACGAACTAGAGAATGTTCTAACACATTTGCATAAGCCTGAAGCGGCTGGTAGAGAGGCTATATGTTGTTACGGGATGTTTTGTTGCGATCAAAACTCTTGCGCCAGGCGGGACTCGAACCCGCAACTTCTGCTTTCCGGGCAGCGATGTTCGCCTTACACCACAGCCTTGAGCTAGAGAATGTCTAAAGGCCCGTTTATACTTCGACGCCGGGCGACGCGACGGCACGTATTGCGGCCACATTGGTCGAGCGACGCGATCGATCAATTTGGCCAATTTACAGCCGTCGCGTTCCTCGGCTCGGAAGTATAAACGGGGCCTTAAAGCCCCCACACGCTTCTGTGGCAACGCCGCTCGCCGCTATGGGCCTGTTCATACCTCGCGACAAGAGCGACTTGTCGCTCGTGCAAAATATGCATATCGATTGAAACCGAGCGCGCGCCGCCGAAAAGTGTTCATACTCGAGCGTCGGCGTTGTCGCTCCAGCCGTCTTGCCACACTAGTCGTTCTAGTCGCTGCTGTCGCCTGTTCATACTTCCGCGCGCTGCCCACGCCACGCGCGCTGCGCTCTTGTCGCTGCTGTCGCGAAGCATGATAAATACCTAATAGAAAGACTAGAAAAGTGATAAATCTGAAAGGCCTTATGGTAAACGCCGGCGGCGCGCTCTGCGCCCCCGCCCTATGGTCTTTCTGGTTTCTCTTTCTTTTTATTCTTCTCATTTCTCTCTTCGTATACCCTTCTACTTCGATTGATACGTATTTCGCTTTCTTTCGTTGATAAGGTTATGTTTAGTTGTGTTTTCCACGCTTATGGATGTAGTAAATGAAAATGTTCTCACGTGTCTCCCTACCTGGACAAGTTGCGCGTCGACTGTGATGACTGTGGCGGTAGGCAATGTTGTACGTTTCATTCCACCGCGTTCTCTCACTTCCCTCTTCTAAGGGTACTGTTTTAGGGCCCGTTTATACTTCGACGCAGCGCGATGCGACGCTACGTATGGTTGCCACATTGATCGAACGACGCGATCGATCAATTTCGCCACCATAGGCCTACGGGCGCTATGTGACAACGGAGGGGTTAGCAAAATTCAACAAAATATATATGCCTAGGTAGACATTTATGTAAGCAATACAAAACCACTTACCATTTAACCGGTATGGTCCTCTATGTTGCTTGGGGGGGGGGTCCTCCGAGTGACCTAAGTAACCTAAGCCTGAGGGTTAGAAATTACCTTAAAAATCATGCCCAAATCTGTGATTTCGTTGATGCGGAGGAGAGCACAGAACAGATATTCCTCTCCTTAAATTTGCTTCCAGATTTTAGGCAAGGGAAGGGACTCCGGGGTGTAGGCAATTTAAACACGGGCGCGTAACTCGGCCACACCCCGGAGTCCCTTCCCTTGCCGAAATCTGGATCCCCCCTCACTCCCATCCCTCTCGGCGCGCCTCCCCCTCCTCCCTCCCTCCCACATCATACACAAGTAAAAAAAAGCGCTATGGTAGTTGGGGGGGTCACCTTGCAAAAAGGGTCACAGACAAAAAAAAAGAAACGGTAACACACTGATAGTAAAGGAAACAACCAAACAATGCTATAGCTCTGTTCTGTGCTCTCCTCCGCTGACGCGGAGGAGAGCACAGATTTAGGCAGGGGAAGGGACTCCAGGGTGTGGCCCGAGTGGCGCACCCGTGCTAGAATTGCCTACATCCTGGAGTTCCCTCCCTTGCCAAATTCGGAACCACGTAAAACACGGATCTGTAATCGAAAAGCGGAGATAAGACTGCATTCACATTCGCTATATGCAGCTGCCCGCCGCGGCAGGCCATGGTGACCCCCCCCCAACCACCATAGCGCCAAAAAAAGCTCTAAAAGAACTCTAAACAATAAAACCGCTTGGGATGGTTTTTCGTCGCGCCGTCTCGCGCACTCCACGCCTCCGTTCTCTCTCCTCGTGCAATATCATCCTCGCTCCAGGGCCCACGTCCGATAGTAGGAGCACGCCCTTTAAATTGCCCGCCGAAGTTCACGGCCGCGGTGTTTTTATGGTTTTTTTGTTAAGAGTTTTTTTCTTGTGTATGGTGTGGGAACGAGGGAGGAGGGGTAGGCGTGCCGAGGGAGGTTGGAGCGAGGGGGGGGGGGGTGGATTCGGGAGGAAGGGGAGGCGCGCCGAGGGGGATTCAGATTTGGGCAAGGGAAGGGACTCCGGGGTGTAGGCTATGTAAACACGGGTGCGTAACTCGGCCACACCCCGGAGTCCCTTCCCTTGCCCAAATCTGTGCTCTCCTCCGCGTCAGCGGAGGAGAGCGCAGAACAGATACTCGGACGACCCCCCCCCCAAGCAACATGGAGGACCATTCCGGTTAAATGGTAAGTGGTTTTGTATTGCTTACATAAATGTCTACCTAGGCATATATATTTTGTTGAATTTTGCTAACCCCTCCGTTGTCACATAGCGCCGGCCTACGTTATACTTTGGCGACGCTGTCGTCGGCGACGTCGACGACAACAGCGTCGCCGAAGTATAACATAGCCCATACGTGGCGCCGCGTCGCTCGGTGTCGAAGGCCACGTTTATACTTCCGGCGCCGAGCGACGCGATGGAATGCATAGTGGCCAAATCGAACGATCGCGCCGCTCGATCAATGCGGCCACAATACGTGGTGACGCGTCGCTCGGCGTCGAAGTATCAACGGGCCAGAAAGTATGAACGCGGCCTTAGACATCCATTCGGTGGAATATCAGGATTAGAGGACACAAGGTTAGCTAAGAGATCGTTAGTGTTCACGCGCCGCGTGACGCGATGTCACGATAGGCTCTCATATCGATTCATTCCGTTGCGGGATCGATATCAGAGCTTATCATTCCATCGCATCTCGCATCGCGTGCATATAAACCCCTAACTGTGGTCATACTTTACGTATTTCTTATTATTAGCTTGGCCGGAAGGTTCTGGCGGTTTTGTGCAATCGGTTTTCGTCCGTTTATTACTGTATCAATATTCAACTTACTTCGCTTTTTTATATAACGTCTAATACGGGGTCCGTCGCTCGTATCTCATGGAATAATTCGTTTTCCACCTACGCTTAGTTGTTGTGTTTCTTCGAAGACTATTGAAGTGGGTCGAAAGAGCAATTCCGAACGCTATTTCAAATCAAATTCAAACTGGGCCAAACCGACGTCGAAGCAGCTCAACAGACCGACCATATGTGGGGACCGAATGGTGTGGGAGAACGGACCGTGCAAAGGTGGTTCGTGAAATTTCGTTCTGGAGATTTCAACCTTGAAGATGCATCCCGAAGCGACAAGGGGCGATTTGAAGGCCTTGGTGGATTCTGATCCATCGCGAACAGTCCGTGAGACTGCGGAAGGTTCAGGAGTCAGTAAAACTGCTGTTGCTGATGGTTTGAGACGCCTCAGAAAGGTGGAAAAGCTCGAAAAGTCGGTGCCCCTCGACTGGAGTGATCGCCAGAAATTGTCTGTGCATTCCAAATTCCGTCCTTCCTTGATTCTCCGAAGTCAAAACGATTCGTTTTTGGATCGAGTGGTCACATGTGGGTTCTGTACGATAACCGAAGACAATCAGAACTGCGGGTTGATGTCATCGAACCCCCAGGCACTTTTCCCACCAGAAAAAAACGATGGTCACTACGTGATGGTTGGCGGCTGGTGAGATTCACTACAATTCTCTGGAATTAGGCCGAACCATCACAGTCCTGCTGTCACGAAATCGACGAGATACACCGAAAACTGCGTGAGCTGGTCAAGAGAAGAGGTCCCCCATTCTTCTGCACGACAACGCTCGCTCACATGTTTCGTAAATCACCATGCGACAATTAGACGAACTAGGAGTTGAAATTCTGCCTCATCTGCCATAGTCATCAGACCTTACGCCATCCGACCATCATCCTTTTAAGCTTTTTCAGAACTTCCTAGCTTCGCAAAACAGCCTTTCTATTAGGTTATCCCATAAGTCCCCGCCCTTTTTTCAACGATTCACTGCAGATTTCGTCGGCGGTGTCTTGCATAGTGCTGCATAGCTTTCGAAAGAGAATGATTTGCTCTATCAGAACGTGTATTGCATTTCTTTTTTCATCATGAATTTTGTCAATTTTTAAGACGTTGAAGTGAAAAGTGAAAAGTAGCCATTTGCGCAGTTGTTCTCTCCGCTTAGGTTTGGAATTTTTTGCGCAATGTTTTATAGCATTTGGAAGACAATGTTCTGTACTACAAGAGTACGTGTTGGTCCTATTTGCTGATTTGCCCTTTATTGATTTTTAGGTCATCAAATTGGGACGTGTGACTTTTCCGCCCGAATTTTTAGCGAAACTCCTGCTCTATGGTTGGACTTTCTTGCTTGGTGTTATATGTCGATCGAAAGAGGATGTCTTACTCAATAAGGATTTGTGTCGCGTTTATTGGCTCATGCTGATTTCTGTCGAATATCAACAAAATGCCCAAAAGAGAAAAACCGTCTTCACCAACAACTCCTTCTCCTTGGTCAGTTGTTGATATTCGACAGAAATCCGCATGAGCCAATAAACGCGGCACAAATCCTTATTGAGTAAGACATCCTCTTTCGATCGACATATAACACCAAGCAAGAAAGTCCAACCATAGAGCAGGAGTTTCGCTAAAAATTCGGGCGGAAAAGTCACACGTCCCAATTTGATGACCTAAAAATCAATAAAGGGCAAATCAGCAAATAGGACCAACACGTATTTTTGTAGCACAGAACGTTGTCTTCCAAATGCTATGAAAAGCTGCGCAAAAAATTCCAAACCTAAGCGGAGAGAACAACTGCGCAGATGGTCACTTTTTCACTTTTCACTTCCACGACCTAAAAATTGACAAAATTCAGGATGAAAAAGAAATGCAATACATCTCTGATAGAGCAAATCATTCTCTTCCGAAAGCCGTATAGCGCTATGCAAGAGACCGCCGGCGAAATCCGCAATGAATCGTTGAAAAAAACGGCGGGGACTTATGGGACGACCTAATAGAATTCGTCGTATCTCGACCGTCCAGTTTTTTCGCTGACGGACTTAATCAACTGATGTGATTGTGGAAAAAGTGTGCTTATTCGAATGGTGCCTATTTCGACTGGATCCGTTGAGCACGAAGAAAGTTGTGATTGTTTGAATTGGACCAGTTAAAACCGCCGGAACTTTCCGGCCAACCTAATACTACCATAATTGAAATGAGAACATCCACTGAACCACCTCCCCCTCCACTCTACCTGCACTGCGCTGGTGCTCCAAGAAAGTGATGGTCCTACGTGAGCTCAGAAGATCTCTTCACGAACTACGCCTTCACAAAGGAATTCACCCGCACTCAAGGACACGAGGCGGAAGGTGGCTGTTGGTCCCAACGCGAACACTGCGGCAATCTGCCAAGCGACGATACGTCAACCACAAACTCCGCCCATTTTCATGGAGAGGCTTTTTCAATGAAGGGTGTTTAAAGCCCTAATAAGCGAATTCTAGAGTGGGATTCTTGTTCTTAACTGCAACAGCGCTCTTACTCAGCAGTGCTGATCACAATAGACCCTAATCCATCCGCTTAATGGTTGAGAATCATGGATTCGGGAAGGGAAAATGACTTATGACTGCCTCTCGAAGGGTATTGTACCTTCGGAAATAGTGTTATTGAGTC
The DNA here is from genome assembly GCA_947396885.1 of Heligmosomoides polygyrus polygyrus. Taxonomy (NCBI): domain Eukaryota; kingdom Metazoa; phylum Nematoda; class Chromadorea; order Rhabditida; family Heligmosomidae; genus Heligmosomoides; species Heligmosomoides polygyrus. Next base: position 104,507,718 of record OX377201.1, read on the forward strand.
CAATGTAGCGTTCGAGATTATTCTCTACCTTTTCGACGGGTTGGCTTAGGGGAATTCGCCATGTTTTTGCTTTGTTGAATGGCGCCAGTTACCAAGTCAATTCTTAGGGACTTGAGAACTTGGAAGGAAGGATTGAGATCTTCAAGTGCAAAGGGGTGTGATCTTGTTCATAAAACTGCGATCGGGAAGAAGAACGAAGCACTGGGCTCAGGTTTGAAAGTCCTACTCAACGCGGTAGCGAGAGGCTGTCGGTGGGCGGAGCCTGGCGCGGACGAGTTGTCCGCGGCCGGCGTCGGCGTTTTTCGATAATCGTCTCTGCTGAGTTTTGCGGTCGCTGGCGAAGTGGACGTGAGTGTCGGTGCGCGGAGCACGAGAGAGTTCTTCTTCAGTTCATCCGATTCCCGTATTCGAAGCGACAGCAGCTGCAGCCGAACCAGCTATGGCCGACGATACTGGGTTCGACGTGGACGACATGCTTGAGAACGCGCTCGAGACGAAATCGTCAGAGGTGAGTGGAGAGACGAATCCGAATGATTTTCAGTTTTTTCAGGATGATTCTAGCGTCTGATTGGTGAGAAAGATCGTGTCTATTAGTGACGTTCGAAACGGTTTCGCGAAATCTCGAAAGATTCCCTAGTTGGTACTTCCTGTGTGGTGGTTCGATTGGTCGAATTCCGCTCTTAATCCCCTCAGGAAAAAGTAAAATGTCGCTAGTGGTGGAACCTTGGTGCAAGAATCAAGAGGTGTCCACCGTCTTTCTTGCTCATAGTTCCCTTTAAATTGTGCGAAAAAAAGGTTTTGAAAACAAGTACGGATACATGAAAGACAAGATTAGTAGGGCTGCAGTTAACCTGGATCTGAGGTTGTGGATGAGATAAATAGTACACCCTTTCTTTAGATTGACACCGAAACCTTTCTGTTAAAGAACCGTCATAGTGAAAAACTGCCTAGGTAAGAGTTTCGGTGAATGGTGGCATAGCGCAGTTAAGCTGTTGGTGTTCATGTTATAGCCATTCACCGAGATTGTTATCCAGTTTTATTTGGCTAATGTTTCGGCGATTTTTTGTAATAGTAGAACCACAAGGTATTAAAAATTACTGAAAGTAATTGTCAGGTTTGTTAGGCTTTTTGGTGCCAGTCTAGTGCGTTTGGTCCACTATATATTGGGGGGGGGGGGGGAAAAATAATGAGACTCTCCATGCCGTAACCATATATGCCGTGAATGGAGTCCGGTTTCGTGCTTATCGTATTTGTATGCTTGTATGCTACTTACTGAAGGCCACCTGAGAAGTGATCACTTTCGCCCTTTCTAGAAGCATGCCGAAACCCCAGTCTGACGAGTCGACCGTGTCGCACAAATCTCGTCCAATTCCCAACCCCGAACAGCCTGGACTCAATAGTCACGCAAGATGAGAAGTACGTCTTCTACCCTAACCCTGCCAAGCAGCGAGTCTGGGTGAGGCCTGGTGACCCGTTACCGACCTTCCTTCGGCGGGATGTTCAGGGCGAGAAGCACCTTCTGGACTTTTGAGTCTGAGCCCATGGATCGACCTACTGGAAGCTGTTTTCCAAAAGCACGACGATGGGCTCCAAGGCCATGTCGAACCACTTATTTGGTCTCAGCGCTTCGAGAAGGTCCTCCTCTTCGTCAACGCCGCATCCCATCGGGCAAAAGTGACCACGGTTAAGCTTGGCCAGCTGGGCTACGTCCACATGCCTTACCCACCATCGCCGGACATCTACCATGCGACTCCCACTACTTCTTGAGCCTGAAGGACTTCATGGTCGGAAGGGACACAAGGACCCAAGCAGACCTCGACAACCATAGCGAGCAGTGGATCAGCACCAGGCCTAAGCAGTTCTAGGAGGATGGGGTTAGGAAGTTGGCTGATCGATGGCAGCAAGGTCATTGACCTGAATGGTGAATACATTCCTCAGCACCGTTGAGTTGTAATTGAGTTATAAGGAGATAAAGAAATTTGCTGAATTTGTCTCATTACTTTTGGCCTACCCTGATATTGGATCCGATCCGACGGATGATTCGGATAACGGCGATTTTGTGGATCCCGGATTTTTGGGTGATTCGGATAAGTACGATTTTGCCGAGTCCCAGATTTTTGGGTGGTTCTGGTAGGGATATCCGGAAGTGATTCATTCAATACATTGGATCCGATCGTATTTTAGTGAAAATGGATGATTCGGATGAGGGCGATTTTGCGGAAATTATGAAAGATTCGGATGACGGCAATGTCACGGACCTGGATTTTTGGATGACTCGATCGGGATAGCCGACTCTAATACTCGAAAATGATCCGTTTGGATTGAATGCATAGGGTTCAGCCTGTATGTTCGTCATAAATGGTAGCTTTGCCTTAGCCTAAGCAAACCTAGGTGTCCTTTTAAGGTTACAATGTATGAGCAACTCTGCTTCGGAATTCTATTACATTGCACCAATGTCATAATACTGCCCTTGGGCGTATGTTTGCGTGTAGCTGGTGCAGTTGCGTAGAAATGATTTTCTACGCCGTAATTTGCTGTCTGCGCCCTCCTAGCTTAGAGATCGTGCGTCGGCGTCCACCTTGCCACGTTCGATGGATGTCTTGTGCGCCCACGATGGCACTCTCGGCAAGTAGGTCGTGGTGCAATGGGTAGTGGGGTCGCTTCTGTGAGGGAGGTCGGGGGCTCGGTTCTCCTGCGTAGTGGCTTATTTGCATTTCAACTGGCACTCGCCGATACACTTACAACCGAAAAAAACCCGTCCGAGTTGTCCGGGATGCAACGCCCACAGCTGCGCGATTCAGACATGGTTTTTATTAACCATGGAACGCCCTTACTACAGGCTTTATCGTTCGAGCCAGAGATGAAGGACATTAACGACGCTACGACGCTCTATGGGATTTTCTGCCCATCAGAAGCCCCTCCCCCTCTCGACCCCATTTGCGCTGGAGAAGCAAGCAAGCAAATCACTAGCTGCAGCGGCTGATTAGCAGAGGGAGAGGCAACTCGGTCCCGTAAAGATTTCAGTGAATTTCACTCCGAAACTCCGGTGAATAACTCAGACGGGTTTTTTTCCGGTTGTAAGTTTATCAAACACTTCAACTGGCTACTTTGGCGGCTTTGACATGGAAGCAATTTTGAGGGATTTTTTGCACATTTTTCCAGCCGTATGCGCTTCGCCGCTCGAAGAGCACAGAACCCTGCCAGGGACTCCCTCTGAGCGACGAAAGCAGTTCCTACGAGCAGCTTGGTTGGCACACACCCTGGAGTCCCTTCCCTAGCCGAATTCTGGAGTCTAGTGGTGTATGAAGCTTCGTTTCGATTCATATAGGTTTAGTTCCTAACTAAAAACCACTTAGGAAATCGAATTCTGGAGACAAGAGATGTGATGCTTCGTTTCCACTCCTCTGGGCTCACTTCCAAACTAAAACCCGCTTAAGTTGTCGAATTCTGGAGTCAAACGATGTATGATGCTTCGTTTCCACTCCTCTAGGTTCAGTTCGAAATTAAAACCCACTTAGGAATTCGATGTGAAGCTCCTTTCCGTTCATCTATGCTCTTTTCGTAACCAACTCGAAAAACTTGATGAGGCGTGATGGAAAAAGAGACGACGCAACTGTACCAGCCACACGTAGATTTACGCGAAAGGGCCGTATTATGACATTGGTGCAATGTAGTGAAATTCCTGTGCTTAGCCACTCCATTTGATTGTAACGGCGACAAATTGGAAGTACAATAACGGCTCACTGAACTACCCTACGAGAGATCTTGCAGTTTACAAGCTGGAAGAGGCCACACTGTTCGAGTTTGTTCCGGTTTTCTAGCGTTGCTCCCTCCGACTAGAATAGGAGGTCATGATCATAGTCATAGTAATGATATGCTGCGTCCATGTTTAGCTTGTCAAAGACGTGCTCCAGCTTGAAGTCGCGCAGTTCTTCCTGGCGGCCGTTGTTCAGCAGTGCCTGGAGGGCCATGATGCTTAGATTGCTATCTCTCGTGATCAGCACCCCAAATAACCCCCCAAGCCGAAGTTTGGGCGAATTTTTTTCGACCTCTCCTTTTTTTCGACCCTTGGAGTTGTGAAAGTACAATAGTGCCAAAGGAAGGAATGGAAGGTAGGGGTTGCAACCGTTTTCCGTAAATGCCGTTAGACGATTGCACGTAAAGAAGTGATATAGAAGAACATGGGCTTCCTCGGATCTCTGAAAAAGCAAGAAAAATGAGCTCGCCTGAATGAACTTGAACTTAACTTGATTTATTGTCGAGCTACATAACCTAAAGAATAATTGCGCACTCTGAACGGCTCAGTTATTTTATATGGAAGCTGCTCCGTTTATACTTCTGACGCCTAGCGACGCGATGGCATGTGTAGTGGCTAAATTGGTTGGACGTTATGGGCAATCAATTCGGCAGCTAAACATGCCATAGCGTCGCTCGGCGTCGGGAATTATAAGCAAGGTCCGGATTCATTAACGACACACCCATGGGTGTTGGGGTAGAGATACCCACGATGAATCCTGCGTCTCTGGGACTTAACTTATCTCTATCTCACTCTTATCTTATCTCTACCCCTTATACCCCGCATACCCACGGGTTTATTTGTTGATGAATTCGGCCCCAGGTCATATGAGTGGCGCACCTAGCAGCTTAAGTTGAACAGTCGATCTTTATCCATAGAGCCGATCACCAAGTACGTGCGCCTTATGTTGTTGAAGTTAACGATTCCATTTCAGACGGTGAGCGAAACCAAGGAGACCGTGACGGCGGCCGCCGATAAGGAGAACGGTTCGTCGAAGAAGAAAAAGGACAAGACTCGAAGCAAGAGCCGATCAAGGTAGGGTAGAGTGCAGTGAGAGCTGCACCAAAGACGTAGTGCTGCTAGGGTAGTCCTAGGCCTGGAGTAAATAGCGGTATAGAAATCTTTGATGCGAGATTTATAATCCCATAGTGGAGCGGCGCGGCGTTGTGAAAGCTATCGATATCGATCGTCTGCACCGCCCAATCGATACAGTTACAATTCGCAGTGCTGTGCCGCCCATCGTCGGAAGTATGAATCCCGCTTAAGGCCATAGTTGGGCTTTAACTTTTCTCACCTCGAGATGTAGAAGTGGATAAACTCTGAGTATCGTTTTAAATACAATGCATCCCGTTTTGAAGGTCTTTAGAGGCATGCTAAAAGTCGGTAGCGTTCAAATCCTTCCGCTTCTACGCGTTTTGACAACGTGACAACGTTCAGCGGCTTATGTCTTATGGCTTGAAAACTACTGATGTGAATTCGTTTCGTTATTATGTTACTAAGTCTTGCTCGTCGTTGTAGACGATAACGAGAACGCGCTTGGATTTGTGACCAGCGGCCTACGTGCGTTAACCGAAAGTCGACCCCTCACACAGACACAGACACACGTATTCTCCAGTGGAAAAGGTACGCGTCGTGACCATGCAATGCGGCCATCAAAAACGAGCCGACCGTTCGCTGTCGTAGCAGTGATATAGCTCATCAGTTGTCTGCGTGGCTGAGCCGTGTTTATCTGAGAAAAAATTTCATAAAATTCATGAAAAAAATGGCTACAGTAGTGGTTGGCCAGGCGAGGTAGCGATCTGGGCAGGTTTTAGACCGGTTACTAGAAAAAAAGAGTTCATTTATATACAATGAAAAAATCGCCGTCAAGTTCCATGGTTTTGACGAAGGAGCGGGTAGCTTCAGAGGGAATAAAAGTATTCTTCAAGCATGGTAGGAAAGTTTGTCTACAACTGGCAGATGTGAAAATTAAGCTCATCCGCTCCCGTGAACTACTAACCTGTCCTGTTACCGGGTGGAGTTTTTCCGTGTAATTTAGCCGGAAAAGCTTTAGATGCTTGCCCAGAGAGGTGACCTTTACATAACTGGCAGGTTTGCCGTATTCAGATCATTTTGCCAGGAGCGAGCTTTAGGTGAGGTGTGAACGGCGAAAATCACCGCAGTGAGAACTTCCAGGATCTATCCTAGTCCGTTGGGGCCACATAACTAAAAAGTAGGTAACAAAACGAATTGGTACCTACCGAGCGCCTCCTAGAGAACGAGCTGGAACCTAAAGGAAACCAAAAACGAACGAACAAACCAAAAAATAAAAACGCAGCGGCAGCATAGAGCGACGAAATAGAGGCATGCCGCGTAGTGATCGCCGGCTGACATGTTATAACCAGGATCTAACGTGGTGAGGAGGGCACACAACTTTGCCGGGGCTTACAGCCGCAACAAATGTAATTTTTCGTCTTTTTCTTCTCTAAAGGCCAGTCCTTTCTTCTCTAAAGGCAAGTCACTCTAAAGGCCTAGCGCGCATTTAAATGGCCTCACGCCATACGTAGAAATAGAATTGGTGGCTCATTCCAAATGGGATTAAGTAACGCTGTCCTCTATCACTTATCCCTTTCAGTTTCTTTCCCTATCGCAGGGACGCGAGAAAATTCGCTTTGTATGGGAATAACCGGAGCTGGCAATTTTAACCCTTTAATGTCACCAGGGAAGGGACTCTGGCGTATGACCGAGCGACGAAAATAACTACCACATCGAGAATCTACACCCTTCAAATAGTACAAAAATACGTTCCATTTTTGCAGAGACCTTGAGCCTCCAACTTATGCAGAAAGTTCAAAGTTCAAACTTTAATATAGAATCGAACAGTCTCAGTTTTTTTTTTGACCGAATATGCACAAAAGCAAAAATACTACTATTTCATAGCTGCACGGTCAGGCATTCAATTCCTTGCCTTACAGTATTTTTGCTTTTTTTCATATTCCAAGTTTGAAAAGTACTATGTTATGCGACTGTGCGGTTCCACAGAAAACTATCAGGGTTCTGTTTTCAAGCTTTTCTGCGCTACGAGGATGTTAGGTGGAATGTTTGTTGGCTTGACGTTTCGACCGTCTCATCGTCGTCAGAGGCACGATGCTCCACCGTTCAATAGTTGCGATTGCGCTACTACTTGGTGTCAGTGGGAACTAGTAGCGGAAAGTAAAAAGTTCTAGAAGTAGCATAACATCCTCGTAGCACAGAAGAGCTTGAAAACGGTTTCACAACAATGCCGAGGTTCCAAGAGGAGCGAACATGGAGACTATCAGGGTCTCTATCTCGGTAGATTCAAGAACTTCGAGAAATGGATCTTTTTTGTACTATTTGAAGGGTGGAGATTCTCACTGTGGTATTTATTTTCATCGTTAAGTCATACGCCAGATCCCCCTCCTGCTGAGATAGAAAGATAAAAAAGGCTACCTCCAGTTGCCGTCCCTACAACGCGAATTGTCTCCCATCCATGCGATAAAGAATGGTACTAAAATGATAAGTGATAGAGTACTGTGTTAGTCGATTCCCATTTGGTGTGATGCGCCGCACATTCTGTTTCTAGTACGTCGTGGAGGCGGTTTAAATATGTATTAGGTCTGCACAGTGACTTGTGGTGTCCATCTGTTGGACAATTCAGTGTTTTATCCTTCCCAGACAAGTCTGATACCAAATCAGTGATCTTAGAGGCAATGGAGGGTTTAGCTGGCCTGGGGCCGGATTCATCAACGACATACGTAACCTTAACGGAGAATTGTAAGCTTATCAAGCGATATGGTGAGCGATAAGCCGCGTTATCTGAGCTTTTAACACGGCTTGTCGCTCACCGTATCGCTTGATAAGCTTACAATTCTCCGTTAAAGTTACGTAAGTCGTTGATGAATCCGGCCTCTGGTCAAGAACTGCCAATGACTGCAGGAGTCGACTCTGAGTGCATGCGAAAGCCGGCGCCTACTCAGACTGCGCTACAGCGAGCCCAAATAAGGTAGTAAATATCGGAAAAGTACGTATTCGAGTAAAGGCGGTAATAAATAATTAGGGCAAAGTCTATGTGTTCTAAAAGCGCTCCACGTGCTGGGCTTTATACAGTATCTCCGAGCCGCTACCCTGTTGGCCTGTTAGTGTTGTATGTTCTCTGAAGGCTAAGGAATCTGAATCTCATGAGAACTCTAGAGAGCTGATAGTGGAGTTTAGGACCTGTTCATACTTCGCGACAAGAGCGAGTCGTCGCCCGTGCAAAACATGCGTATCGATCAAAACCGAGCGCGCCGCCGAAAAGTGTTCATACTCGAGCGGCGGCGCTCTCGCTTTTGTCGCTCTAGTCGCTCCAGTCGCTGCTGTCGCCTTCTCATACTTGCGCGCACGCGGTGCTCCCGTCGCTCTTGTCGCTGTTGTCGCGAAGTATGAACAGGTCCTTAGGTGCCGTATTATCAACCTGTATGTTATTTACTGGTTGTCATCGAGTAGCTAATGCGTATTTGGCATATGCAAATAAGCGGTCAAAATGCCTCCATGTTGAATGCGTGGCGCATCTCAGGAGGGATTGTCTAACTATTTGATGAGAACCTTTCTTCAGCCCTACCCTTTCTAGTGAAGCGGGCATCTGAGGGGGTACAAGGAGCCCTAGGCTGTCGCAGAGGGAAATATGTAGCGCAACCAAGGCGTCGCATTTACGCGCGGTTCCCTTATAAGAATCGACATGTTTTTGAGCATCAGTCTGTTGAAGACATCATGCGAAGGCCATTTGCGATCTGGATTACCTAGGACCTTGGCTCCACTTCTCCAGAGTGTTTTTTGTCTGTTGGGCGCGACTCGTAAACAACTGATGAGCTTGAGTAGACGCGTTGATGGCCAGTGAACGGTTGGCTCGGGCCATTGTTGCAGGCTCTTGGCGCGAAGCACATGCCGTCATGGAAAACCCCCGAGGATCGACGATTTATACGGACATTTCAGATGTTGTTTCAGATCACACCCACACACTTCAGGATGGGCTGTGTGTTTGTTTCATTCGGTTCGCATAGCTCGTGTATTCTAGGTCGCGCAGTCGTGATCGTAAGAAGCGTAAGCGCAGTTCTAGTCGCGACAGGAAACGCAGCACGAGTCGTGATCGTCGTCGTCGTCGCCCGAGCCGGTCGAAATCGCGAGAGCGGAAGCGCAGTCGAAGCAGAGATCGCAAGAGGAGCCGTTCACGCGAGAGGAGACGCTCTAGGTGGGTTCTCATTTAAGTACTGTAGAGATTCCTCTTTAACACGTGCTGCTTTCAGGTCTCGTTCGCGTGATCGTCGTCGTCCATCAAGAGACAGAGGAGATCGCCGTCGTGATCGTCGCTCTCGTTCTCGGCCTCGTGTTATTGACCATCGTGACAGACGCTCACCAATCAGGAGATCACCACCGCCAAGGAGTAAGTGATCACAACAGATTTTTCCCACTAGTGAAGAACCTCGGGCGTTTGTGTGAGCGACGAAAGTTGATACCACAGCGAGGATCTTCGCCCTTAAAATAGTAGGAAAGTATGTTCCATTTTTACAAAGTCCTTGGACCTATCGGGTTTGGGCTCCGGTAGTTTACTAAGGAGCCGTTCATTCTCACACGACAATGCCTTTCAAGCATCGAATATGCAGAGAAAATGCAAAAATACTGCAGGGGAAGTAGTATTTTTGAATTTTTTTCTGCATATTCAATGTCGGGAGGGTTTTGTTTTACGTGACTGTACGGTTCCTTAGTGAGCTATCGGAGGCCCTAAATCGATAAGTTCAAGGAATTTGGAAAAATGAACATATTTTTCTGCTATTTTAAGGGCTGAGGCTCTTGCAGCGGTGTTCATCTTCGTCGTTCAGCCATACGCCTGATGATGAGACGCTTTCTGGTTGGAATATGTTCCTTCGATTCTTTCTGAAGCGCTATGCTTCAGTGACAGGTCGTTTGCCAGGACCAGAGCGACGCGACGTGATGCCTTTCACAGCACGCAATTCACCGCCACGAGGCGCCAAGTTGGACATGAGTGCAGAGGAGAGAGACCAGAGGACGTTGTTCATTTTGCAGGTTTGGATTTCAGAACTCTTACAAATTTAGTTTTTAGAAGGCTTTCTGAACCGGTTGTCCATGAAGAGACTGCGATAAATGCAGTATTTGCTGGGCCGTCAACTGTATTGGCTTTCTATGGGCAGGTAGAAGAGGTTCTATGGCTAGGGGTGAAGCTGCAGAAGGAAGTATCAGAGTCGCCATGCGATCATGCATTGAACTTCTTGTTCGACCTAGGCGTGATTCTGCAGAATTCTCCGTTCGGTATGATGTATTAGGTCGTTGCATATGAAATGGCCGATTTTGACTGAAAACTTTGACAGATCATAACTTTGCTTGTAAGCGATTTTATTAACCGAAACAAGCACTATTACAATTCATACATCTTGCCCAACGCGACCATTTACGAAACATACTATCTTTATAAAAATTCGAAATACGAGAATGAATAAAACATAAGAGGTCATTTTCGACATCATCCTGGTTGACGAATTTTTTATCCTTTAAATGGCGATCTAAATGCTCGAAAAAAATGATAAGCGGTAGGCGAAAATGGCTAGACAAGAATGAGAGTCCCAAGTAGACGCCGAAATCAAGCCTCCATCCAAAGAAGACCATAGTGACTCTATGGTGGACAATGGCTGGTATAGTCCATTACAGGATTTTGAAGACTGAAGAGGCACAACGGAGAAATGCCGTACCGAAATTAAAGTGAAGCACCAGAGTTTAACTGAAAAACAGCCTGCTTTGGTCAGTCGAAGAGGCCCAATCCTACTGCATGACAACGCCGACAAATCTGATGAATGTAGTGGATGCGGCAGGGTTTCGTATCCCAATTCATCCAGTTTCGGGACAAAATTTTTTGAAACGTGCGGACGTGCGTTGTCATGCAGTAGGATTGGGCCTCTTCGACTGACCAAAGCCGGCTGTTTTTCGATCAACTTCTGGTGCATCACTTCGATTTCGGCACAGTACTTCTCCGCTGTGATAGCCTCTCCAGTCTTCAAGATCTTGTAATGGACTATACCAGCCACTGTCCACCATAGAGTCACCATGGTCTTCTTTGGATAGAGGCTTGATTTCGGCGTCTCTTGAGACTCTCATTCTTGTCCAGCCGTTGTGCAGAGCGACGACGATTGTCATAAAGGATCCATTTTTGTCGTATTTCACGATCCCGTTCAAAAATGCTTCCTTAGATTGTGCAGCCTTAACGAAACACAGGTATCGTAGCGCTTCTGCACCTGCTCGATGGTCAATTCGTGCGGGGTCCACTCATCCAATTTCTTTACTATTCCGATTGCATTTAAGTGGCGACCGATAATGCGGCCGTCAACGCTGAAATTCTGTGCTAGCTCTCTTCTAGTTAGTTTGTCGCGGATTCGCTTCCACCAGGGCTTCCAGTTCATCGTCGTCAAGGACGGCCTACCTCGGTCTTCATCTTCGAAACCTTCTCTCCAGATCGAAACCTTTCGAACCAGCGGCGAATTGTGCTTTCCTCAGCGAAATCCTTCCCAATTCCAACGTTGATGATACGAGCTGCTGCCGCGGCATTGTGTTCACTTTTCCATCCACATAACCCACCCACCCATTTATCAGCGATGTATTCATGACGTGAGAGATTACGTCGCAGTCCAGCTTCTTCGCGCGTGCTTTCTATAGCGTTTCTTCGACGATTCCGACGAGTCCCGCGAGCCCTTGGCGCTCTCGTCGCTCGCGGGACTCGTCGGAATCGTCGAAGAAACGCTATCGAAAGCACGCGCGACGAAGCTGAAGAAGCTGGACTTCGACGTAATCTCTGACGTCATGAATACATCGCTGATAAATTTATGATATGGGTTGACCTGGGAAACTCGTTTGAAGGTATGGGTTGACCTGGGAAACTCGTTTGCCGTAATCAAATTTCAGAATTCTTTCAACTGCACTTGGTTTCTGAGTTTTTTCAATCCTTTCTTGTGAGGCGCACATTTGCGTGCATCAAAATAAATAAATAAATAAATAAATAAATAAGTAGAGCAGCCGAATATCACGTTGATTCATACTAGGAAAACGACATAAAAAATTCGGCAAGAGGCAGTTATGTCATAAGAGCTATCAATGCTAAGAAGGAGGAGACTGTGCGCATTCAACAATTATATACAACCACACGTTCAGCGGCCTAGCAGTCGCCAAACGTCTGGTTGGGGGCTTCCCGCAAACCCCGAGAATAGAAGAACCCGTCTTCCTCCTTTCTTCTTTAGGCCTTCTTACTTTTATTACAATAAAAAAAACTGGTTTCACTATATAGATTAGTGCGAGCGAGAAACAGATCATGCGAGTCCCAATTCGGTGCTTAATCTCAAAAACATAATGGAAATTGATCAGTACTAGTCGACAGAGCTTACTGTCCGACGGCAATAATGCTCCTCCGAATCCCATAGTCACTCTTCCTACCGTAGTAAGAGTCAAGCACGCACATGTGACACTGAGTCCTGACTCACGTGTCTCCACGTTGCCACGACGTCGATGACACTTCTGCACGCCGACACATCTGCCACGACTTCTGTGACCCGTATTCAGAAACCCAGCGCACATTGGACAATATTGAGGGAAAATACTGGTCCCCTTATTCCTCCCCCCCCCCCCCGCTCTAGTGGTCCCCCTTTGTTGATCTCTTCCTACCGGTCCTCTTTACACGGAAGCCTTACGCAAGTTGGACGTCTGCGGCACGCCTTCTGAGTCCCTACATACGTTGAACAACATCTAGGGCACGCCTTCTGAATCCCTACACTCTGCACTTGATCCCCATTCATACCTAACGCGTTGCCCGCTGAATATATCGTAAACTAAGGTGATCCGCCGCCAATTTTATCAGTTCGCCGGCAATCCCCATGGTTTCGCTGAAAGAAAACCCGGCTGGCATACGCCGCGCCGTCGTAGGCATCTCTTGGCTCCAGTCGCCCTACCCGTGACTGACAACGTGACCGACGCATTAAGCGAATTATATATAGTAAGATGCCTGAAACGAGAACATTCGTAGCCACGAAAGATCGACCAGAAATTGAGGTAGCAAAATCGGCCATTTCGTATGCAACGGGCTAATAATCAACAAAACGTGCGTAGACATGTTTCCTGGGCGGTGTTTCCAATTTTCCAGCCAAGAGTTTTTAATTTATTGTTTTTTTTGTATTTCTGGGTTACAAGAGCCCAATTCTTCATTTTCGTATTGCAGATTGCCCGCCAAACGCGCCCCCGAGACTTGGAAGAGTTCTTCAGTGCTGTTGGCAGTGTGCGCGATGTGCGAATAATTACGGATTCGCGAACGGGAAGATCCAAAGGAATCGCTTACGTTGAATTTTGGGAGGAAGAGAGTGTGCCTCTAGGACTGGCACTCAGTGGCCAGAAGCTGTTGGGTGAGTCAGAAGGCCTCATGCTGTTGTTTCATCTTGTCCAACTCCTAACTTCCCTTGTTCAGGAGCTCCACTGGTGATTCAGCGCACGTGTGCCGAGCGTAACCGAGCGGCTAATGCGACGATTGGAACTTCGCTTGGTTTTGGACCAGCTCCTTCAAAGGTTTGTGGCCGGAGTAAGGCTAGCCAAAGGCGCTATGGGTCTAATGATTGTTTTTCAAGGGCCCATGCAAGCTTCACGTGTCGCAGCTACATCCGAACATCACCGAGTCCATGTTGGACGGCATATTTGACGCCTTTGGACGAGTGGATAAGATTGAAATTGTGAAGGATCCCGCTGGGAACAGTCTTGGTTACGGTTTTGTGACGGTGAGTGTTCTCAAATTTTACCTCTTATGTAGTGTCGGTGGTTCAGAATATGTCCTTCGGTACACACATACACCAGTTGTTCGACACCGTTTACCTCAAACTTGGGTAATTAAACCAAAACTTTAATGTACAGTTACAGTACACATTAGAGCGTCCTAAAAACATCCTTAAAAAGAATGGAGAATAGAAAAAATGGAGCATGAGAAGAGCGTCATGTGAATTTCCCATATGATCCCTTTATAAGGAGTTTTTTGTTTGCATAGCTCCCAATCTGATAAAGCTCTAAGCGAAAATTCCTCACAATATCCCACGAAATTGTCCTATGATCGCGAGAAAGTCGAGTTAAAGAGTTAAAATTTAATAGAACATGACCAGTGGAATAAATCTTAGAAAAATTGGAGTGAAGCCAAATTTTAACAGGAGTTACCTAGCTTTATTTTGCTTTGAGATATGTAATTCATTAAGGTTTTCTAGTTATACGTCCGAGATAATGTGCTTACTTTAAGTTCAAATTGACGGAAGATGGCCAGAAGGCCATGGAACAGCTGAACGGCTTCGAAATCGCTGGCAAACCCATCAAAGTTGCCATCATTGACGAAGTGAGTTTCGGTTTTTTGTTAATTAATTGGGAATTTGACCATGGATTCTGATTCCGGTGCTCATTTCAGGAAGAAGACTCGATACGACAGCGAAGCCTGGACAACGTCGATGACGACAAGCAAGGTCTCGCACTGGGGCAAGGTGGACGTATACAACTGATGGCTAAGCTTGCGCAAGGTTAGTTTCTTTTTAGTTTTCTTTCCAGGCTATCCCTTTTCCATTATGGAGTTGTTATATGCCGTTTTCGAACCAAACTGAGCACACTTCAGTCTTTTTGCAAGTTTGACACCTTCGCAAGCAAATTGTCCATGTTCCAAATCGAAACCAGTGTCCTTTAGATTAAAGCAGGCACTATCCAAGACGGTCGAAATGAGCGTTTGTCTTGGGGAAGTTTACAAAAAATTTGGTTTTTATTAAAAAATTTACTTTACATTTATTAGGTTGTGCCTTAAGACTCCCTCCCCCCCCCCCGCCATTTTTTTCAACGATTCATTGCGGATTTCGCCGGCATCTCTTGCACTGAGCTATGCAGCTTTCGAAAGAGAATGATTTGCTCTATCAGAGCATGTATTGCATTTCTTTTTTCATCCAGAGTTTTGTCAATTTTTAGGTCGTTAAAGTGAAAAAGTGAAAAGATATATGTTGGCGCTACTTGCTCATTTGTCCTTTATTGATTTTTAGGTCATCAAATTGGGAAGTCCGACTTTCTCATCCGAATTTTTACCGAAACTCCGGTTCTGCGGTTGGACTTTTTTGCTTGGTGTTATATGTCGTTCGGAAGAGGATGTCTTTCTCAATAAGAATCTGTGTCGCGTTTATTGGCTCATGCTGATTTCTGTCGAATATCAACAATTGAACAAGGAGAAGGAGTTGTTGGTGAAGATGATTTTTCTCTTTCTGGAATTTTATTGATATTCGACAGAAATCAGCATGAACCAATAAACAAGATACAGACTCTTATAGAGCAAGATATTCTCTTCCGAACGACATATAAGACTAAGCAAAAAAAGCCTTTCGCAGAGAGGAGCTGTCGGCAAAAATAAATCTTCTCCTTCGGACGTCCCAATTTGATGGCCTAAAAATCAGTAAAGGACAATTGAGCAAATAGGACCAACATGTATTCTGATAGTACAGTACATTGTCTTCCAAATGCTATAAAAAACTGCGCAAAAAATTCCAAACCTAAGCGGAGAGAACAACTGCGCAGATGGCCGCTATTTCGCCTTTTCACTTCAACGACCTAAAAATTGACAAATTTCATGATGAAAAAAGAAATGCAATACGTGGTCTGATAGAGCAAATCATTCTCTTTCGAATGCTGTATAGCGCTATGCAAGAGACCGCCGGCGAAATCCGCAATGAATCGTTGGGAAAAAAACGGCGCGGACTTATGGGACAACCTAATAGTTAGAGCTAAGAGATACTAAATAAATAAATAAAGAGCACAACACAAAAAATTGCTAGAATGTGCATTGGAAGGTATATATTGAAGCTGACAGTTTTTCGCAGTTGTTAGTAGTTGTTGATAGCCCACTACAAGTGTGGGTTTACATTTTGGATGAGAATGCGCACAATCTCGTTTTTAAAAGCGAGGCACTCGTGGTGTAAAACCCTTTAAAGTGTCATTCTGTATGAGAACTGAAGAATGAAGTTGCAAATGGTATATCTGTTGCCTGAAATTTAACATAACTATGGACGCATTCACGTCGCATCTTGAAAGGATGAGTATAGTAGAGGTTCAAATTTTTTAAGTTGTTGTGAGGGGCCATTGGAATGAAGCACTAGCATTTCTTGCATAAAAATGCCCTAAATTCACGACGATGTTACAGGTACGGGAATCGAGTTGCCACAGGCCGCTCAGCAAGCGCTTCAGCAGCAAGCAGCCGATCCAACAATTCCTGCAATAGCCACGCAATGCTTTATGCTGTCAAATATGTTCGATCCACAGACGGAAACTCGACCGATGTGGTCTGTCGAAGTCCGCGACGTGAGTTGACTTTGAGTTTTGTGTTCTGGCTCTTGTTATAATGTGTGACTGTAACTGCTAGGTGGGTTAGAACGATATGCAGCTTCGAACTACCGACACAGTCTGAGTGCGCTTAGTGACTATGAACAAACAACACCTAATATTAAGCGGAAGAGGTACTCAGAAAAGAGGCGGTCAGTGTCCGAGCATGAAAGGGTTTGGAAAAACATACCCAAACAATGAAGAAGGGGTTATTTCTTTTTAACAACAAGGATAAGGATAAGGATAAAGCACGGCGTTACTCAATCCCTTCTGGGATGCGCCAGCGCATTCTACTTCTACTGTATGTCGTGGAGGCGAAATGAATGCGTATTTGGCCATACAATGACTTGCGATGGCCAGCCGATGAACAAGTCAGCGCTCTTATTCTATGGTATTCACCTTCATCAGGCGGAGAAATCATGTCAGTGAAGAACAATTAAATACGAACATATGTTCAGCTTATAAAATACTCATTTCGCCTATTAAGGCAAGTATTTCATAAAGAAGAGATACCCGAGCCTCACCAGCTAAGTTGCTGCTAAGACAGAAGTCGGTTATTGACCGAGCATGAAAGGGTTTGGAACAGATTTACTGCTCGTTGAAGCTTGTCCTAATTCAGGCACTAAGTTTGTTAATAAGCAACCACGAAAGGCTTTGGAACCGAGGCTCCTTGTAGCACGTGTAGCTATTGCGCAGCTGGGGCGTGGCCGCATTTCTCGGTTCCAAACTCTTTCATGGTCGCTTACTAAGCAACTTAGTGTATGAAATAGAAGAAGGTTCAAACCGAGCAGTAATTCTGCTCAAACCCTTTCATGCTGGGTCAATAACCGACTTCGGTCTTAGAAGCTACTTAGCTGGTGAGACTCGGGTATCTCCTCTTTATGAAGTACTTGTCCATAGAGGCGAAATGGGTATTTTATAAGCTGAACATGTGTTCGTATTTAATTGTTCTCCAGTGACATGATTTCGCCGCCTGATGAAGGTGAATACCATAGAATGAATAGAACCATTGTTGTTACAAAAGAAATAACTCCTTCCTTGTTGTTTGGGTATGCTGAAGCTTAGGGTTCTTAATTAGAGTTTTTGGCTGTTGAGAAAGACTAGTCCTGAACAGTTTTCTAGGAGGTAGTCATGGTTATCAGCTGATATCGAAGTAGATTTGACGTCTGTTCTCATTTTCAGGATGTCATCGAGGAGTGCTACAAGAACGGAGGTGCGCTCCATGTTTATGTGGACACTGCAAGTCTGCAAGGCAACGTCTACGTGAAATGCCCATCGGTCGCCAGTGCACATAAGAGTGTGTCAGCTTTACATGGACGATGGTTCAGTGGCAAGGTTTGTTTTAGTGCTTACACATGGAACTTAGAACCTGTTTATACTTCGTGAGTGGCGCGACCAGCCCAAGAATAGCTTTTCTGAGTTTATTAGCCGATCGCCTAGGTCGATTGGTATAAATTACGGGTAGCTTCTTGCCATAGGAGCCAGAACCAGCTGACTAACTGTGCATATTGCAGGTGATCACTGCGAACTACGTGCCGGTATCGTCGTATCACGATCTGTTCCCGGATGCCTTAATGGCGCGGACTATCCTCGTGCCAAAGCCTCAAGACGCCACGGCTGCAAATTCTGTAGGTTTACAGTGGATTGACAATTAAATGAAGTTCTTTTAAGCTCTTCTGTTTTATAACTACGAAAAAGGATAAAGGACGGCGTTAATCAATCTCTCTTTGGGATGCGCCACGCACTGGATGTCGTGGAGGCGGCAATTTGCATGCGTGTCTGCCATATTGAGCGACTTGAGGTGGCCAGGTGATGGGCATATCAGTGTTTTTTCATTCGCGGACAAGTCTGGTGCCAATTCAACAACGCCGGAGAGATGGAATATTTGGACGTTCGACAGGACTCGAACGAACAGCCTCGAGATTCAGAATGGGTGCGACAGCCGACGCCTCTTCCTATTGCGCTACCTCACACGGCTTTGAAGAATATCACTACACCTCACCCTATTCAAAGGCTACTATAGCTCAAA
The DNA here is from genome assembly GCA_947396885.1 of Heligmosomoides polygyrus polygyrus. Taxonomy (NCBI): domain Eukaryota; kingdom Metazoa; phylum Nematoda; class Chromadorea; order Rhabditida; family Heligmosomidae; genus Heligmosomoides; species Heligmosomoides polygyrus. The sequence goes on from OX377201.1 coordinate 104,525,945, forward strand.
AGCTACAGCTTTGCAGAGTTAAATCTAGCCATAACATTCATATAAAGGGAAATGGTGGTTTGAAATCTCAAAACTTCCTAACCTCTTATATTTTGAGGAGCGCTGCGCTACACGTTATTATGTCAGAAGTAATAGAGAGCGGAAGTCTAGAAAAGTGGTCCACCCCACTTTTTCTCCATAAAATCCACAGAATTTGTGCATAACCTTAAAAAAAAGAAACTGAGCACGCCAACATGAATAGTACAACTGCAAGAGGACATATAAGTATGCTTTGGCTGGGTAAAATTGCCAATTTGAAAGGGATTACATGGTGGAATCCTTTGGACTTGCACCTAATAGGGCAGTAACGAAGCTTGCTATACATTATGCGCTTCGTTAGGGCTCCATTAGGTGCAAATCTAGAGGGATCCGCCATGTATCTCTTTCAAATTGGCGATTTAATCCTAGGCAGTGCAAGCTTACGTGTCCTCCTACAGTTGTACTATACATGTTTATGGTTTAGTCTCTTTTTTTGAAGGTTATGTGCAAATTTGGACGCTGGACGAAGGACAGCCACGCGAACAAGCAGGATTTCGGAGAGGATTAGCACGATCGACCACATACACACCATTACGAAGCTCATCGAAGTGTCGCGAGAGTACAAGCTGCCGCTGGAAGCCCTGCTCACTCAGGGCGTTCCCACTCAGTACATCAGAGTCCTTCGAGAGCTGTACAGTGGATTCACGACCAAGATCTCACCATTCTACGACGACGTCGTCATTGACGTGAAGAGAGGGGTTCGGCAAGGGGATACCATATCCCCGAAGCTCTTCAGCGCCACCCTCGAAAACGTCATGCGTGAACTAGAATGGGAAGACATGGGAGTGAAGGTCGACGGCCAGCAGCTGCATCATCTTCGTTTCGCTGACGACATCGTGCTCGTAACACCGAGCATCAGCCAGGCGGAGCGAATGCTGGCCGACTTCGATCGTGTATGTGGGAATGTTGGACTGCAGCTGAATCTTACGAAGACGATGATCATGAGGAACGGATGGGTTTCTGATGCCCCATTCTCGCTCAACGGAACGAATATCTCCGAATGCTCCAGCTACGTGTATCTGGGTCGCGAAGTCAATATGGCCAACGACCTAGCGCCGGAGCTGAGTAGGAGAAAACGAGCGGCTTGGGGAGCTTTCAAGAGCGTCGAAGAAGTCGCCAAGAAGACGAAGAACGTCCGACTCCGTGCCCACCTATTCGACTCTACCGTTCTTCCTGCCCTAACATACGCCTCAGAGGCCTGGGCTATACGAAAGCAGGATGAACACGCGATCAGCGTCGCGCAGCGTGGAATCGAGAGGACGATGCTCGGAGTGACACGACTCACGCAAGTGAGAGAAGGTCTCCGGAGTTCCCAGCTTCGCCGACGTTCGAAGATCAGAGACGCTGTCGCGTGGGCCAAGTTGTCGCAAATTAGGTGGGCCGGCCACGTAGTGCGCTTCGCAGACACCCGCTGGACGAGATCCGTCACCGACTGGATTCCGCGGGATGTCAAGAGAACACCGGGACGCTCACCAACGCGTTGGTCGGACTTCTTCGTGAAAGCCCTGAACGACCGATATGACGCTCTTCGTGTCCCTCGAGCGAGGAGGATCCATTGGACCACTCTGGCACGCGACAGGGACGAATGGAGACGCTGCTGGCGGCCGCTCGAGCAAGTCGATGATCAACGGGACGACAGGTGATACAGGTGATCTGCAAATTCTGTGGACTTTATGGAGAAAAGCTGGGGTGGACCACTTTTCTAGACTCCCGCCCTCTATTACTTCTGACACATTATAGTAACGTGTAGCGCAGCGCTCCTCAAAATATAAGAGGTTAGAAGTTTTGAGATTTCAAATTAATAACCACCGCTTTCTTTCAAATGAATGTTATGGTTATATCTAGCTCTACAAAACGGTTGGTTTTGAGCCGGTAGCTTCGAATATGGTTCGACGAAGCGATACTGTTCAAAGGCGTCCGTAGTAGGGCAATAAGAAGAGGCGCCGGTATTCCCATTCCAAATCGAGGCTGTTCGAGTCCTGTCCAGATCAACGAACCACTCCATGGCTCCGGCGTCGTTGATTTGCTACCAGACTTGCCCCGAATGATAAAACACTGACTTTCCTCGGCTGACCACTTCAAGTCGCTCTATGTGCCAAATACGCATGCAGATAGCCTCCACGGCATCTTGAAGAAGTAGAATGCGTCTCGTATTCCAAATAGGGGAATCGATCCTATTCTCGCGTTTTCCGGTTTTGTGGGACGTTTTGGGCATATTTTGTATTTTTCTATTTTATTTCTCTGATTTTTTTTTCAAAATTTCTGCCTTGTCCCCGATCAGGATTGTTTAATGCCGTTAGCTGTCGTTACGCTTTTCTGTGGCCCTGTTCATACTTTGCGACAGCAGCGACAAGAGCGCAGCGCGCGCAAGTATGAACAGGCGACAGCAGCGACAAGGGGCGGCTGGATGGCCGGCGCTCGAGTATGAACACTTTTCGGCGGCGCGCGCTCTGTTAGTATCGATCCGCATGTTTTGCACGGAAGACATGTCGCTCTTGTCGCGAAGTATGAACAGGCCCCTAATATGCTGTTGGCCGGTGGGTAAGAGCAATCCGTCCTTGGATAAACTCACGAAACCGTTATGGATGCCCTTATGATGTTGCTTTTTTTCAGGCCGCGGTGTCAAACTTTGCAATGCCGCCACCTACAGGATACGGTGCACCTCCGCCTCAACCTGGATTTTACTGAATCGTGAATCGTTGTTTGTTCAAGTTCGACGTTTGCGTGTTAGACATCACTTCTCGGTGTCGTTTCTCATCTGTTCGTCTGTTCGTTACTGTAATTACAGAGCTGGTTATGGAATGATGAATGATGCGGCCGGCCACTTTTTGGCGTCATTGTTCGTTAGTTTGGTATGTTTTTGTGTGTGCGCTGTTCGTC
>OX377201.1:105743431-106073966 GCA_947396885.1 Heligmosomoides polygyrus polygyrus
AGGAAAGTTCATTGCGCCTTAGGCCCCGTTTATACTTCGTCGCGGAGCGAGGCGACGCCACGTATAGTGGCCGTATTGATTATGCGACGCGATCGATCAATTTGGCCTCATTGCGTTGCCATCGCGTCGCGCAGCGACGAAGTATAAACGGGGCCTTAGGCCACCTTCTCGCTCCAACTATCGTGTAGTAAAAGCCACCAATTCTGCCCAAGAAATACCTTCTGGACGTCATCGAGTGCGTGTAGGAGAGAGGTGACGAGGATTCTGCGCGGATACCAATCTTCAGACGAGGCTGACAGACCTATAAAGTAACGGACTTCTACTTCTTTCGAACGCCTTCTTGCTTCTCTGACTACTGTGGTTTCAAGGCGAGGCTTACCTGATATCGCTCCTCAGTTACGTTATAACAATGAGCCTGACAGTATCGACCGTAGCCGTCACGAGCTTCCAGCGCAACTTCTTGAATCATTCCGGCTCGAGGTTTTGGTACGGGTAGGTAGACGATACCCTGAAAGAAGTGAGAACTCTAATGAGAGATTTGCACTTCAGACGCCGGACGGCGCCACGTTACGAAATCCATACGTATTGATTGGGCGGCGCAGGCGATCAATAATGATAGTTTTCATAACGAGGCGCCGCTTCGCGGGTAGTATAAACCACGCTTGAGAGACATTTAGCCTAAATTATCATTCCGGCTCATATAAAAGGACAGAAGTTAGGTCGGTTGTCGAGTATGCGCCATGCACTATAATTCTTCACGAAAAAGGTCGGTTGTCGGGTATGCGCCATGCACTATAACTCTCCACGAAAATACGTGTGCATTGAGGACGCCAGTTCTTGGCAGATTTTGCGCCTTGTGCATACATTTGCGTGTTTTATTTACTAACACACCTTGTAAATAATAATTGTATGACAATTAAACTTTTGTTTTGGAACATCAGTATCATCTTTGAATAAACCGATGTTTGAATGATGTCTCTGAGACAATCTGGATATAGTCGGACTCACATCGATTTCAGGATACAGTGACTCGCTCTGCTGGTAGACAGTCGTATTCTCGGAGGTCATTTGACTGATCACCTTCACATGGGCCAGGTCATCACGAACGCCTGGAACGAAGCTCTGTGAAAAGTTAGTTAAATAGGTAGGTATCCTACTAAGCAGAAAAGATGGTCCGTGCTCCCGGCCGTCGGTGCCAAATTAATGGCTAATGTAATAGGCTTCTCATCCCGTTGAAGATTACAAATCTCTTCTTAGCGCTAATCGTTGAAGGGTGCAATACACGAACATGGTGGTCAGCGCATATGCCTCACAACAAGTAAACAACGTCAGCAATGTAATCAATATCGATTTTTCGGCAGTGGCGGTTTATTCGGGAACTCGCGGATATGTCAATCAATGGATAGTATTCTCAATAAGTGGACGGTATTGATTGTTCATCAATATCGATTGATTTTTGTTTAGGAGTGGATATTTGACGTTTCAATCACGTGTTGTTGGACAGATATCACAATTAGTACACCTTATCGATCGAGTAAACAGCACTAATCGATATTATCGATTTTTATTCTGGAACGGCGGTTTGACGCGGAACACATGCGAATATGTCAGTTAGTACATAGATTGGGTTCATGACAAGTAACCGATCAATATCATTCGATAGTGTCGATTTTTGTACAGGAGTGACGTATGAATTGAGGTCAGGGGTGGTGCACAGATTTGACAATGATCACACTCCATTCAACGAAGAAATCGAAGACCCACTGATCAATATCATAGAGTTTTGTTCAGGGATGGCTGCGTGATGCAATGCTATCGAGATCGACACTATCGATCGATATTGATTGGCTGATCGCTACAGCATCTTGTTGTTTGTCGATGTGTAGGGTTCTCATCAACAACAAAATACTGTCTGCGATAATTTGCCAATTAATAGCGATCGATATTATTGATTTTTCTTCAGGAACGGCTGTGTGGTGCGATACTATCAATCGATATTGGTTGGCCGATTGATGTTTTGTTGTTTGTTGATGGATAGGGTTCCCAACAACAAGCAACAAAACACTGTGCCCGTCTGCCAATCAATAACGATCGATAGCATTGATTTTTGTTCGGGAATGACAGCTTACCGCGGGATCCATACGAATATGTCAGTTAATGGATGGGAAGTATCGATTTATGTTCGGGGGGGGGGGGGGGGCGTGAAGTTGATATCACGTGCGGGTGCACAGACTTCACAATGATCACACGGCATTCATCGAAGAAATCAAAGATCCATTGATCAATATCATAGATTTTTGTTCAGGGATGGCTGTGTGATGCGATGCTATCGAGATCGATACTATCGATCGATATTGATTGCCGATCGGCATGGTATTTGATTGTCGATAGATAGAGTTTTCAACAACAATCAACAAAATACTGTGTCGATCTTCCAATTAATATCAGTCGGCAATATCGATTTTTTAGGGGTGGCTGTTTGAAGTTGAAATCACGTGCTGATGGACAGAATTCACAAAGAAGGTTCACGGTATCGATCTTCTAGACTCCAGTGATTGATAATATCGACTTTTGCTCCATCGATAGTATCGACCTTTGCCCAGGAGTGGGCATTTGAAGTTGAAATCACGGACAGACCAGGCGGCGCGAAAAATCGATATCTATAGGGGTCGTGGTGCCGTGCCGCGTGGCGGCGCAAGTATAAACTAGGGCTAAAAGAATCCATTCTGCAATCCTAAGTCATCTTAGCAGCATTGAAACTTACCTTTGCCGTGCTGATCGATCAATAACGTCTTCGTCCACACATAATCTCCAGCGGGTGGATCAGCCGCTTTTCGTAGTCGCATCGACTGCAGCAGTCGTGGTGGGAGTTGGCAGCGATTCTGAATTCACATGAATAAGATTAACAGAAAAATTCTGTACTTGTCGGCAATGTGGCCTACATGCTGCGGCGGCAACACTTCACTTTAATGGGAGCAAAACAAGTTGGATTCTAAGCACATAACTTGGCAAGGTATGAAACTTTGGCCTATAGTGTAGGTGCTCTGCTTGGATTGCACATCTAGCCATGTAGGCCATATTCCCGACCAATGCCAAAATTTCAAGAAAATCTTACATCTTTGCAGGTGGAGTTGTGGCAAATAGCCGTTCCTTCAAAACCAGTACAATTGCCTCCAAGAACTACCTGAAATCAAGCACCTGAAAACATCGCCATTCAAAAATCTGCGAATAAACGCCCTACTTTGCTACGGCATCGCCAGGCCTTCGTGTCACACCAGTAGTAGATCGAGTCACAGTCAGGCCGTGTCGTGTTACAGTGCCTTACCGGCTCGTAGTCATACCTGAAATCGGCTAGAACTCGTCAATGCTAGCTATGTTTCGCTATGAGAGCCGCCAATATCGATAGTCTTCGCCGCTAATCGATATTGATGGCTGTCATAGCGCCGCGGCGCCCCGAGCGGCTGAAGTATAAATCCCGCCTAATTCAGTCACATACCACTCGTCGGTGTATTGATTGCTCAGGCCGTCTCTGTTCTGAAGGCGGAACGGCTTCATCTGCTCATCGTAGCCATGCAGAGAGTTGCAGGTGTCCTAGAATGCTGAATTCAATATTGAAGATCAACGACAAGGATCACCGCCTTTGGTGTAATCCATGCCTTCGCCTTCCCCATATGAAATGTACTTTGACCTAGCTGGCGACTTCGACAACCCCAACATGGAAGCTGCCTATACCTCGGCCCATTGCGTCTCACGCTGCTCCCTGGTCTGTTGCTTCCGGCGGAACTGCTCCCAGAGGTAGTCGACGAACGCGTGATGCAGGTAGAACATCGGATCGTTAGGACTCACCCTGAAAACCTTGTCGTCGCAGTAATTCTCAGGTTTAAGCAGGATTTACACTTCAGTCGCCGGGCGTCATGGCGTTATGAAATCGACCAATATCGATTAGGCCGCACAGGCGATCGATGCTGCATGTGGGCGGCTGAAGTATAAATCCCGTTTTAGAAAATAGATACTGGTTCTCCTCACCTTATGACGAACATGAAGCCACCAACCCATACATGGCTGAGGCCGTGCATGCTCTCGAAAGTCTTGTCGTGGCAGAACGTCAGCTGACTGAAAAATGGGCGTAGAGGTGCTTCGAGGGTTGTTTGATGAGGTGACGGACCTGTAGTTACTCCTCGAGGTGACCCATTCGATGTCGCGAGGTGTCATCAGGCGATCCTGCTCTCGTCCCCCAGTGGACCTGAAGAAAAACGCGCACGGAATGCGCCATGTAGCCGTTCTTTTGGGAGAATTGAATGTGATGAAGCTGCATTACTTTCTGAGACGGTTAAGCCCTGTAGTCGACACATCCCGAAGACGAGCAATTGTCTTTGGGTTAAGTAACCCTGTTATCTATGGTTGCTCGTAGAACCGTCTGCTCGACAGAAGTCGCGCCCTGCCCGGTGGAGAAACCTACCCTCAAGCCTTGGAAGGAATCTCAACCATAAGCTTCCCTTATTGGAATCGGCCTGGTCTTGGAGATACATGGGATTACGCCTCTTTCGCTGTAAAAAATGCTGGTTTAACCAGCTCTTAGGACCTGTTCATAGTCCGCGACGAGAGCGACTGGTAGCAAAGCACAGGTATCGATTAGTGCCGAGTGGTCGCCCAGCAAAAATCGATACCTATAAGATCGACCAGTCAGCGTTGCCTACAGGCGGCAGAGCGCGCAGACCTTATCCCTTGTTTCCCCGAAGAGGTGCTAGTTGACATAGATTCGTCGCTACACCTAACCAAAAGAATGGCGATACTAGTCGACAATGTGGCCTACATGCTGAGCCGGAAATGTGCCACTATAATGTGGAGAAGAGGCCGTTGGGTCCTACTCGCGGAAGTCGGCAAGAGAAGAAACACCAGCGTGTATACACAGCAGATGCTCTGATTGGCTGCCACATCCTCCTACACGTGCAGGCCTCATTCGCGACTAGTACCAACATTTAAAGAAAATCCCACACAAAAATCTCCCTCAAAGCATTCTAAGGTCTCAAACAGAGAAGGAAGTTTCAGCGCTTACCTGAAAAAATGAAGCTAGGATAATTCCAAAACCGCCAGCGGTCAACTGGGTCAACTGTGGTGAACTTGCAGTGAACTAGATGGGTAATTACTCATCGTATGAACATACCGATAGATCATAGGTATTTCGCCCACTAGTGACCGGATTTCCTCCTGTAGTTCAACAGGAACTCAGTCGGTATGGTCCCCTTATGGTGAATTTTTCAGATACATGTCGCGAACGCGGCCTGCAGGGGTGATGAAAAAACGCCTTTGCTCTATCGTAACCGCTGCAGCCAATCAGGCACCGGCTTAGCCACCGAGGCAGGGCACATGGTTGGTTGACGTGATTACGGTAGGAGCAACGGCGCGTTCCCGCACCCCCGCAGTGCATCTTCACGACGTGTATCGTTTCTCGTACAATACTATTATATATTGGCGTTCGTTGCGGGACCTTCATACCTGTCATCCCTACCTTTCCCTATCATGTGTTCGTTTCGCGTCGTTTTTTCTTCAAAGACTTCGCGTTTTCATGTCCTGGGTGACTGGTGGATTGTTAGGAAGCCCAGTGCTTAGGCCGAACACTCAGCGGTTGCAATGTGACGCTTAGTACGCAAATACACAAATTACGCCGCCGTTCTCACTCTTCATCCCGAAGTTCACCCGCAGTTGACCTTTAGGAGTATCAGAAATGCTTTTGCCACAGATCTGTTTTACCCACGCGCTAAACCTTCCTCGCTTACAACGGAACCTTCCCGCATATTAGAAAAACTGGCTCCATCGCTCCATAAACCCCTCTCGCTGCCAATAAACGGGTGATCCAACGCTTTCTAATAGCCGCGCAGAGCCCTTAACCCCGTTGCGTACCTGTACAGCTTCTTCACTGGAATCTGGCTGAGCGGCATGAAGACGTTCGTGTCCCAGTTCTTGAACGGACCCGTTTTCACGTAGCCATTGCCGTTTCCGAGCAGCTCATCGCTCCACATCACACTGTCCGACGGCTCCGGAAGACCTGCATGTTGATGGGTTGGAATTCGTTGCGAGAAAAATAATTGATAACCTCGCTACCAATTTTTATTTTTATTTTTTAAGCATGTTGGTGGTCATGGATCTTGGCGAAGCGGTCTGATGTCTGAAACGACCTAACCCATGGGTTTAAAAGCCCTGCTACATATCGAAATGGTCAACTGGTTAAACGCCGGTCTCTGTGGATTGCTTCCGCTCGACTAGATTTAGCGTAGGAAAGTCTGCTTCTACTTTAACACCCAATAATTTAGAATGGTTAATCCATCTATGTAAGCAGTTCTGAAAACAAAGAAATGCCTGTCAAACAGCCAAATTTGGTTGAAAATGCGCGTTTTCTGCGAAGCTTTGAGCAGAAGGACAAAGGTAGCACTTAAGAAAGCAGATTGTGACGTTTTTGGTACAATTCGTTGATATGACCTTAAAAAGAGAGGAGGGAACGCGCTGGCCAATCAGAACACCGACCATGCACGCGCTAGCCAATCAGAACACTGGCTACGCATAGGTTAGCCAATAAGAGCTTCGACCCATGCACGCGCCAGCCAATAAGAACACTGGCTGCGCATAGGTTAGCCAATAAGAGCTTCGACAGATGCGTCGCCAGCTGCGGATGACAAGGCGAGCTTGTTACATGCGACCTGATTGGTCTGATACGTTCCCTCCTCCGTCGTAGGCCACATTAGCGACTTGTAGCCGTCGTTGTGTTTGTTGATCGTTCCAAGTCCACTCTAACGTTGCTTCATTATTGAACGGAACTTGTTCCTCTAAGCGGCGGAACGTGGTCAAGACTACCGCGTCTGTGAAAAAATCGCGCCTAGAAGACCTGATTCTTAACGTCCTTCTCAAACTTCATGACCCTTCTCACCTCTCCGACGTTATTCTGCAGCATACCACTCCTTGTGTTAAAGGAATCAAACAGTCAAGCTGCCAACCGCCAGTGAAAGAGAACGTCTTCCAAAAATGCCCCTTCAGAGGTTTTTTTAAATAGAGGCCTTAATTTTTATAAAACTTTATCAGCGTTATCCCTCCAGACAAGCTACCGGACAAGCCAGTTAAGCTGTCAGATTTCGGTTTTGCTATAGAATCTCCTCAGGATATTTCCTCTCCATTATAGGGGTCTCTCGACAAAAAACGCTCTCTAAATCTTTTTAGCTCTTTTCGTAGAGTTTCAGCAATGAAAATTCCAAAAAACGGAACAAATTTCAGTTTACTGCTCCAAATAAGCACATTTACATTATTGATCAAAGAAAAATCGCGACGGTCTGAACGAGTACTTGGCGCAATCTCTTCTTTATCATTTGAAATGTACTGCGTTCCCGCGTTTTAAAAGGATAAAAGGATAAAGGATAAAGGACGGCGTTACTCAATCCCCTTTGGGATGCGCCACGCATTCAACTTCTACGGGATGTCGTGAAGGCGACATGTATGCGTATTTGGCCATACAATGACTTGCGGTGGCCAGCCGATGAACCTGTCAGTGTTTTATCCTTCCCAGACAAGTCTGGTACCAATTCACCGACCCCGGAGGGATGGAAGGCTTGGTTGGCCTGGGCGGGAAATCCGAGCCAGGAACCCGGTATCGGGTGCAGGCGACGGTCGGCGCCTCCTCCGACTGTGCTGCACGCGCCCGCGTTGTAAAACGAACTTTAAATCACTATTTTCTTTTAAAAATATAGATTTTATAAAATTTCAAATGAAGTGAATAAAGAAATTTCAAAGCGGGCCATAATAAAATTTCCTTTAAAAATATTCCACCTTTCTAGTACCTGGAGTAAAGTAGAGTATTTAATCACAAGTACTACTTTTAGTATTCATATCTGTATTCATTTACTTTTATCAACATTTATTTATGTTTACATATTTTGTACTTGTATTCTATTTTTGACATTTATTCATCGCTATTATACAGGGAGTCTCAAAAAATGTATACACTGTTTGAAAGGTGATAACTTTGCACGGGCGCGTGGAGCGCAGTCGAAGGAGACGCCGGCTGTCGCGTGCACCCGATACCAGGTTCGTGGTTCGGATTTCCCGCCCAGGCCAACCATGCCTTCCATCCCTCCGAGGTCGGTGAATTGGTACCAGACTTGTCTGGGGAAGATAGAGCGCTGACTTGTTCATCGGCTGGCCACCGCAAGTCATTGTATGGCCAAATACGCATTCATATCGCCCCCACGACATCCCGTGGAAGTAGAATGCGTGGTGCATCCCAAAAGGGATTGAGTAAAGCCGTCCTTTTCCTTTTAACTTTGCACACTGTAAAGATACTGAAGAAGCCAGGAGCTCATATGAAAGCTAAGAAAAATAGAAATTTTCTGACATAAGAGCGGCATGGAATGCGCCTTGCACTCGTCTGAAATCTTCCATTTTACACTCGACTGATTGTGTTTCGCTTGAATACATGTTATAATTTCTTCACAAAGTGGCCGTTTTAATTGATTTGTGGTTATTTTAGAGTTCAAAACTTAATTACACATTACAGCTTGCGAAAAATGGAGAGTATTCTAAAAAATTGCAGGTACTATGTGAAGGGTTGTAACATTGCTGCTAGTAAAGCATGCGGATATATTTGAAACTTACATAAAAGCGCAGGGTAACGAAAATTTTGTGGTGTGCAATCAGTCAAGATTGCGCCATGCTCCTGCCTGAAACCTTGCATTCCAGACTCGATTGATTGTGCATGGGTTGAATGCTTGTTACAATCTTGTTGCTACTTGGTCACATTAACCTGTGCTGTGCTTCTTTTAACGTTTTCGGCTTGACAACCTCGTTACAGACACGCTACATGCGAGTATATTGATCGCACGATTTGAGTGTGATCAGGAGTCGCGTTTTACAAGACGCATTCTGTGGAGGAATGTAGCAACATTCAAGTTGAGTGGAGAGGTTAATTGGAATAACTGCAGCTACTGGACGGCGGAAAACGTTAACAGAGGCACAGCACAGGTTAATGTGACCAAGTAGCAACAAGACTGTAACAAGCATTCAGCCCATGCACAATCAATCGAGTCTGAAATTCAACTTTTCAGGCACGTGCATGGCGCAATCTTAACTGTTTGCACCTTACAAAATTCTCGTTATCTCGCGCTTGCATATGAGTCTCAAACGTTCTCAAAACATGACCAGCAGCAATGTTAGCACCTTTCAAACAGTGCCTGCAATTTTTTAGAGCACTCTTCTTTTTTCGCGAGCTATGTGTAATTAAGTTTTGAACTTTAAAATAACCACAAATCAATCAAAGCGGCCACTTTGTGAAGAAATTATAACATGTATTCAACCGAAACACAATCAATCGAGTGTAAAACACTAAATTTCGGACGAGTGCACGGCGCATTCAATGCCTATCATATGTAAGAACATTTTTATTTTCCTAAGCTTTCATGTGAACTCTTAATTCCTTCAGTAACTTTAAAGGATAAAGGATAAACGACGGCGTTATTCAATCCGTTTTAGGATGCGCCACGCATTCTACTTCTACGGGATATCGTGGAGGCGATTTGAATGCGCATTTGGCCATACAATGACTTGTGGTGGCCAGCCGATAATAAGTCACCGCTCTATCCTTCCCAGACAAGTCCGGTACTAATTCACCTACCCTGGAGGGATAGAAGGCTTGGTCGGCCTGGGCGGAAAATCCGAACCAGGAACCTGGTATCGGGTGCACGCGACAGTCGGCGCCTCCTCCGACTGCGCTGCACGCCTGCTTACAGTACCCTTACTGTAAGCAAAATCCTCACCTTTCAAACACTGTATACGTTTTTATGAGACACCCTGTATTTATTCACTGTTGCTCTTTACTTTACCGTAGAAGACGTTTGTTCTGATTTGGTTTTCAATTCCATTTTGGTTTGGAAGATGTTCAGTTTGATTTTAAAAACGTCAACTTTACCTAGAAGGGTGTTCAATTTGATTTGAACAGTGTCGGTTTTCACCGGAAAATTGTATAAAATAAAAGAAACAGGTAACTCTATTTTCTGACAAAATTTGTCAATTTAATGAATTTAAGGAATATTTTCGGCGAAATAAAGTTAATTTAATAAGTCGAACGCCTAGAATATAACACCCAGCCTTTACTTATCAGCATGGAATTGCAGTTCTCTAAGGAATTGGACTAGAAACGTCGCTCTCAACCCCTCCAGGGCCTCAAGCCCATCTTCCCCCGCTGTCTACCCTTATTGTTCGATAATGTTTCGGCTGAACTCTGAACTACACGTGTACACCTGACGCCGAATACACCGCTACAAGACGCGCTGGCGCGGAAGAACCGGCTTTTTTCTGCTTTGTTGGCGCCAGATGCCGTCGCGCCTCGTCAACTTGTGACAATGGCCGTCGCTTACGGAAGCACGCGCGCCCGCGATGGCTGACGGTCGTTCGGTCGTCTTCTCGTCACGGAGCTGAGCTGCGGAGGCGACGTCGTCACGGCGAACGTGACGGACGCCCTGCTGTCGGTCACGCCTGGACTCCCAGCAGCTGACGCAGATGAACACAGATGAGCGTTCGCTGGACAGGAATGGAGTGACAAGGAGATCGGTAGTTGGAGGGAGAACTGGATCCCGGTGCTTTTTAGGCTTCTGCTCCAGATTCTTCCCTAGCACCCGGTTAGGAATGGCCCAGAAAGAATTTATGGCGAGAGCTTGTTTGTCTCGCTACACCTCGCTCAGTAGAAAGGACGCGCGAAAATAATGACCGGCAATGAAGATAAATGGTACAAGCCTATACCCACTTCCAAATCCATAAAACTCACGCCGACTAGAACCATAGGGATCCTACCTTGATCAAGCGTCGAATCCCAGTACGGCAAGGCGACCGACGGCTCCTCATTCTGGAGTGCCACCTCGAACTGACGGAGGAACTCCCGATGCCACGGTAGGAACGCCGGACCCCAGTGAGCACCTGGAAGCAATGCAGAGGTTAAGCCAGGTGCGAGCCGGGCATATCATTTAGCTACGATGGGGTGACCTGAGAAAATATCGATTTGGTACTGGTCGCTAATGTGGCCTACATGGGGAGGACGGACGCGTACCAGACGAATCTGGCTGCATCCGCCCAGAAATGGCGTGCACGGTCGGTGTTCTGATTGGTTGGTTGTGCTCTTGGTTGATGCTCTGATTTGTTGTGTGTTTATACACCACCCCATGTAGGCCACATTAACGACTTATTCACATATACATACACAGATTCAAACAGAGCTGAAATGCACGGCACACTCTTAGATAGGGCCATCCAGCAGGAGCGGCTACTTCCGATGGTGGAAAGGCAGCTGGGTTCGACTTCGCGCTCAAGCTATGGCAGGATTTATACTTCAGTCACCCGGTGGCGCGCCATTGTGCGAGCTATCAATATCGATCGCCTTCGTCGCCTAATCGAACCTGGTGGCTTTCATAACGCCGAGCCGTTCTGCCAACGAACTTTCTGCAAATGCTCCAGCGAACACATTTTTGGATACGCTCCTTGCAAAATCACAAAAAAATGTTCCATGTCGCGAATGTGGGCAGCATTTGGAGGTGGGACCGCTCCAGCTATTCATAATCAATCAGAGCACTGACTGGAAACGCACTGATCAATCAAGGCACCTATCGTACATGCCCTAGTTCAAAGGTTTGTCCGTTCAATGCGCCCGATTGCCATACCCGTTCCCACCTTTCTGTGATGTCCACATTCGCGACCAGGACAAAAATTTCTGTGAATAGAAGCAAAAGGGCAACAACATTAAAGCGTCAGAAGAAATCAAGGCGTCGATGTGTGAAAATTGAAAAAATGAAGAAAAAACGAAAGAAAATTAACGAATTTACATACCAGGCGCACTGTCCGGATAGTGTACCAGTGTGTGCAGATCCCAGACGGTGATGTTATCGATTGTTATCGATTTGAGCACGTTCATCGCGCGCCACAACTTCTGTCGTTCGTCGGCGCTAAGCATTCGAATCTCTTTCCGGATCGATTTCGTTGATTCGCGTTTCTGGAAAATAATCGATTTTGCTTTGCTTTGCTGAATTTTCAAAACGCGAAGATTTTGAATTTCATGGAATTATTCACAGCCACGCCCACTTTTAAGTGAATCGCGCCAGAGCCACGCCTGTTTGTCACAATCTGCACCAGGACCACGCCCATTGAGTGTTATTTGCCCCATAAGACACCCATCGGATATAATGTCAATTAGCACCGCCCAATAGAGAGTACTCCCTTCATAGCTCATCGGAGGTGACCACCAAGCCACGCCTATCGGGCATTCTGTCAACCATAACTACACCCATCATTAGTGTCGGTCAGAACTACGCCCAACACCATAGCTGGAACTATTAGATGTAATGTGACCTATAGTTGGAAAAGACGCCCATAGAATATAGCGCCTACGAAAGCCACGCCCACCGGAAGTAATATCTACCAAGCCAGGATGTGATGTCCTCGACAACCACGCCCATAATGTCCCTCACTCATTACTTCTACATAGCAATGTGGATTCATCATAATGTCGTCGCCATAGCCACGCCCACCTCGCATATAGCCCACCAGATCAACGAACATTAGGCTCCTTACTCCCACAGTTACGGCTATCGGACATATTGTACATCGAACCAGCCCACTGGTCATAGAGTCAGCCATAGTCACGCACATTCGACAGTAAGATTCACCACAGCCACACCCACTGGATATGCTGGTCACCAGATAACGCCCACGGCTCATCACGCTGGTCGTAGTCACGCCCCTTAGGTGTAATGACCAACACTACAACGCCTGCTGCGTTCACTGTCAAGCGTGACCACGCCCGTCAGCTATAAACCTCACTACAGCCACGCCCATTGCCCGAAGTGTCAGCTATGGCCACGCCCTTCAGGTAAAATGGTCAGCAATACAACGCCTATCCAGTATACCCTGAAATATAGTCTGCCCATCCGCTATAATAAGCCATCGTTGCGCCCATTATTCATAGTGTCCGCAAAACCACGCCCACTGGTCATAGTGTCAGGGGGGGGGGGGGCGGTCAGGAGGTACACCTGCCTCCTGCTGGGGGGGCATGCGATCTTCCTCTCATCCGTCTTGCTCACCCACCCCACCTCCCTAGGCTTCACCTTCGAAACCTTTGACACTCAAAACAAAAGTTTTCGGTCCGCAGAACAGCGGTGTACCTCCTGACGCCACGCCCCCCCCAGCAGGGGCGGATGTACCATACCTCCTGTCGCGCTGCCTAGTGTCAGCCACAGCCACACCCATCGGGTATAATGACTAGCACTACAACGCGTGCCGAGCATAACGTCAAACGTGGCCACGCCCTTCAGTTGTAATGCCCTACCCCACTATCACACCCATTGTTTATTGTGTTGACCAAATCACGCCCACTGGTCAGTGTTAACCGTCGCCACGCCCTTCGGATGTAATAACCAGTTGAATAACGCTTACCAAGCCCGTAGTGTCGAACCTAGATATACCCATGGGGAGTTCCTTGTAGATCAGAACATTCAACATGGTGGCTGCCATTATTTTTCAATCGTACTCTAATCGCATGGTATTTTTACAGGTTTTTCTTTTGGCTACGATATCACGCAAGGTTGTGAATTTGGTCGCTTCTTGATTGGCTATAAAAAACGAAAAACAAACTCATAAGTTTTACGACGCCAGGGCGACGAAACTATGCGGCAAAACAAGATTTCCGATGAAGCGGCTCGAACGTGTTCGTGGTCAATGTCCAGGACATAGATGTCTCAAATTGTCCACTAAGGCCACCATCTATAGGTGCGCAGTAGGGAGGAGCCGTTTGCGCCCACTATTTAAGTTTGCCGAGAAAATGAGGGTCTTAGCGAAAGGATAGACTCGGAAAATTCAGTCGGAGATTTTCTAGCTCTCATGGAAATCTAAATTAGCAAGTCTGCATAACTCTCTCGAATCGATGGAGAGGTAAGGACATTTCGGTCGCTAGAAATGATAAATATCGAGCAAAGTTAGCCTTACTTGATTTGGCTAGTTTCGGTACGTGTTTAGCGGACAACGTTCGCTGTCATGCTCCAGCTCGGACATTCGAGTTCGACGAGCCGAACAGCCTCCGCCCAACCACGCCTCCTTCAACAGGACAGCAACTGCAGCTGCAAACAGAAACTGTGGTTGCTATTCTGTTCCAACAGCAACAGTGTGTTGCTATCCTGTTGGAGGCTCGCAACACACTGTTGCTACTCGGGCGCAGTGAGCAGTGACTAGCGTGCTACAGTCGGACACCCTCACGCCGCAGGGAAGAAATTAGAGTTTACCAAGAAAGATTAGTCGTTAATTGGTCGTTAATGAAATTTCAATTGAATGCCTTCCTCCATTTGCTCTATTTGCCGCTTTCCTCCATTTGCTCCACTTGTTGAATGCTTTCCTCCACTCCATTTGCTTTGTGCTTGGCATAACGAATCTAGCAACCAGACGTCAACACAGTAGCAACCGAGCGGCAACACAGGAGCCGCCCCTCAGTTGACCGGCTTCTCCCGGATAGCAACAGCTGTTTCCCCCAATAGCAACTCGAGCCACCCGCTACTCGGTTCGCCTCGTCGAGCCCGAATGTCCGAGTGAAATATTGCGGTCCTCCGGCGGGGCCAGAAAGGGACTACAAGAGACTATTTCAGCCCCACAACTCCAGATTCGTGGGCTACTGTAGTGAGAGTTAGCCCGTGACAGCGACGTCGACGTATTACGGACATTAGGCGGCACCAGAAAGGATCTGCAAGAATCTTAAATAGCCTCTTCATTGACTTTCGTGGTTCCAATGCTGCAGCGATGAGTAATTTCACATATATGTGAGACTGCGCATCACAGTACAGTCAGTGTTGTCAACCCTTGCACGAGTGCTGATGACTCAGTTAGCGTCATACGATCCTCTCGTTGCCCCTGTCAAGGTCTTTTCAGAGCGAACAACCGGCCAAAGGCGGCGGCTGCTACGACGACGGGCGTCATCGCTGGCCTTCACTGATGCTGATCACAATGGATCGAATTGACCGCGAAGCGTGTTATCCCCTTGCACTAAGCGTTCGCGGCACGTCGCCGTCGTCTGCGCTGTTGGATAATCACTGTCCCGTCACAGAATCGGATTTGTTGCGAAAGGAAAGCACTCGTTTGCAGTTATGGGCCAGTGGCGCTCGCTGACTCGTCGTGAGTCTTGAGCGAATATCAACATTACCTACCCAAACTCCACAATAGAAGCGTATCTATACCCGCCTTAAGTCTTGGGAGGGGGTGCAGTCTTTACACGGTCCGTCCAGCCGCCCACTCTACGCCCTGCCTGTGCCACTCCATTTGGACGAGTATTCGCGAAAGCCGCGCCGCGGTTTGCGGATTCATGAATTGGCATGATGTCACCCAAAACCCGGAGCAACATCTTCCTTCCGAAACCAGCTATATTCACGATAATATGGATGAGTGAATGAAATTTCGAAAAGACAACAGGACAACGAACAACGGGAATTTTTGGAGATAGCTCGACAACACAAAAACGGATAACGGAAAAATAACAAAATATGAAAATACGTTTCAGCTGTCCGTGCCATTGTAGATATAACTGACTGATGACTTTAATAATATCAACTCGCTGCTTATCCTTGGGCTGTGATATTTCTTGAGGGAAATTAGTTTTTTCTGAGGAAAGGCGGATCAATGATTGGTGTTTTATGAGGCGCTAAACATAATGTGGTGTCGAAAATTAGGATCTATCCTAGTCCGGGGGAGCAACATAACTAAAAAGTATTATATGTAATAAATCCACTTGAGACTTACCGATTGGTCTCTACAGAACAACATGGGACCTAAACAATAAAAAACACTGAGAAAAAACGAAAAAATTGCATTTGTTATGGTTGTAAGAAGGCAAAGTTGTGTGCCCTCCTCACCATGTTAGATCCTGGTTATAACATGTCAGCCGGCGGTCAGCACGCGACATGCCTCCATTCCGTCGCTCTTTGCCCGCTGGGACGGTTGTAAACCGCGGCGATTTTTTATTTTTTATTTTGTTTGTTCGTTCGTTTTTGGTTTCTTTTATGTTCCAATTCGTTCTCTAGGAGCCGCTGAGCAAGTTTCAATTCATTTTGTTACCTACTTTTTAGTTATGCGCCCCCCCCCCCTCGGGCTAGGATAGATCCGAAAATTATTATAAACAAAGTAGGTATTTTCTCTGAGACAACAGAGGTATAGATGCGTAGCGTAACTCTGTTCGAGAAAAATTTAACTCCAATCAGACCGATTACTCGCTCCAGCGAAAATTTTGTGAATTCTTCTTTTTTGTTCCTTCATAGCGTCCGAAGTTGTTATTGGGAATCTTATTAATGGAAAGAAGCATTACCCAATATTTTGAGGTAATTTGTAATCGGAATGGGAATCGGCGATAATCTTGCCTGGTGTTCTGTTTTGTCCTTCTGATACCTCCTTATAAAACAAACATATCGAACCTTAGAATCGGCATGCACAGCGAATGCGGCTCTTGCCCCACCCACTTCTGAGGGTGTGTAAAGAACGCTGTTCCGCCTTAAAGTTTGAGCAAATGCTGATCAAGATGTAGCACTGTATTCCGACTGTTCTATCGTGAGAAGGAAGTGGCTGTTGAGTCTGTAGTGCTTTCACGGGATCCAGCATCTCCTTTCAGAATGCACTGATAGAGGTCTTCTACTTCTCTTTGGATTCCCTCTCAATTCTCAGCTAATCCATCAGGCTTCCATTGAATACCCCGCTCTGAAAGGTTAAGGTCAGAGTGTACTAAGTTCTTCTAAGCATAACCTGACCTCGACTTAGATAGTGGACGCTTAACCTTGAAAAATCAGACCAATTACATCTCAAATCATTCAAATTGGCCGCTCGAGTCGTTTTCGAATTGACAGCGCCAAGTGCCCTGAAAGGTCGGGCAGTTTGTCTCTGTCAGACACGGTCACCTCTCGCGTCCCATGGCAACACGGACTGCGGCGAAATATCATCGGTCGTAGTCGTTTGGACGAATGGTTGCAGTTGTTATCAATAGGACTGTGGAGCCAAGATTGTTATCCACACTTTATTCGGCTCATTCGACTTTATTGGTAGAAGGGCGCGAGTGGCGCAGTCGGAAGAGGCGCCGACTGTCGCCCGAACCCGATACCAGGTTCCTGGTTCGGATTTCCCGCCCAGGCCAACCAAGCCTTCCATCCATCCGGGGTCGGTGAATTGGTACCAAACTTGTCTGGGAAGGACGAAGGACAAAGCGCTGACTTGTTCATCGGCTGGCCACCGCAAGTCATTGTATGGCCAAATACGCATTGAAATCGCCTCTATGACATCCCGTAGAAGTAGAATGCGTGGCGCATCCCAAAAGGGATTGGGTAAGGCCGTCCTTTATCCTTTATCCTCATTCGGCTGACATTTCGGCATAACCGCGTTCTTTAGGCCTGGAAAGGTCAAGCGAGGTTTGAAAGGTTGTTCGCCCAAGAACTGTTTCAAGCCACAGTAGTTTTAGAAATTAATGAGAACGAGAAGACCCAACTAACCGTCTCATTCACCTAAACTGCCTCTATCTGGGCCCGGATTCATCAAGCAATGGGTATAGGTAGAGATACCGTAAGGGAATCATACCCACTACCAGCAATGGGCAGTGGCTACGAATCGTATTCATGAAAGGAATCAAGGGTAAGGTACAACTAGGCCTCTCGCGAGAACAGCTGATTTCACTAGAGCGCCATTTTGTCGATGGGGCGCGAATCAGTCGCGGGTATACGGATGTACCCACAACGATCGGAGGGTTTTCTCTTCCCACTGATATACACATGATTTGGCGGGTAAGGTTTATCATGAATCGTGGGTATGTCTACCAATATACCCAGCATACCTATGGGTATGCGCGTTGATGTAACCAGGCCCTGAGGGTAACTCGCCAACCTCTCGGCTGCTCGACTAGAAAAAACCATTCACGTGTCGGTGGAAAAAAACTCTTCAGCGGTGGGCAGTCTCTCCACGCTTGTGGATTCCAACGCGCCTCCAGCGTTGATACTCAGCGCGTAACTATAAACCCCAATGTTTGAGTTGCCTTACCTTACCCTTGCCCTATAGGTTACCTTATGTCCCAGACAACGATTGCGAATAGAGTGGCCCCAATTTTGAACGGTTGCTATACAATTTCGCGCCACCGCCAAAGCGCGCGAAAACAGGAATAAGGCCGGGAACATACTTCCATCGCCGCGATGCCATCGCGGCGCTCAGTTCATGGCCATTCCGCCGCACGAGGTCGAATAGTCAAAGGAAACTTCGCCGCAGCCGCCGCAACAGTGGCGGTTGGCATGCGCGATGGCTTCCCGCGTCCATCGCGGGCATGGCATACTTTTTCGCGCCGCGCGCGGTGTTTAGCGTTGGTCCTGAACGGATCGTCGTCGCGCTCCCTTGCAGAGCGATGGGCGATGCGACGAGCACAGAGGAATTCAAATTCTTTCACGTCGCTATGCAAAACTCATCGCCGCGATTTCATCGCGGCGACGGGAAGTATGCACGAGGCCTAAGGCTCGTTTATACTTCCGACGCCACGCGACGTGATGGCATGTATACTGGCCAAATTGATCGATTGCGTCGCTCGATCAATGTGGCCACAATACGTGGCGTCGCGTCGCTCGGCGTCGATGTATAAACGGGCCCTTAATGCTCCGTTTATACTTCCATCGATGCGATTCGAACGCAACGATGGTTCCATCGCGTCGCGCTGTTTCGGACAATGATATCGTACGTGCATAATTGATTACTTGCACACACATAGTTGTGCACACATTTCTAAGTCCTCTGCAAAGGACAGCAATACCCTACCCAAATCCACGGCGATCAATCGCATCGCGCTGACTTCGAGAGCGACGCGATTGTTCGCGTGTTCACGCGATTCACTCCGACTGGCCGGCGTCGACGTCGAGTAACGCGATCGATCAATTTGGCCTCTATACATGGCGTTGCGATGGAAGTATAACCGACAAGACGTTCTTACTAGGGTGCCACGTCTCCAAACTGTTACCGTAATAATAATCGTTGCGGGACCATCACGTCTCTGGTTCAGCACTAGCATCACGCTAACTCCTGGGTAATCAGTAATAGAGGTACGGGACTACGGCAAGGAGGGATTTCACACTCTTTGGAGCGGCCTGAAGAGGATGAAGGCACTGATTCGAGACAGATGTATCCCGTGGGTCATCTAACCATATGGGTTGCAGAATTCGGACGCACTCTTGCAGCTAGGTGCTATGACGACCTGTTTAACCTATCGTACCGTCGAACACACCACTGTGAGTTGTGATGACAAAACATGGGCACTTTTGCAGTCCAGCACAACATATCCGTTAAGTAGTAATTCTTCCCAAAATGTTCCATCCAAGGCCCAAACAGTATAAAACATCCCCATCCCGTCGTTCCGCAGCACTATTATTGATTACCGTGCAGCTGGCATGGTGCCAGCTCTGAACCGGAGACGTGATGGTCCCGCAGCGATTGTCCTTATGGTAATGGTTTGAAAACATGGTACCCTAGTAAGAACGTCTTGTGTATAAACGGGGATTACCGGGGTCTCAACAGCGTTTAGGTTTGCACATCAGCTCTTTATGGTAGCTAGTGACTCGAATTTTCCACTTTTCCGGTATTGTTCGCAAACCGGTTTCCTAGTTAAGGCGCAAAGCATGCATTTATGTGCTATCCATCTCACTTTAGAGTTGTTGTGATGTTTCCAGCAAAGAAATGTGATATTTGAACAGCTAGTTTCACGTGGAGCAGATTTTGTAGAGATAGGAACTGTTTTTGTCCCCACAGAACCTTCACCTTCACGTTAGTTTCAACTTTTTGCTAGATTAACTGTATTTTTCACCGTTCTTGAGCTGCCTAAAGGTCTTCTCCTTATGTAGGCTGATTCTCCGTCAAGAAGCTGCGGCTGAAGGTCTTAACAGCGGCGAGAAATGCAGTGAAAGAAACAGTAAGTTAAAGAAAAACACGAGAATCAACTACCAATGAAGGACGAAGGAAAACGTGATCGAAAACTGGCGGGACAAATTAAGGACCGGTTCATACTTCGCGCCAAGAGCGACTTGTCGCCCGTGCAAAACATGCATATCGATTAAAACCGAGCGCGCGCCGCTGAAAAGTGTTCATATTCGAGCTCCGGCGTTGTCGCTCTAGTCGCTGCTGTCGCCTGTTCATACTCCCGCGCTGGGCACGCTACGCGCGCTGCTCTCTTGTCGCTGCCCTCGCGAAGTATGAACGGGCCCTAAGCTACGTGCAGTTCTGCATTATTTTCCATCTACAGAATTCGAAAACTCCTTAGCTTTCGTCACAGGACCTTCTCTAGTGTCGAGAGCGGGATAGAGGCAACCCGTGAGTCCGATGAGTTTGCGGGTTCTTGTGCAGACGCGATCAAGGTAGGACATAAGTCTTGTTCTGTGATTTAGGTGAATGAGGTATTTATCTTTATTTATATTCCTTAAATCTTTTTTTCCAATTTTTAACACAGTGTAGCAGATTTTGGGCCACTGTTAAAGAGAACAGAATCTGAGTATAGGGCCTCGTTTCAATTTATTTATTTTAAATATAAAAATATAAACATGCTGTAATCTTTTAACTTCATATAAAAATATAAACATAATTAGAGCAGCCGCAATTGAAACTCGTTTCGTTAAGTATAACTCAGAAATTCCGTCCGTGCGTCCAAGTGTGCGTCTATGCACTTCTTCCGTCCTGTTCCCCCTAACCGCACCTTTGTTCGAATTTCTCAATACAAACGAAAAAATGTTGATCGATCATCAAGCAACAAATCAATAGGAATCAATATGAATCAATAAATGTCGATTTTCCAGTATAGTCACTTCTTTGAAGAGGACGTCACGCAAAACTGACTACTAATAGGATATATACTGAATTGCATAACTTAATGCGACCAATATCGCTAAAAAATATATATCTAGCTCCTATAAATGCGAGAATCCTCCTCTTTCGGTGTTCGACGAGGACAAGTAATGGAGAAGATGAAAACTTTCGCAGTAAAAAATAGCTACAAAAATATCTCTTCAAAAAATTGCTACAAATCTTTAATTATGGTAGCACAACGTCAAAAATAAAGCCTGAAAAATACACAGAGACGCAAAAATAATAGAGGATATTACAAAAATGTTGTCAATGTAGGGTGCTAAAAATCCTCGTGTTGCTCAAATCGGCAAAATTTTGAGCGAAAAAATCTAAGCGAAATTTTTATCTCACTCTAACAGCCTTTATAATTGCACAGGACGATAAAGACTACAGTTTTTCAACTTTCAGAGGGTTATTATTTGATGCTATTGGATGTCCAACGAAGAATTGGTAGGTCAACGTTCTTTGGAGTTCGGTGGAATTTAGACATTTCCGGTTTCACAGCAATTATCGGCGTGAAAATGACATAGGAGACATCAAGGCGACAGAACTGGTCTCCTGATTCTGGTCAATACGAACTTTGAAACACGAGAAAAATATTCTGAACCGAACAAATGATGCATATCGATTGGGGAGTACCTTTCTTCGTCGTCGACGTCTGACATCTTCAACACAGTTCACACGGGTGCACGCTTCCAAGTCGTGTAGATAATTCTGTTGATCGGCTGAATTGGGTATGCTGTGATATCTTTGTCGATCAATAAATCAATAATTTAAGTAACAAGGGCGGACGAAAAACCTGAACACCTTATCGCTTAATCTCGCAGAAAACATTTCATAAATGGTTTTTTCCGCAATTTTTGATAGAAACACTTTGAATAGAACACCCTTTACGAATGGCTTTTAAAAAAAGCCTTTTTTGGCTCTTTAAAAAAATTCTGGAAAAGTTTCGACTTCCAACTGAGGAAACAGCATACATTTCCCTAGGTAATCTATATTTCTTGGACACCTGTATTTCTGAAATGAAAAATAGTCTGAAAAGTCTGAAAAATATGGAGAAACGCAAAAATAATAGAAAATGTTGGTAACGTTGGGTCAAAAAATCGCCATGTTTTTGAAATCAAAGAGAATTTGCGCAAAAAAATCAGAATGGAAAAATCGTCCCATCTTCGAAGTCTGCAAATTTTTTGAAGAGATAAAACAAAAATTTAAAAAATTTTATTGACTTTGAAATTTGCTAAATTTTTAGCAAAAAAAGGCAGTAGGAGTTGTATTAGGCCCCTTGCGGAACAGCAACCCGCAGCTGGAGAAGTTTTGCCCAATCCTCGAAACGTACCGGTGGTCTGCTCGAGGACCGCTTTCGACGACTGCGAATCCCTGTCCTTGATCCATTGTTCTCGATGTTGACAGATCATGTCCAACTGCTGCGCGGTCAGGAAGCCGGAGACGGGCAGCTGATGGCATGGTCGCGACGACGTCGGCGACGGCTCTGCTGGAGGTGACGGTACTCGAGCCGTCACCAGCTCAGTGGTGATGATGGTCAGCCATAGGAGGCCGAGAAGAATAAGCGCTGGAGCCGTCATCTCGCCACCTCACTCGGAACATGAAGAACGGCCGCTGACCGAGCGCAGACGACGGAGGGCGGACTCTGGACTGCTCGGCGGGCGCGGCGGCGGAGCACAGGCAGCGGCAGCGGCAGTGGCCACAGGTGTCTAGTTGCAGTGATTAAGCGCGAAGAGTGCGCGACGAGTCGAGACGGCCGGAACGAGTCGTTTTTGGTGACCCGCAAGGGCGGTGGGGCGTGTGGGCGACGACGACGACGACGACGACGACGACGTAAACGGGTTAGCGCCTCCACCGCTCGCCTCGCCTTGCATCAGCACCCGGCCGCCCAGTCACCGCAGACGACCGTCGTCGTCGTCGTCGTCGTCATGTCGGCGAACGAACGCCGTCATCGCCGTGTGGTCGTGGTCGTTCTTCGTCGGCTATCTCGGCTATCCCGGAACGGAACGTTAGCCGAGGTGTCGGCGACACCTAGCCCGTGAAACACACAGCTGACCGACATGGTCATGAAAGAAAGAGTGCCCTCCCCGAACGACAAGAGGCATCTATCGTCGGCGGCGCGCTGATTGGCTGGGTGGCGTTCGGTCGACGTCCTGATTGGCTGCGATTAATTGACACGTCCCGCCTCCAAGAGTTGCTCGCATCCCAGTACCGTCATCAGTACCGATATTCCTTAACGAAAACTGTTTCAAACTTCTTTGGAGTTGCTGGATTCGGCACTAGTCGTTAATGTGGCCTACAAGGGCTGCGGACGCAGCTGACCAATTATGCGCATCGAATGGATGCGCTCCCCAGCCGTAAGGGGAATCGACCGTCGGCGCGCTGATTGGCTGGTTGGCGTTCGGTCGACTCTTTGATTGGCAGTGCTTGAGCTGGCACGCCTTCGAAAGTTGGCCACATCCCCGATCAGGGCCAATATTGCTCAACTAAAACTCTTTCAGAACTTCATTGACATCGTAGAGTTGGATTGCGCCACGAACTTCGATAATAGTCGAAAGCTGCTGAATTCGGTGCTGGTCGTTAATGTGGCCTACATGGGAAGAAAGGCGCATCATATGGGCTGCACTGTCGGTGCTGTGATTGACTATCGAGTGCCCGAACTAGATGCTCTGTTTGGCTGTGATTGATTGGTTACTTCACACGTAGGCCACATTAACGACTAGTACAGTTTTATAAATAATCGCACCTAAAAAATTAAATGAAAGGGAAGGTGTACTTCAAAATTTCCCTATGTTCAGCAACACCATTCGCAGAATATTGTATAATACATTCTTTTACTGTAAAGCTTTATGTGAGTGAATTTTTCCTGACAATCAAGTAGACATCGTGACTCAAGAAACAAGTGCACGGCGCGATCTCGCTGTACGAAAAATCGTAAAGCTTTTGGAAAGCGATTCTGCTTTTCAGAACACGCTACGAGACCTTATTCAGCGTTATGCTTCTTAAGACATTCAAACAGTACATAATTTCTTTGGAACTTACACGGTTAAGCTATTAGGTGAGTCTGTCTTTGAGTCCGTCCACGCAAAATTAGTGGCCGCTGCACAGATTCCTCCCTATAGAAGCGGAATCAGTTCAGCAAAAGTTATTGTAGAACTTTTTGCGGCAACACGAATATGACAGTTGTTTGGGCGGTAACACAGCAAATAATCAATATCGATCAATGTTATCGATTTTCACCGAAAAATCGGTTATGGCACAGAAACGCGGTAACACGAATATGACAGCTGTTTGGACGGCATCACAGCAAATAATCAATATCGATCAATGTTGTCGATTTTCACCGAAAAATCGGTTATGGCACAGAAACGCGGTAACACGAATACGACAGCCGCTTGGGCGGCATCACAGCAAATAATCAATATCGATCAATGTCATTGATTTTCACCGAAAAATCGGTTATGACACAGAAATCAACAGTATTCAATATGGAAGTTTTTTCAAGAACGCCGGATATGTAGTGGACGTGGTCAGCAACCCTTTCGGATATTTCTTTGAGGATGCGCCACGCATTTTACTTCCGAACAAAATTGGCAGACAACAGGAGGTATTCGTGCAAAAATAGGAAAGCCAGAAGCTGTTGAACAACTTTTCTCGAGCGATATGAACTCTTTCACCTCTACGCTTCCTCCGTGCTCCGTTACATGCGTCTATGACCTCGTCGCTTGAAATCCACGCGTTAATCGTTCCTCGTGCTCGGGAACCAGTTCGTTCCCAACGGTGTTTAGTCATCCGCCCAGGCAAACAACTCTCAGCCCGAATTGTAATGGAACTTAGGGAGAAAAACGGCTGTCGAATCATGTAGCAATGCTCATCTCCGTTCTACGATACCTCACAAATAACCGGCCGACCGTCCGTCGACTATCTAAAAGTGCGCACCATCAACCATAGTACATACCGAGCGACTTTGAGCTTTGCAACCTAGGATATCGCGCACGAGTTGATTGGCCCGCTCTGCATGGACCTAGAGGGCAAAGGAGCCCGCTATGAAAATGGTCAATAACTCCGTTCACAGATGCGCACAGCAGAAACGGGACATATATTTGGGATCAGCGCTCGAAGCCGCATCCAGTGATATACGTCTCATCTCAAAGTCCCATGGTCAGCTAGTATCAGTTCTCCAGCTTAGATCAAATTCCCCGCATAGTTTCAATGTACCACCTATTCTAGCCGAAGTGTGGATATGAAGATCTTCACTGTTCTTCTCACTTACATACACTGCGTTCAAAAAAGAGGACGTCGGCAAGGATGAACTCCCAGGAATACCAACAAGTGCTGCAAAACCACCTGCTTCCATTCCTTCAGGAAAATGCCGACCAGAATTGGATCTTCCAGCAAGACAACGCCTCTGTACACGCTAGCAGGTCTACAAAGGATTTCTTCAGGGCCCATTCAATTGAAGTTCTCGCCTGGCCGGCATGTTCTCCGGACCTCAATCCGATGGAGAACATTTGGGGGCACCTTGTAAGAAGAATATACAAGGAGAACAGAACGTACTCGTCTGTCGAAAGTCTTAGGATGGCGATTCTTCGAGCCTGGACCGACCTCCCCATTCAAACTCTGGATAATCATGTTGCCTCGATGCCAGCACGACTCATTGATGTAGCAATGAATTGCGGGGGACCAATTGATTACTAGTGATCACTGATTGTTTTATGTCTTTTCAATGAAGCTGTTGTTTCCTGGTGAACCTATCTTTTTTGAACAACCTCGAGTTGAATGCTTTCATGCAATCCTTCCTCATTTCTTGCTGTCATTGCAGATTTCGCTCAAGTTTTTTGCTCTTATATTTTTTGCTATGCTCAATTCACTGATACAGTTTTGGAATCGACTGCAACCGAATTTCGTGCAGAAACAAGAAAATCAAGGGTGAACCTATCTTTTTTGAACGCAGTGTATTTTGTGTCCAGTGTGGTTCTGTCACCTATTTTATTCCCTGTGATTTTGCTTAACGAACTTCGGTGGTTTTTCTTCTTTTGCTCGTCTCGTATAGCGGTATATTCCGCTGCCTTTGTGATACGAGTGTAATCATTGTAGCATAGAGGTTTTTAAAGATGTGTATGTTTCCGGTTCAGTTATAAAAGGATGTATATGATATGGTAATAAAGACTTCTCCATAAACCTTTATACATTCACAACACAAAATCTGATCCATAGCATAATTCGTTATACGCCGTATGTGAATGAATCCTCATCTTACCAGGAGACTATCTCAGCGGTAGGTCTGAACATCGTAAAAGGACGGAAGTGCCTCTGTCTCGGAAATACGAAAATGCAAGGACCTCTGCTGCATACGGTGGATTGGAAAATTCAAATCAGTCTGAAGATCGTACGTTTCAGATATGGACGGCTACATTTGCAAGTCAACGAAAATATGTGCTAAAGTGTATTAGGGGGGGGGGCAAAAGTAATGAGACAAAATGAAAAAAAAATTTATCTCTCTATAACTCAATTACAACTCAACGATGCTGAGGAATGTATTTGCCATTAAGGGCAAAGACCTTGCTGCCATCGCTGAGCCAACTTTCTGATCCCATCCTTCCAGAACTGCTTGGGCCTGGTGTTGATCAACTGCTCGACATGGTTATCAAGGACTGCTTGGGTTCTTGTGTCCCTTCCGACTAGGAAGTCCTGTAGGCTCAAGCAGTAGTGGTAGTCGCATGGAGAGATGTCCAGCGAATACGGTGGGTGAGGCATGTGAACGTAGCCCAGCTGGCCAAGCTTATCCGTGGTTACTTGTTCCCGATGGGGTGCGGCGTTGTCGAAGAGGAGAACCTTCTTGAAGCGCTGCGACTGAATAAGAGCGAGTCGCCGGCCCATCTCTTCTATTTCATTCACCATGGCCTTGGAGTTCATCGTAGTGCTCTTGGGAAACAGATTCCGGTAAACCGATCCATGGGCGCAGACCCAAAAGCTCCAAAGATGCTTCTCGCCGTGAACATCCCGCCGAACGAAGGTCGGTAACAGGTCACCAGGCCTCACCCAGACTCGCTGCTTGGCAGGGTTAAGGTAGAAGACGTACTTCTCATCTTGCGTGAATATTGAGCCCAGGTTGCTCGGGTTGGGAATTGGGGGAGTTTTGCGCGACACAGGTCGACTCGTCAGACTGGGGTTTCGGCATGAGACAGGCTGGGGCTTTGGCATGCTTCTGGAACGGGCGGAAGTGGTAACTTCTCAGACGGGCTTCAGTAAATAGCATACAAACATACAAATACGACAAGCACAAAACCAGACTCCAGCCACGAGATCTATGGACACGGCATGGGGTGTCTCATTACTTTTGCCCCCCACCCCATATTATATACGTAATGAACTATGTAAACGCGAGATACGGGAGCTTGACGGTGAGATTCTCTGAACTAGGCCCACTCTCACGGTATCAACTAGTAGTGCGTTTAGTGGTGTGCTAAAAGTGAACTAAATACCAAAGGCTTTAGCAACTTAAAGTGTCTGACCTCAAGACGGAGAGGACTCCAGTGAGGGATAGTCGAAGGAAACGCCGATGCGCGGATGAGGACAAGACGAAGTAACGAACTCCCCGACGCGGCACCGGAGCAGGCCGGTCAATGAGCACCAAGGGGTTGATTGGTGTGCTCAGGAAGGAACATTGGATCGCATATGCGACAACCTCCCACGGGTCAGGAATATGCCCAATTTGGGATAAGGTGCAGTAGCGTCTCGCTGATACAGGGAGGGATCTGCTTCGCACACGATGTCGGAGTGGGTTATCTGAGCTCGGATTCATCATCGAACTAGTCAGTATAATGTAACCACAGATTTACCTAGTCGGATCCTTGCTAGAAAATTACTGGCCCTTGTGATTCACGAAAGACCGGTGAAGGATGCCGCGCATGCGTCGGACTACACTTCGCAGCGGGCCCAACTCATTGCCACTAGGTCAGACAGTAGAGCATTACCGGTACTTCACCTCGTCGTTTATGACGCTCTAGCCGGGTAACCATTACAACGGTTCTCACCGGAAGCCTACCACTCCACGCGTTGACGAATCCTTGTACATGGGGGTTTTGCGGTAAGTTGCAGCGTTACCGGCCGGTAAATAGTTGAGGAATCCGGATCCTGATGGATAAAGACGGACTGATAGACATGAATGAGGTCGAGTATTTAAATCCACTCGATGTTGTTTGGTTTTCCATGCCTACAAAAGTAAAAATAATTGGATTTGCTAGCGGTTTTTCTGCATTTTTCCCTTAAGCCACATTTTTTTGTAAACTAGAAAGAGCTGGAACCGTTGTCCCTACACGATTTATACCTTGCGCAGGTGCAACCTAAGGTTGATCACCATCTCCCCTTTATTCAAATAGTAGAAATAGGTGATATAGTGCTAAAAATCGCAGTATGGGTCAATATTTCAAGAGAGCCGTCCTCCAACACTTCGGTTTACAGACCAACTCCTCGGTCCACACAAAAGTCGAGGTATGGATACCTGCCATCAACCCGAAGAAGCGAAGCATCGGTCAGCAGTTTACGTTGACTATTTTCACAACATCTTCGCATTTTTGGAGTCCGACAGCGTTTGTAGACATGTGTGGATCACCTTCGTACAATCCTCTTCCCAATGATTTTGGGATATATGACGAGCGAGCAGCAGTGGAGACATCTGATATTTGCCTTGTAACGATTTACACAATTTCTTATTATAATTCTTCGGAGAGCTAAAAAAGATGAATCATGTCATAACCACAGAATATCTAAAGGATGAAAATGGTCAAAGAGCTCGTTAGAAAGAGAAAGAGATGTTATGGAAACCAGTCAATGTCAACTGTAGAGCTCCCACCGACTGGTCATAGTCATCTGCATCTATTAGGTTGTAACGAAATAAATGGCACTGAACCCGGCCGGATATCCTTCAACTTTTTCATCATTTCTTCAATTTCATCGCTGTCCACCCACCGTGCCGATCGTCGCCTGTTGTCGTACATTATCCATTTCTCGTCACAGGTTACGATGCGATCAAGGAATGGGTCCGTTTCCTTCCGTAGAAGCAGAGCGGACGAGATCTCATATCGTCGGTTTCTTTGCTCCTCAGACAGCTCGTGAGGCACCCACCTTCCAGCTTTTTGGTGTTTCCAGTTTCCTTCAGATGCCGGGCAGCTGTGTTGTGACTGACGCCAAGAACCTTCGCTATCTCCCTGGTACCTTTGTGTGGATCCTCCTCTACCACATCTCTCAGCTTGTCCTCATCAACATCACTATACCTCCCACGACCTTCATGTTCTTCCAAGCTCTCATCTCCATTCCGGAACCTCTGATACCAACGATACGCCGTCCGAATTGTGGAACATCCTTGACCGAATGCGGCGTTGATCTTCTCGTCCGCCTCCTTAGCTGTAGTGCCCAGCTTGAATTCATACAAGTAAATGCCTAGGATTACCCTTTTGTCCATCTGCAAAAAAGTCAATAAAACTCTAAAGTTTTCCCACTTTTACATAGAAAATTTGGCACTTTCCGGTAGAGCAAAGTTTGCGCTTCTGAATGATATGCCACATGTTACGGTTTGTTCTTGATCAAACGCGTAAAGACGCTCCAAAAAATGGCGCGAGCCAGTGCCATTTAATTCGTTACAACCTAATGCATTGTATATACCATTACCATCTCGAATTGGACACTTACAAATCAAAATGGACACTCTTCTGAGATAGCTGTAAGACTTTTGAAATCAAAGCGAACTCTTCCGAGGCAAAATTGCGATTTCAAGTGATGTTGTGGTTTCACTAAGCTAAGGACAATTACGTCAAGCTATCTACTTATGCAGCTTTCTCCCTCCCTAGCAGTGTAAAAGGCAATTTTTGAAAAACTTATCATGTTCCAACCTTGCTCTACTTTCCTTAAGATCAAGGGCGGATTCATCAACGACTTATAGCAATTTAACGGAGAAAATACAGCCGAAATCTCTGATAGCGCGACGAAATGTTTAACCAGATCGCTTGATAAGCCGCGCTATCAGAGATTTCGGTAAATTGCTGCAAGTCGTTGATGAATCCGGCCCCAGATGAGTAGTTTTGCGGGATGAAGCCATCCAGACCCTTCCCTCACCACTACGCTCAACATCGGCGTCATCTCCAGACGGTTCAGTGATGTCGATGCTTGTGCTAATCAGTGCCTTCGTCCCCTAGGTGCTTCGACAACACTCCTGATGCCCCTTGAACAAAAAAATTTTCACGCAACCGCTACAGCAGTGTCCCCTTACTGGAACTCATGTCCCACTACTGATGCCCCTTGACTGAACCTAGTCCCCCATTGTTGGCACTGGTTCAATGATCCTCCTTACGTGTTTGGCACGTCTTCTGAATCACAGGCCCGTTGGGCGACGTGTTCGGCATCAGGGGTACACATTTAACGGTTAACGATTTAACGAATTTAACGAATTAATGGCACTTTTCGTTTAAACTTGGCTTAACCACTGAATGGAAATTTTTAGAAATTTGAAAGGAATTTTTAGTCACCTTTACCCTTACGGTTAGTCCTCCTAATGTTGCAGGTCCCATCCTCCCGATTAGGAGTGTTCCTGAAAAAAACTACTGAAATCAGCAAAAATATTTTAATGTTTTCATGAATTTGTTTTAAATTTTTGGGAGTAATGCATTTTGGCAGCGCGTGTAGCGCTGTGCCCGCTGTCGTGTGCACCCGATACCAGGTTCCTGGTTTGGATTTCCCGCCCAGGCCAACCAAGCCTTCCATCCTTTCGGGGTCAGTGAATTGGTACCAGACATGTCTGGGAAGGATGAAGCGCTGACTTGTTCATCGGCTGGCCACCGCAAGTCATTGTATGGCCAGATACACATTCAAATCGCTTCCACGATGCCCCGTAGAAGTAGAATGCGTAGCGTATCCTAAAGCCGCCTGTGGTAGTATTGAGTAACGCCGCCCTTTATCCTTATCCTTTATTGGATTTTGGAGCTAGAAATTTCTTCGCCGAGCTCCTAAACACGTCAACGAATCCTCAAAGATACTGGTTCAACCTCCTCGTAAAATACGCTTATTGTTACTTTGCGCTGCTTATCGCAGAATACTTTTGCCCACTCCTGGAATAGTCGAGACGGAGAGAATGTTTTCGGCAGCTGGACGTAATTCAAACCTTTTAGAAAAACGGTGATAACAAAAAATGGGAAGGCTACTTTTCCCGAACGTTAACACATGGACGACGTGTCACACTTTCAGCAGTGTGAGACTATGTGACACGATGTCGTGTCACAGTCCCGAAAAAATGGATTGCCCCCACGCAGACATTCGAACATCGTAAGTTCGTCAACATATTCCACACCTTGTAGGTAACTTGTTGCTGAAGGCGACGTGTTCGGCGCGTCTTTTGAATCTCCATGAACATTGGAAGACGTCTGGGTATTTTCCGCTATTTTTCCGCACTGTAATTTGATCAATATCGATTAATGGCGATCGATACTTCAAAAACAAACTTCATGTTCGTCTCCTGCGACCTAGATTGCCCCAGGGCCGAGGTTTTCAGGCAGGGAGAAGACTTCTGGGTATTTTTCGCTATTTTCGTGTCGTAATTTCCCCCCATTTCCCCCCTCCCCCCCCCCCCCCGATTTTCCCACCCGATTCCCCCTCGCTAATTTCTGCGAAAAAAATAGTAAATTAAAAATTGTCTTAAAATACACCAAAGGAAGCATGTCGTGCATCAAAAGATTATATCGCACTCCGCACTCAAAAAAAACCACGCCAAAACTTTTATTGATTGATAGTGTACATGCCACTTACATGAACCATCAAAGTGAGGATGCGCGTTATTTACAGTTGTTTTTGTTGTATCGTTACCAGGTGTCGAACTTCATGCAAACAGAAATCCTGCTATCAATCGAAGAAAAATCGCAACGTCTTGTTAGAGTGCACAGCGCAATCTTGTCTTCGCCGTTAAAAAATCGCCGCCTTCTTGCTCTTTAAAACAAGCTTTAAACCATTATTCTCAAAAAATTTTTTTTATGAAATTTGGAACAATGTATTCACTTATTGGGTTGATGACTTAAAACTTCAAAGAAAGTTATACAACAATTTTCGTCGAACCAAGAACTATTCCAGCCTTTTTGTAGTCTGAGTCTCCAGTTTAATGCAGAAGAAGCTGATTTCAATTTAGAACAGTTCGCTATGATTGTTGGTACTAGGCGGATCGCCGTCGCGCTCCTTTGCAGAGCGATGAGCGATACGACGAGCACTGAGAACTCCACATTCTTTCGCGACGCTCTGCAAGACTCATCGCCATCGCGGAGACGGGAAGTGTGCACGACGCCTTAGGCTTAGGCTTAGAAGAGTGTCCAATTTGATTTGAAAAGTGTCCAATTCGACGTGATTCAGTACAGGTTATATTCAATCGGCTTTAGTTGCTAATCTGAACAATTGGCACAACGTGCAGATAGTGCAGCTGAACACACAGTACCAGTTAGCTGTGCGTTATTGCACACGACTAGCTGCTTGCTGCTATGTAAGCTTCTTCTTCAGTTCACAGGGGGTAGCCTGTGGGGGTGGTGCAGAGCGCTGATATGGCGCGGTCTTAAATGGCCGTCGCCTGGAACGACGTTGGGCGAAAGTCCCATCGCCTGCTATAACGGCTAGGTATGGGGCATGCGACAACAAGAGTGAAGTGTAACGCCCAGAATAAGCAGATTTAACCTGAGTACTGTACTAGAAAGTCAATTCCCAAGCAAGTTCATTTTCGTCCAACGTCATTCCGGACGACGGGGCGTTCCTCAGACACTCGTTGCGTCCGAGCCGCGTCCCATTACCGTCTCGTAAATTTCCTACATCGCGGACGGGACGGTGGTCGGACGCGGGTGGGACGCTAGCCGCACACGGACCGGACGCTAGTCGCACGCGGCTGAGACGCAAACTGCGGACGCGGACGGGACGCTAATCGCACGCGGATGAGACGCAAAATGCGGCTCCGGGATTCACCGTTAGGCCTCTGTTATACTCCCGCGGGAGCATCCGCGGAAGGGCGGGAATCGCGCCGAGACTCCTCACCTGGCCACAGGGCCCGGATTCATGAACGATTTACCGGCGGGTAAGTGTAAAATTTACCCCCACTCCCCACTTACGCGCGATTCATGAACGCGCGGCGGGAAAAATCCGAGGTAAGTGTCGAGGTAAATGCTACCCCGTCAGCGCGTCGGGGAACATTTACCTCCAAGGCGAGGGTTTTGCTCCGCGGCCAACTTCTGACCCAATGCATGCCTCCGCTGACCCTTAGCCAGCTCTGAGCTGGCCGCCAGCCGCAAATTCAATGCCTGGTGGGGCGCCTAGTTGCCGTCGCCATGCGCACGTCCTTCGCCGCACTTCGGTGAGTTGTTTTACCTTTTGTTTTTCTCTATTAGGCTTGCATTCCATGATTTTTTGGGCTCTGTGGACCATGGCGGCCCACAATGCCACTTACTTTTAAGTGAATTGCTTCTTTTAGTGGCATTGTGGGTCAGCTTGGGCCATTATGAGCCTAGTCCACCACGCAAATCGTAATTTACGATTTGCGTGGGTGGACTATGCCCGTCCGCCACCTTAGCCCTCCTTGGCATATGTTGTCTATGGAGGCTACTGTGGTGGACGGCACCCATTATTAGTCATGTTGGTCCACATTTACCATTGTTTCTGTACTTCCTGCTATGCTACTAGTTTCCACCCATCTCCCTCCCCCCCCCCTTGCCCAACCCCACATTTCACATTTCATTTCCCCTAAATACGATGCTGCTAGTGTCGGTGCCAGCGGAGGCATGAACATTGGGTCAGAAATTGGCCGCGGAGCAAAACCCTCGCCTTGGCCGTCATGAATCAGAAAACGGAGGTAAGTTCGAGGAAAGTGGCGGGTAAATGGCCGTCGTGGTAAGTGGGGGTAGAATTTACCTCCGGCCGCGTTCATGAATCCGGCCCCTGGCCAATCGCTGCGCCTCGCCACGCCCGCCTCCGCCGTGCACCATTGGTCCGCGGACGTTCCGCGGATGCTCCCGCGGGAGTATAACAGGGGCCTTAGAGAGCGACAGGACGACGGCACCAGCTCCAGTGAGTGCGATTGTAGGACAATAGTTTAGAAGTACAGTACTGTTGTTATCTAGTGCTATGCTATACTGTTAACATTATTGATACTATTAAACAACAACATATTACATATTAAACAACAATATATTATATATTAAATATATTAAAACAAATTTATCCGATTTCGTGGATGTCATTCAAGCTGTCGGAAACTTAGTCCTGGGGGTAAAGGAGTTCACTAAACACGAATCTGAAGTCCATTTTTCAATTTTTAATCGCCATCAGTCGATATTGATCACGTTATCGATGTTTTGTGGATATCGTTCAGTCGGTCCGAAACTTCGGCCCTGGGGGTAATCGAGGTCGCTGGAAACGAATATGAAGTCCATTTTTGAAGTTTCGGACGATTACGGCAGGTGCCTATGAGTAAGGTTTTCGTGACGAACGTCACCGATTTCCCCAAACGTCGTCTATGGAGGTTTTATTGAGGCGCTGGTCGAATCCGTAATACCAAAAACAGGTGTGAGATTCGTGATCAGTATCTCAAGTTCTATCTGTGCTCGCAGTAACAAAATCAGATCCGAAATGGATTTCGATGATCACCCCTGCCTCCCCAGTGAAAATGGAGCGTGATTTTTGTGAAGACAACCTTTAATAAAGTCCACCTTCACAAAGTGACTTAAGGAGAAATGGCCAGACTGCAGAAATTCTCATGATTCTCATCAAAACTCATAAGTTCTCATAATTATCATCGAAATTCTCATAATATGATCTCAAAAAATTGACTCAGAATGCTTCTAACGTGCTGGAAAACAACAAAGTTGCTGGAATTTTACGTGAAGAGATTGTTTTGCGTACTCGCGCAGTAATATATTGTTGTTTTATAGTATTAACAGCATTAATAGTATAGCACTAGAGAACAGTATAAGAGAGTACTACTGAACAATTGGCGCACAATAATACTCACTGGAGCTGGTACCGACGTCCTGTCGCTCTAACGGTGAATCCCGGAGCCGCTGAAGACGATGAAGACGTGGAAGCAGGCGTCGAGCCGGCAGTTATTATTCCATGTGTTAGCCTCGCCCGGCATAAGAGCATCTGAATAACATGTTCAGGAATCAGGAATGAGCGAAAAATCGAACGGCATACACACATCGGAGGACTATTTATGGCAATAAAACTCTGACAATTTGAAAATGAGACCAAAAAAGACAAATAAGGAAGATAAGGCAAAAAACGGTGAGGTACATGCGAAACGCGTGGATATGGCAAAAAGCGATGAGGTACATGAGAAAGAATTGGATATGGCAAAAACGATGAGGTACATGCGAAACACGTGGATATGCCTAAAACGTTTTGCTACATGAGAAACACGTGGACATGGCAGAAAAAAACGATGAGATACATGAGAAATAATTGGATATGGCCAAAAACGATGAGATACATGCGAAACACGCGGATATGGAAAAAACGATGAGATACATGTGAAACACGTAGATATGGAAAAAACAATGAGACACATGAGAAACACGTCCATGTGAAAAAAACGATGAGGCACATAAGAAACACGTAGATATGACAAGAAAAAACAATGTAGCACACGAGAAACACGTCCATATCGAAAAACGATGACGTGCATGCGAATCACTTGGATGCCTAAAAAAGATGATGTGCACGAGAGACAGTTGGATGAATGCAAAATAACTATAAGAATAGTACAAACCTTACTTCATCCTAAGTCCACTCCAGGTCATCTTCTTCTTTCTGTTCCTCACGCCTATCTTCTTCTTCTCTCTGCTCCTCACGCTTCTTCTGTAAAATCAGACGTTGATGATTCAATAATTGATATGAAAGGAAGAAATGGGAAAAGGAAACTGGCCGGGTTGCTCAGCCACGTCGGAACGCCATTCACTTCGACGTACCTATTATTTCGTACGTCTCTGCTGAAAACAATTACATCTGTAAAAGATCGGGCTGCAATTATAAAGCAAAGAGTAACCCACAGAGCCAACTGAACCGCCTTAATAAGCTGCTTCTTCCAGTCTTCCCTTTGCTCAATGAGCCCTTCTACGCTGCATATCTCTCTTCATGGCTCGTACCGAGAGATAAGAAGAACCTCAAAATATATAAAATTACTTCAGTTCAGTATGAAGACTGATCTTCTATATACCTTGACTGGGGGAGATCGACACTTCCTGGACATGATATTTCATTCCTGCCATAACCGAGCATGTCGAGGGCAAACTCTAAACGGATTAATTCGTTTTTTTGAATATAATTGGGTGAAGTTTTCTAACTGCAGTGACCACTATTCGTACCAATCAAAGTGTTCTCCACGTCTTCTGGGAGATGCTTCAGGTTTGTGTTCCTTCCGGTTCTTCCGCTAACTCGGACTGCATATCCTTGGATCGCTGTTGGCGGATCCGTTAGCTTAAGAGGTGCGAGTTGAAATGCACTTAGATTGATTAATTGAGATGGCTACCTTCTGCAGAAGAAATCGGAACAGCGACACCGCCTGCGTGGTCCGTGAGTCATTTGATCGCGGAAACCACTTCACTAACATCGACGAAAGGTTGAGACCCTAGACCAAATATTCGGAACCAAAGTAATTTTAGGGGCAACCAACAGAACAAACCTCTCTAAAAGGATGTTCCGCCTAGAGATCCCATTGCGCAGCACAGTTTTTTATGAAAGAAGTGAAAGATCGTGCAACCAAGATTTTGAGAAAGGAAGCTTGGCGTTTGAGAAGAAGGAAGGAACGATGGATTATAATGAAAGGTGGTGGGCGTGGTGGTGGTACAGTCCAACTGTCACCAACTGTCACTCTAATTAGAGCTGCCCCCCCCCCCCCCCTGACTAGGATAGATCCGAAATTTACGCAACTTCCGACTAGACTTGAAACAAATCACCAACACTTTCAACAAGAAGAGGCACTGCTGTAAGCTTTAACAGTGCAGATCACCAAAGTCAAGCAGACCCGTCCTAGCGTAAAGGGGATGAAGCACTTCTAGAAACGCAAATCGAGGATACCGATCCAAATTCATGAAAAGCATGAGCATAAGGAAGTGAAAGTTCAATTGGTAGAGCCCTTTCAGAAGGTACGCTACCACAGTTGTGGTCTAGAAGAAGCTCTAGCTTTATTCTTTTCCGTAGCACTGCATCAAGCTCTTTTCAAGACCGAAAGACCTATTCATGTTCGTTTGTCATGGAATGTTATCAGAAAAGAGGTTAACTCACATGCATATCGATCAAAAGACCTTACGAAGTGGGATGCGACTCATTTTCATCTTTTCGCATGCCCTCTTCTGGGTTTAGGCCTTCAAATGGAGGAAAATTTATAAAATGAACGGTATAGTAACTCTAAACGGCTGCATCCATCGTAATGAACGACGAATCGCTGGTTCGGACCAGCCAAGCCTCCATAATTTATTTATGCGTCAGAAGAGGTGCGCTTTACAATCAGATTGAAAAAGCACTGAAAGAGAGCAGCACCGAAAGACAGCCCACACGAGTGGTGGCATATGCCTTGCCGTTTCGTAATCTGTTGATGCCACCCCTCGTGAGTGCTGTCGTTCGCTCGAGGTCCTGTGCCCATTTCGTCATGAGGAACTGCGGTAGGCACTGGGTGCACTTGCACTCAATAGCGACGGGAGCACTAGTTCTCAAAAGGGCGCATTAGCCAGGTAGGGATGAGTCAGTCCAACCGCGCGCGG
The DNA here is from genome assembly GCA_947396885.1 of Heligmosomoides polygyrus polygyrus. NCBI lineage: Eukaryota > Metazoa > Nematoda > Chromadorea > Rhabditida > Heligmosomidae > Heligmosomoides > Heligmosomoides polygyrus. The sequence continues at coordinate 105,781,102 of OX377201.1, forward strand.
CTGGGACGCAACAGCGGTTATGGGACGCGGCTGGGACGAAGCTGCTGTTATGGGACGCGGCTGGGACGAAACTGCTGTTATAGGACGCGGCTCGGACGCAACGAGTGTCTGAGTCGTTAATACCGCGCCGCGCCAGCGCCCAGTCCTGCCCCTGCAGGCTTCTCCTTGTGATCAGCTTCTTCGCTTCGAATCTACGTGGAGTTCCACAGAACAGAGTCAGAAGCCTCATGTGAGGCTCTCATGCGTCTCCCTCGCTCCTCGTTGCCGGAGAACTGGTCCGCTTGGCATAGTGCCGAGGCGGCGCGCGGTATTTCGTCGTGTCGTCTCGTGCACTCCACGCCTCCCTGTTCGCCACACCCCGGAGTCCCTTCCCTAGCCCAACCTGGAAAGTCACTCTGCTCGTCTGACTCTCGCCGCTCGCGCGTGACGGAATTTTTCGGGGACCAGTTCTCATGTAATCCTCGCTCCTTCGGTGTTGGCGCTGGGGCAGCACATGGCGACGGGGCACGTTATTCGCGGGCCTTGTCATGATATCGATCGCGCATCTCCAGTGAAGGTGAGGGAGACGACGTTGCAGCGCTCCGGGCTGCACAGCTTTAAATATTTATTGAGCGATGTCTGCAAAAATGACGTCATTATTTTTAATTTTCCTCCGTGAGAAGTTCGTGCACGGGATAGTCGGAACCTTGAGTTTCTCGTTTGCCCGTCTTATTTCGGTGGTTTATTCGCATTTTTTCGCTCGCCGCACGTTTGTCTTTCACTTTCCTTTTCTCACATTACCATATTCCTTGAAAAACTGCTATAATTCGTCGTAGAAATGTTGACTAAACTGTTCCAAATGAAGTAACGGCCCTCAGTTGAGTTTCTGTTTAGAAAAGAGTCGTTCTTTTCTCATCAATGGAGCCGTCGCAGCAACAGCAGCAACATCAACAACAACAACAACATCAGCAGTCGATTGTTAGGACTATGCTAGGCAAACCGATGCATCAGAGATCTAATCAGATGGTCGACAAGCCGCTCGTCTCCATGCCTCAAACTGTGGGTTACCATTTCCTCTCTTTAAACTTACTTCATTTTTTGGGCAGTTGAATCGCATTCTGATGATATTTATGGCTCGAAACCTTTGGCAACGACAACTGCCTTCTTTTTATTAAAATTTCTGTCGTTTTTAGGTTTTTTCTCTACACCAAGTCTCTTTAATGTACGATTCCTTCTTTGTATTTTATTGGCGTTAGTTATTGCTTAAATCGGATCGTATCCTAGTCCATGGGGGGACAGAATTAAAAATTGTGTAACAAATCGACTTGACACTCACAGAGAGGGTTCAAGAGAACAGAATAGGACCTAAAGCCAAAAGCAAAACGAACAAATAAGCAAAAAACAAACACATAACCGCGGTTCAAGGACGCCTCGGCGAGCAAAGCGCATTCAAACACGTCTCACCGCCGCCTGACATGTTATAGCCCGATCCCTCATAGTGAGGGGTGCATAACGTTGTCTGTTTACAACCGCAGTGAAACCGTACGTTATTTTTCTTTCTTCCTTTGTGAAATTTGTCAGCTTAGGCCCTATTCTGTTCTCTTCAATCCGTTCTGTGAGTGTCAAGTCAATTTGTTGCATAATTTTTAATTCTGTGGCCCTCGGACTAGGATAGATCCCTTAAATCTACCCTACTTTATATTAAACCGAACTCTTTTCCGGATCAAATGATCTATCTGAAGATGCGAGTAGCACAGTCGGAGGAGGCGTCGGCTCGTGTGCACCTGATTCCAGCCTCTTGGTTCGAATTTTCCGCCCAGGTCAACCAAACCTTCCACACTGCACTAAATGGTCCATCGGCTGCGCACCCTTCCCAGACAAACCTAGTACCAATTCACGAACACCGAGGGATGGAAGGTTTTGTTGGCCTGGCCGGAAAATTCGAACCAAGAGGCTGGAATCAGGTGCACATGAGCCGGCGCCTCCTCCGACTGTGTTATTCGCATCTTCAGATATTGTATTTGTATTGGCCACATACGCATTCGAATCGCCTCCACGTCATCCTGTGTAAGTTAAATGCATGGCGCATTTCCACAGGAGGTTAACTAACGTCGTCCTTTATCCTTTTATCATAGAAAGTGTATGGTTTTATCTGGAAGACGCTCGTTTTGATTAAGAAGTGGGATGTAAGAAGGGTCCAGTTTGCTTTGAGAATGGTATATGCGAATCGAATCTATCCTAGTCCGGGGGGGGGGGGGGTGGGGAGGGGCCATATAACTAAAACATATAACTAAAAAGTAGGTAACAAAATGAATAGAGACTTACCGAGCTGCTGCTAGAGAACGAGTTGGAACCTAAAAGAAACCAAAAACGAACGAACAAAAAAATAAAAAATCGCAGCGGTTTTCAACTGTCTCGGCAGGCAAAGAGCGACGGAATGGAGGCATGCTGCGTGCTGACCGCTGGCTGACATGTTATAACCAGGATCTTACATGGTGAATAGGGCGCATGAAGCCGCATGCCGCTTTCTGACCGCTGCCTGACAGGTTATAACCAGGACCAACATGGTGAAGAAGGCACATGACTTTGCCGGCTTACAACTGCAACAAATGCAAATTTTCGTTTTTTTTTTGTTTGTGGCTTTTTCTTGTTTAAGGTCCTAGTTGTTCTGTAGGAGCCGCTCGGTAAGTCTCAAGTGAATTTGTTACATGTAATACTTTTTAGTTATGTTGCCCCCCCCCCCCCCCCCCGAGAGCCGAGACAGTGCTGGTTCCCTGGGAAATGGGAACGCGGTGCAATTCCAATCCGGGGGGGGGGGGGCAGTCCACTACGAGTTTTTTTATGGTAGCTACGCATAAATCCATACAACATGCAATACAACATATTCTTTATTCTTTATTCATTTACGCGAAGTAATGTTGTGTTAACAGAGACAAACAACTACGTACATGACGAGAACTTCGCTAGCTCAGAGTATGAATGAGCTATGAGTCGTATGAAGTATGAATCAGCTCAGAGTAAGGACACTACGGATATAGCTTGGGCAATTACACCAGTAACGCTGCTTTCCCCTTGGAACGAGAGAAGGTGTCCCCAGCGAGATCCTTGTCCTGACCCAGAACGCAAACTGATAGAAGTACTGGGGCTTGATGACAACTTAACTCGAGACGAACGCATTCGACCGAGACCCCAGGCGGACAGGCCGAGGGGGACCTCAAGCTAGGGGTTCTCCAGAACCACAGGATCCTTAACCAGCTAGTGCAGCATTGCTCCAATAGGCGAAAAGATCATGGTATCATTATCAGCCATACAGATGCACTTATCAGTCGTCTATCCTATAGCATCGTATGATCCCATAGCACTCGAGGGGTACATATGAATGCCTTAACTTACCTGATCCCCTCCCTTGGAAATGTCCGAGCGTTACGCTGAAACATTAAAAGGATTTCATTATGGGACTATGCACGGCAGCATGGTTGTGATCCAAAACTCTATTTGCTTTGGAAAGAAATCGCAAACCGCTATCCACTAATTGGTTAAGGGAATAACGTTGCTTCAACGAGTTTTTGTGGTTTTATTGTAATTGTTTCAGGATTCTGTTCAATTTACTGTGTTTTCATTACTCCCCCTCCCCCTGACTAGGAAAGCCATTTAGAGAACAAATTTTGTTATTAGAAGCACTGCAATTGATAAGTAAGCATATATTAAATTTATATATTCATTTTTGATTTTGAAATTGTATTTTTTAAAACTTCGGCAGATTACACCAACCTTTGGAAGGTATGAGTAAGTATTAGGTTGTCCCATAAGTCCCCGCCGTTTTTTTTTTCAACGATTCATTGCGGATTTCGCTGGCGGTCTCTAGCGTAGCGCTATTCAGCCTTCGAAAGAGAATGATTTGCTCTATCAAAGAGTGTATTGCATTTCTTTTCTCATTTTGCATTTTTTTCTTCCTGAATTTTGTCAATTTTTAGGTCGTTAAAGTGAAAAAGTGGCCATCTGCGCCTTCTCTCCGCTTAGGTTTGGAATGTTTTACGCAGTTTTTCATAGAATTTTTAAGACAATGTTTTGTACTACAAAAACACGCGTTGGCGCTATTTGCTCATTCGTCCTTTATTGATTTTTAGGTCATCAAATTCGGTGTCCGACTTTTGCGTCCGAATTTTTACCGACAGCTCCTGCTCTGCGGTTGGATCTTTTTGCTTGGTTTTATATGTCGTTCGGAGGAGGATGTCTTGCTCAATAAGAATTTGTGTCGCGTTTAATGGCTAATGCTGATTTCTGTCGAAAATCAACAAAATCCCAAAAAGAGAAAAGTCATCTTCACCAACAACTCCTTCTCCTTGTTCAGTTGTTGATATTTTGCTGGTCTAGGGCACGGCACATCCCCTCAAGACAGAGCGAGAAATTCTCTACTTCTCGGCACTTTGAAATAAACCACAAGGATTGTTGTAGCCAGAAGGACAAGAATACTGCCTCCTTTCAAATAGTGGTTCCTTTTCAGAGGGGATAACTCTACACTTTACAAAACGGAGGAATACCTTGGTTTTTTATCCATTTTGACTTCAAGTACATCTGCCAGGTTTAAAAATATTCGGTTAAAGTGAATCTGTACCAGGTTCTTAGATCAGAGCAGATCTTTAGAAAGGTCTGATTAGGTGAAGAAGACGATATTAGTGAACTTCCTACAATAGTCATAACATCTGTGGATATTTATCCTGCAATAGTTTAGGAATCTAGGAACTAGGCCACTTAGATATTTGAGTGAGAAAAATATTGATAGGGATGCGACAACGCTACCTAATTTCAGAAATTAGAAGGAAACGTCGATTCGTGCTTCGAACTGCCTTCTCCGTTGCTTGCTTGTTCGAGTATTTCATTCTAATATTTGAGGAAAAAGGTCTGTTACGTGTTGAGCAACTCTCATTCCCCCAGAATACCCATCTTTAAGAAGCAGCTTCTAATGCAGTTCAGAGTTTGTTTCGTTCGCTTCAAGCATGGAAACCTGAATTGCAAGTATCTGTTACTCGCTTCAGATGAGTGCACATGAATCAGCCGATTGGTGGATGTACTGGGGTTTGACCGATTATCAAGCGATGTGATTTCTCAGCAGCTAAAGTGCAGCTTCATCTCGGGCTCATTTTTCATTGACATAGTTCTCCGCTCTTGGATTTGATATATTGGAGAAGGCTGTTGTCGATGGGCCCTTCCTATCGTCACCCTATTACACTTTAACATGCCCTGTGTTATGGTAGTTTAGAGTCGTGATTTTTCCCAATGAAATTTAGATATAGAAGACAGCGCCCTCTAAGTGCTGAGAAATCTCACTGCCTTGATAATTGGTCAAATTTCAGTACATCCATCAACCTACAGGCTTATGTGCGCTCATCTTAAACAAGAAACAGATTCTTGTGATTCGGGTTTCCGTGTTTTTAGTGAACAAAACTCTAATAGGATTTATTCTAGTCGGGAGGGGAGGTGGCACAGAATTAAAAATTATGTAGCAAATTGACTTGACACTCACATAGCGGGTTCAAGAGAACAGACTAGGATTTAAAAACAAAGAAGGAAACGAACAAACAAGCAAAAACAAACAACCGCGATTCTAAAAACGTCTCGGCGGGCAAGGCGTATTCAAACACGTCTGACCGCACCTGACATGTTATAACTCGGATCCGTCATAGCGAGGGGCGCATAACGCTGTCTGTTTACAACCGCGGTGAAACCATGTGTTTTTTGTTTTTTCTTTGTGGAGTTTGTCAGCTTAGGCCCTATTCTGTTCTCTTCAGACCGCTCTGTGAGTGTCATGTTAACTTGTTGCATAATTTTTAATTCTGTGGCTCCCGGAATAGGATATAAAGGATAAAGGACAGTGTTATTCAATCCCTTTTGGGATGTGCCACGCATTCTACTTTTACGGGATGTCGTGGAGGCAACTTGAATGCGTATTTGGCCGTACAATGACTTGTGGTGGCCAGCCGATGAACAAGTCAGCGCTTTATCCTTCCCAGACAAGTCTGCTACCAATTCACCGACCCCTGAGGGATGGAAGGCTTGGTTGGCCTGGGCGGGGAATCCAAACCAGGAACCTGGTATCGGGTGCACGCGACAGCCGGCGCCTCCTCCGACTGTGCTACATGCGCAGAATATATCCTTCTGATCTAAACACTGCAACACTACCTGATCTAAACTTGATGCTTGTTAAACATGGGATTGTTTGGGTGTGAGGAGAGTTGCACAACATGTATCAGACCCTCGCTTTTTCTTAAATATTAACGTGGATTACTTTAAGGCACTTCAGGGGATGAAGGTAGGCACTTTTTAATTTCTGGGGATCAGGTCGTGTTGCAGCACCACTACTAATATTTTTAACCCATTGACGACCGCGCGGCAAATCGCGTGTCTGGCGCGTGGGACCGCGCGCTGGGACCGCCTTGAGGCTCGAATCTCGTGCACTCACTACTTCACGGTATTTCAAATGAAGCCCCCTCTCCAATGGATGAGCCACATATTGGAAAAGGCCGGAACAGGTTCGAAGCAAAACGTAGAAGATGTATTTGCTGCTATAAAAAGGTCAGCACAGAAAAGGGCACACGTTCATCACGAATCGTGCAAATAAGGTGACCACACGATGTAGCAAGTGTTTGAAATATTTTTTCTAAATTGGGTTCAAGTTTTTCGCAAGAAATTTGACTAGATGTCTTAACCATGACCATTTTTGTAAGATATACGTAGCTGCTCGTGAGTAGTATCTATTTATTTGAGGTTTGAATAGTGTGTTGTGCTGATTTTTTTATCAAAGCTTTCGTTAGAAGTAAATGATTCTCAGACCACTGTGCAGGTAGCATTGGTAGGATCCAACGAATCTAATGAATACTAGTAAACTATGAAAAATTGAGGAAGTGCGCCGCAGCGAACATTTTTTTAACCGCGGGCTAAAATTGGGCCGCGCGGTCCCACGCGACAGAAAAACTGCGGGCCGAAATTGGGCCGCGCGGTCGTCAATGGGTTAAAATATCCTTGAGTCGTTCTAAATCCTACATTCCTTTGGCAGAATGTTGAAGAGAGAATTTCCCTACATATTTAGGGTCACTAAAAAAGTGTCTGTAGTGTGTACGTCTTCCCACCTAATCGAACTTCTTTCCTAAGATTCTACTCTGAGGTGAGTAAAAGTGCACAGGAAACTGGCATTTAGTCCATTTTCATATTGAAGCAAACTTTTTTTTCAAACCAGATTAGATGTAGCTGAAGTCGAAATGGACAAGTAGTTAAAATAGTAGTCTGCTTCGAGCAAATTTACAGTTAGAAAACTCACCTATGTAGGGTTCTGAGAGTCTGCTGTTGTACAATTGAGACTGTACTTCTCAAAGGTTCTCTTCCAGCCATGTAGTATTGCAACATGAGAGTTGACAGATACCATATGGTACACTGTTAACATTTCATGAGAAGCGTGAAAAAAACCTCCGCGGGCTTTGTTTGTTCAGTAGTCTGAAATAGAAGTTGCGGAAACTAGTTGCTTTAACAGACTGAAAGCCGATCCCTGCTTGTACTTTCTGTCTTTGAACGACGCTTCATTATTATTCCGCCACATTCGGCACACAACAGCTCCCCTTTTCTCGGCTATTTGTACTTGAAAGCGCTACCTGTTGCCCCAAATGGATCTTTTCTGGATTCTAAGGCAGGTTCCAGCTCTTCAAAAGCGAAACAATTTTCACTGGACTTATTTGAGATTGTTAAAACACTGATTTTTTCAACGGCCAGCCACCGCAACTCGTCACCGGATCTCTTCCAGAACTATGTGCGGCTTTTTTCGTAAACTATTCCACAAGACTCTTTGGATCTATCCTAGTCCGGGGGGGGGGGACATAACTAAAAGGTGGCTAAACAAAACGAATTGAGACTTACCGAGCGGCGCCTAGAGAGCGAGTTGGAACCTAAAAGAAACCAAAAACGAACGAACAAACAAAAAATAAAAAATCGCCGCGGTTTACAACTGTCTCGGCGGGCAAAGAGCGCCGGAATGGAGGTATGCCGCGGGCTGACCGCCGGCTGACATGTTATAACCAGATCTAATATGATAAATAGGACGCATGAAGCCGCATGCCGCGTGCTGACCGACGCCTGACATGTTATAACCAGAATCCAACATGGTGAGGACGGCAGACAACTTTGCCGGCTTGCAACCGCAACAAATGTAGTTTTTCGTTGTTTTTTTTTTTCTTGGTGACTTTTTCTTGTTTAGGGTCCTATGTTTTTCTGTAGGAGTCGCTCGGCAAATCTCAAGTGGATTTGTTACATATAATACTTTTTTATAATATATAATATAAATTTTTATAATACTTTTTAGTTATGTGGCCCTCGGACTAGGATAGATCCGACTCTTTTCCGACTTCTTGAATGCTGTTCTGTTCTCATGTTACCTCCTGTTTTAGCTTCTTTTTCTACTACTTACCCCTATATGGTCCATAGTGTCCATAAGTGCATTTTCTCCAAGTACAATTTTATTTTTAAGCATATATCTCCTCTGATTGTCTCCTCAGAATTCCTGGGGTGCGTAGTAGTTTGAAGAAGTTCTTGTAATAGAGCAACCGCCCCTGTATGGCTATGCAAGTTGCGTGCCCATTAAAGTCGTAGCACTCAAGGTGGAGCGACCGTTCAATATCATATGTATATGTATAAGTCAAGGAACAATTTTTTCTAAATATAATCTGACGAGTATTTTCTTCAACGTGACCAAGATTGATGTCTTTATTGCGGCTTACGTTTCGGTATTGTCGCCTTCTCCAGAGCCTGGAAAAGTCGAAGCCATTTCAGTAACTGCCCTCCGAAATGCCATTTCATTCTGTCGAAAGCCATGCAAAAGACTAGGAGACCACGAAAACGACGCCATTGGAGGTCGAAAGCAAGGATAATGCTAGATGTGGATAGAAGGGTCCAACACCGACACCCTAGCTCAACGAAGGATGGGTGAATGAGCTTACCATTAGAGCCCTTGGGACCATCCACCTTAGGGACCTAACCGGTCAAAATCCACAGAGGGCGACGCTCTTGGGTCACAGCCAAGCACTTGTCCTTGTAAGGAACTGTTTGGATGGGTTTCGGCAGAATGAAATGGCATTTGGGAGGTAGTTTCTCAAACGACTACGACTTTTCGAGACTCTGAAGAAGGCGATAACGCCTAAACGTAAGCTGCAATAAAGGCATATTAGTCTTGGTCACGCTGAAGAAAACTTGTCGATTACAATGTCAAAGATGCCATCGACAGTCGGACGTGGAATGTACAATTTTAACTTTTATTCTTCTTATCGCTGTACCTCTTTCGTATTGCTATCCCCTGTTTTTCGCTTTCTAGGTTGTCCTTCGGGTCATGTAATTTATTTATCTATTTATCCATTTATTGGGCGCGTGTAGCGCAGTCGGAGGAGGCGCCGACGGTCGCGTGCACCCGATGCCGGTTCCTGGTTCGAATTTTCCGCCCAGGCCAACCAAGCCTTCCATCCCTCCGGGGTCGTCGAATTGATACCAGACGTGTCTGGGAAAGATAAAGCGCTCACTTGTTCATCGGTTGGCCACCGCAAGTCATTGTATGGCCAGATACGCATTCAAATCGCCTCCACATCCCGTAGAAGTAGAATGCGCTGGCGCATCCAAAAAGGGATTGAGTAACGCCGTCCTTTATCCTTTTTATCGTTTTTATTTATTTTTTATTTATTGACGTGTAACAAACACACGTGACAATCGAAAAAATGACATGTGAGAGACGAACTTCAGACAAAACAGTAAAACCTAGAAAAACCAATATGAGGAGACGGAGAGAAGAAAAGAGAATTTTGCTAGCGTTGTTGGAATAAAGTAAGCAACTGCAGCTAGTTGACGCACAAAACTTAATAGAGTAGCATCCATCAAATTTAACCAAACGTCTTACGAATAATAAGATTTTGAAAAGCTTGAACAGATAGTCCTAGGATATCTTCGTCTTCACCAAGTAAATTGTTGAACTCCCAAAGGTTTCTATGCGTAAAGAAATTTCACCTAATCTGGGATTTTCTTCTTCTTCTTCTTCTTCTTCTTCTTCTTCTTCTTCTTCTTCTTCTTCTTCAGCGTCTGTCCCGCTTCGTAGCGGGATCCGCTATTCTGGTGTCATGACGCCACCTCTCCCGATCCAGCGCTAGATCAGGGTGGACACCAGCAACCTTCAAGTCCATATGTAACGTGTCAGACCAGCGCTGCTTCGGACGCCCTCTAGGCCGCTTTCCTACCACCTCGAACTTAAGGCCTATCTTGCGGACGCTGTCTTCTTCTCCGCGCAGAACGTGGCCGTACCATCGTAAGCGAGCTTCGCGCATCTTGTCCGCTATCGGCGCGACACCGAACTTCTGCTGAATGACATCGTTTCGGATGCGGTCCAGGCGCGTGACTCCAGCCGTCCAGCGCAGCATCTTCGTCTCCATGACGCTGAGGCGCGTTTCAACCTTCTTGGTCGCAGGCCAACACTCAGCACCGTACATCGCTACCGGCCGGACGACAGTTCTATATATTTTTGACTTCAAGCGCTCTGGCATCTTCCTATCGCAGAGCACGCCAGTCAACGAGCGCCACTTGGACCAAGCTGCACTCACGCGTGAGTTCACTTCAATCATCAGATTGCCATCGGATGCTACTGCTGATCCCAGGTACTTAAAAACCGAAGTGCGTGGGAGCTCGATGCCGTTAACCTTGATGGAGCTGGACTCATTAACGTCCGTCGTTAAATACTCGGTCTTCTTCACGTTCAGTCTGAGTCCAAACCGCTCCAAGCGATCACACCAAGCTTGCACCTCTCGCTCGAGTTCACCTTTATTTTCGCTAGCGAGCATTACGTCATCAGCATAAAGCAGTGTCCAGGGGACTGGCTTCTGAAGATCTCGTGTAATGGCGTCCATCACAACAACAAAAAGGAGTGGGGAAAGCGCAGAACCCTGGTGTACCCCGACAGAGATGGGGAACTCCATCGAGATTCCGGCTGCAGCTTGAACTCTACTCTTTGGGCAAGAGTAGAGGATTCGCACCCACTCTATGAGCTCTTCAGGAACTCCATGTCTTCGCAGGGTGTACCATATCACTTCACGCCTCTGGGATTTTCAATCTGGGATTTTGCACCAGGAATATAAAGTCTGAGCCTTCCGTTTCTTGACGTCGTCAGTGGTGCACCAAAAAAAGTTACTGGGTTGACTCTCTTTATCAGAATCTTAAATCATGATCACATCTACTTTCCTACGTCTGTTCTGAAGAGTTTGAAGGCCCAGGTCCCTGGCCCTCGTGATGCCGTTTGGAACGGCTTTATAATCTCTCTCAAAACATCTCATATAGCTTCCGTGTTGCGATCGGTGGCCCCGCAGGCTGAGGAGATCCCCTGGCCTTTGGAAGCTCCGTGTCGCGCCACAGGCACAGGAGGGTCCCAGATGTTACCTAACCCCAGATGGAAGAAGGGTCTCCGCATATTGACCTTGCCCATACGTATTGCCGCCCGTCGTATTGGTCGAACTCCAGCTCTTCGTATTGCCCTCTCGTTCGCCTCCTTCCACTGCACTCCGTGCCTCCCCATGCGTCCGCGGTAGGACGAACCCAAACCCCAACTAGCTAAGGGACACGACAGAAACACACCCACACAATATGTACATGGGCCACCGCGGCCCAACCTGCAGGCGGCTAGCACGCCGTCCCTGCAGTGGCCTGAAAGATATAATGAGGGACTCACCCTTTTCCTCCGGTTGGACACACGGCAAGTCCATAAGGTTTATTGCAGTCCTCGTATAGCAGCATATACCATATAACGGTTAGAGAATATAATATGGGCAGAATAGGAGTCCTCTTGCGGTCGCATTGACAGAATATTTCCGAGGCCGCGGGGTGAGCGTAGTGCTCACTAGACCCCACGGCCCCCTCCTGCTGCTGCTCCCTCGTAGTGAGCTGTCAGAACATAGTGTAGATCCGGGGCCCCACGATGGCTACCCGGCAGGACGGAGTATAGGCGCGGGAGCGGCTGCCTGCGCCGCCGCAGCGCAGGGACGATCGATGGAGACAGGCTGTGCCGGAAGGGCGGAGCTTGCGCCCCTCGGCTGCTGACGTCAGCCACTTTCCCATGCCTCGGCCGGATTAATTGCCTTATCGGCAAGCCATCGTGGGAAACGGCGCGCCCGGCCAATCACAGGACCGAGGAGCGATCGCGGGGTAGCGACATTCCGAGTAAAATTATTTTGGACACTTTCTAGCAGCTCTATGTCTTTCTTTTTAAATGGGTTACATACTGTTATTCCAAACTCCGCTATAAGGCGAACGTAGGATTTGTAAGCTTGTAAAAGTAATTTGGGATTATCCGTACGCAGAATCTTGAACAACAAATAGCCTTATAACTTGCATTCTTTATGAATTAGGGTCACAGGGTGGACCTGTCTTTCTTTCCAGCATTTTTAGTGTAATTGAATTATTGATCTTAAGAGGAATATCTTTTCTGGATTTCGAAAATCATAAGCTACTTCAGGATCAGCATTATTTACTGAGCAATCAAAACCCATCAGTTTCTGCTTTAGTTATGTCTTGATTTATGTTCGTTTCCTTTTATTTTCATTGCGTTCTTGACACAATTATGATTCTTTCTTCAAGGATTGTTGCCTTTTTCCGTTGTGACGCAGTCATAGTGCATGAAATAAATAAATAAATAAACTCGCTGTGTAGGCTAAATATACATTCAATTTGCCCTACGCAATGGCCTGTAGAAGTAAACTGCGTGGCTATCAGCAAAAGGATGTTGATAAACACCAACGTCTATACTCCATTTGTACCTGACAGGGCTATCTGTTGCGAAGAAATCCTTTCACCTTCCCGTTTGGAGCCTCTTTCATCTTGTTTACATTCAAATCTCGGCACTAGTTAAAAGTTCCGACTCCACCGACAAGACTTCGGTCGAAAAAAATTTTTCGCTGAAACTTTGTCTAGAGGGGTTATTTGGGGTGCTGATCACGAATTTGATATCCGTTTTCCACGATCCGGTCGAAGACCACCCATACCGTTAACGGTATGGGTGGTCTCCGACCAAATCGTGAAAAACGGATATCAGATTCGTGATCAGCATCCCAAATAACCCACCTAGACCAAGTTTAAGCGAAAAAATTTTTTCGACCGAAGTCTTGACGGTGGAGTCGGAACTTTTAACTAGTGCCCAAATCTCAGTAGTTTTCCTCAACAAAACCTTGTGTTCCTTCATTGATGAAGCATAGCGGCCTAGAAATCTAAGTAAATAGACGACGTATTATCTCATGTGTTTCTTGAGCGCCCGCCAATCACTGCTCCTTGCTTTTCAGTTCTCCGCATCGACGAGTCGTGCGATGAACTCGCGTCTTGCAAGGAATAGAACCACGTCAGGTATGTGGGGCATTTTCTCTGTTGAATTCCTATGTTCTCTGTTGTTTCGCTGTGTTATCAAGGTCTCCAGTTCGTTCTTTGGCTTTGTAGAGACCTGTGTTCTTTAGAATCAGCTGTGATACACGGAAAGCATGCGGCGTCGACACCACTGGTCTTCGACCAGGAGATCACACTAGAGGGAAACAAGCTCATTCATCTGCCTCCACAATCTCAACCAAAGGTACGCTCTAGTTCCGCGCTTCACTTTTCAGCTGGTTATTTGCTTGGCATTGTCAGGAACTCTTCGGTAAACCTTTCGTCATTTTTCATTGGATCACATCGAAACTGGACTCTTTTCAAGATTCTTCTCCTTTCAAGATTTATTTCTCTTTATTAGACTCCTAAGGCTGCCGTATTGTTTAGCTTTACTATGTGGTCCGGAAAGTTTTTGGTTTTTTAAAGTTTTGTTTTTTACTTCAAATGTGTGGTATGCGATGTTTCATTAATAACTTTATTAGTAACCTATATTTTTATTACACGAACGAAAAACATTGCAGACTTGAAGAGCATGAAGTTATTGACACTTCCTGATTTCCTCTTTGGACTTTGTGAACTTTCTTTCAGCGAAGGAAGATTTAAGTGACCTACCCAGTTGCTGGGGGCAAGATTGAGCACGTATGGTTCACGGGTAGAGCTGATCTCTAGAACACCTTCATCTCTTCCCGAAGGCACCATTAACCAGAGAATTTTGATTCCAGTGGAAGTTCGGACAGAGACCTATGCCATGTTAAAGAGATTGAAGCACTGGTTACAAATATATACCATTTTCACGTCGTATTGGACACTTTTCAAATCAAATTGACGTTTTTGAAACCAAACTGGACACTTTTCCAACCAAACTGGACATTTTTCACTTCAAATTGGACACTTTTCACGACACATTGGACACTTTCCATGTCAAATTGGACGCCCTTCTCGTAAAATTGGACACTCTTCTAAGCTCGCCCAAGACTTTTGAAATCAATTAGAACTCTTCCGATTTGAAACAGCCTTCATACAGGAAGGTTGTCCGAAGTTCCATGGGAATCTGAATTCTCTGGTTAATGGTGCCTTCGGGAAGAGATAAAGTTCTCAAGGTCCAAAGAGGAAATCAGGAAGTGTCAATAACTACAGACTCAAATAGATGGTTAGAAAAATTTTTTGTTCAAGGAAAATTTGATATAACTTTTTGATTTTTTAAAGTTTACCTTCCCGAATAAGTGCAATAATTTTATAAAATTTTTATTTTTTGAAGGAAAAATAACAAGTTAGATTTTGTTTCAAAGCGCAACAAAGCAGCAGCCATATAGTGCACTAAAAGACCAGATTGCGTCATGCACTCGAAAAGCTCGTCGCGATTTTTTTTGATTGATAGTGTAAATGCTGTTTACATGAAGCAACAAACTATGTGCGTTCTTGTTGCATTGTTTACAGTTTTTTTTTGTTCGAGGAAAATTTCAGTATGATTTCTTTAAACCTTTGTTTCACTTACCCAATAAGTGAACACTTTGTTTGAATGTTTATAAAATTCTATTTTTTTGTGGAAAAATAAAGCTGTATAGTTTGTTTCAAAGAACAGCAATGTTGATTATATTTATATGTTGTTTTAGACATACCTTTTCTTGTAAACAGCATTTACATTTTCGATCAAATAAAAATCGCGACGAGCTTTTCGAGTGCATGGCGTAATCTAGTCTTTTTTCTTTTGCACTATATGGTTGGTGCTTTGCTATGCTTTAAAACAAAATTTAACTTGTTATTTTTCCTTCAGAAAATAAAAATTTTATAAAAATATTGCATTTATTGGGGCAGGTAAACTTAAAAAAATTCAAAAAACTTACACCAAATTTTCTTCGAATAAAATTTTTTCTAACCATCTTATTGAGTGTGTAGATCTACCTCTATGAAGGTTGTTTCAATTTGCATGTTCTCTTTGATTTCAAAAGTCTTAGGCAAGAGTGTCCAATTTGATTTGAAATTGAAATTTGATTTGATTTGATTTCGACGTGAAAATGGTATATAGAGCAAATTTGCTAAATGAATCTGCTGAGCGATTTTTGGCCGGTCAGTGTTCGCGTTGTCGACTTGACTTCATATAGCGCACGCTTAGCTCGGATATTGGCTGCAACGGCGGCGCAGAGGCAACGATCTCGCTCCGAAGTGATGGTGTCCTCGGTTCGATTCCCGGTGGGGCAGTTTCCTTTGCATTTTGAGGTTTATCGTCAGTGGGTCCGATTATTCTCATCTTCACTCTTGAACAAACGCATGGAAACAACTGCCTGTCATTTCAAGACCTGCCCCCTCAAAACACCGGTTGGCAAAGATATTTGGCATTGAATCTCACCATATTTTTTCTCTAAAAGTGGTCAGATGGGCCTACGTATTAGACGTCAAACGTTCCTCACTAGAAAAGAAGGATTAATCCCCCCCGTGGACTGATGGAATGCCACGTTTGTCGACAGTCCTTCTGTTGGAGACGACATTAAACATCCCTATCCGCCCGTTTAGTCGATCGTTAATCAGAGGACAACCGTCAAGCTAACGTAGTCAGTATCGGGAAGCAATGCACTGCAGCACCCTGTTGTGTTTTTTGTTCGAATACCAGTGAATTAACAACGATTACATTGTTATTCGGGGCGACAGATCGTGGCGCATTAATAGGATTGAAGTGTTCGATGAGAAGTCGGGCACTGATTAACACCTCCGCGTTTGTGTTCGACGTTTAGTGCTTCCGGTTGGTCTTGGTGTTTGCTCCAATGTTTGTCAGATGTTGCTCTAATTAGCGAGGAAGTGCAAATATACCGTTTCCAAGTGAAAATTTTTATTCGATTGCCCAACAAAATGAACACAGCGTTTAAAACTTTATGAATTTTTGTTTCTAGAAAATTTAATGGGTTCAGCTTTATTTCAGAGTGTAGAGAAACAGAAATGTTAAAGGGTGTGAAAAGGAAAGATTGCGCCATGCACTCGGCTAGCACGTCGCAATTTTCATTTGATTGATTGTGTCGACCTAAAACAGCGAAATGAGCGTATGTCAGTTTTTCCCAGCTGTTTCTGTTGTGGCGTACTCTAGTGCTGAACCGCACGCAAATAGTTCTTCTATTATCAATGACCAAATCATGCGCCCTTGAACTTTGAATTTGAAACTTTACAACATCTTTAGGATCTATCCTATTCGGGGAGGGGCACATAACTAGAAAGTAGGCAATAAAATGAATAGAGACTTGCCGAGCGGCTCCTAGAAAACGAGTTGAAGCTTAAAAGAAACCAAAAACAAACGAACAAAAATAAAATAAAAAATCGCCGCGGTTTTCAACCGTCTCGGCGGGCAAAGTGCGACGGAAAGGAGGCATGCCGCGTGCTGACCGCCGGCTGACATGTTATAACCGGGATCTAACATGGTGAATAGGGCGCATGAAGCCACATGCCGCGTGCTGACCGCTGCCTGACATGTTATAACCGGGATCTAACATGGTGAATAGGGCGCATGAAGCCGCATGCCGCGTGCTGACCGCTGCCTGACATGTTATGACCAGGAGCCAACATGGTAGGAGGGCACACAACTTTGCCGGCTTACAACCGCAACAAATGCAAATTTTAGTTTTTTTTGTGACTTTTTCTTGTTTAGGGTCCTGTATTGTTCTGTAGAAGCCGCTCGGTAAGTCTCAAGTGAATTTGTTACATGTAATACTTTTTAGTTATGTCGCCCCCCCCCCGGACTAGGATAGATCCCATTTTTATATTTCCCGAAAGAATAAAAGGTCAAAGCTATTCTAAAGGGCAGAAAAGAGAAGCGAATTCCATTTCTGTCTGCCTGGTGTTACACAGAAGTCTACGTCACGACAGAAATACTTGTGGAAAGCACATTTTCATTTCGATGTTTCAATGTTAAAGCAGCATTTACACTGTCAGTCAAATGAAAATTGCAACGTGCTGGACGAGTGCGGTCTTTTCTTCGAGTTAAGTCAAAATTGGCACTGTTTTGCATTTTAAAGCAACTATTAAGCCATTATTTTGCCCGGAAAAGTTAAAATTTTATGAATTTCAAACGCCGTGTTTACTTATTGGGGAGGTGAATTTCAAATTTTCGAACCTGGTAAGGGTTTTAGGTGGCTGTCTGAACGACAACAGTGCATACCGCCTCAAGAAGCTCATTCTTTCATTAGTAGAAAAATAGGTTTCATTTTTGAAAACTGCTTGAACCTTCGTAATGAAGGTCACTGAATGTTTGCTATGGAAGGGAAGCGCTTAGTCGCATAAAGCAATACCCTCCACACATCGAATATACAGAAAAAATAAATAAAAACCACAAGAACGAGGAATCAAACATCTGTCTCAGTGCCTATTAAGCAGTATTTGTGCATTTTTTCTCCTTATTCGATATTTGGAATGTATTGTTTTCGTAATAATGTAATTTAAATTGGGTACATGTCGTGAAAGTGAGCAGCACTGGGAGATCGGGGTTCCCCCATCTAATGATAACCCAGAGGAGCACAGACCGAACTTACATCTTCCAATGAGGATGCCGACCGCACACGCCCTCTCTAGATGAGAGGCCATTTTGAGGCGTCTTGATTGCCTTCCACATTCCCACCTTCCAATGCTGCTAACATTCGCGACATGAACCATAAATTGTAATTGTAGTAATAGTAGGAAAGTAAAATTCTGGTAATTGTAAACTTCCCGTGATAAACGTTTGTCTTAACTTTCTTACAGAGTGTCTGAGTCTTTGGAATATGTTCAATTTCGTTTCAGAAGAGCCGAATTTGCTTCGAAATGTATCTATTAGGTTGTCCCATAAGTCTTCGCCGTTTTTTTCAACGATTCACTGCAGATTTCGCCGGCGGTCTCTTGCATAGAGCTGCATAGCTTTCGAAAGAGAATGATTTGCTCTATCAGATCATGTATTGCATTTCTTTTCTCATCATGAATTTTGTCAATTTTTAGGTCGTTGAAGTGAAAAGTGGAAAAGTGAAAAAGTGCCATTTGCGCACTTGTTCTCTCCGCTTAGGTTTGTAATTTTTTGTGCAGTTTTTATAGCACTTGGAAGACAATGTTCTGTACTACAAGAATATGTATTACCGCTATTTGCTCATTTGCCCTTTATTGATTTTTAGGCCATCAATTTGGGATGACCGAAGGAGGATGGTTATTTCTGCCGACAGCTCCTGCTCTGTGGTTGGATTTTTTGGGTTGGTGTTATATGTCATTCGAAAGAGAATGTCTTGCTCTATAAGAATATGTGTCGCGTTTATTGATTCCTATTGAATATCAACAAAATGCCAAAAAGAGAAAAATCGTCTTCACCAACAGCTCCTTCTCCTTCTTCAGTTGTTGATATTCGACAGAAATCAGCGGGAGCCAATAAACGCGACACAAACTCTTACTGAGCAAGACATCCTCTTCCAAACGACATATAACACCATGCAAAAAAGTTCAACCACAGAATCGGAGTTTTGGTAAAAATTCGGACGGGAAAGTCGAAATTCCCAATTTGATGACCTAAAAATCAATAAAGGAGAAATAAGCAAACAGCACCAACACATATTTTTGTAGTCCAGAACATTGTCTTCCAAGTGCTATAAAAAACTGCGCAAAAAGTTACAAACCTAAGCGGAGAGAACAAGTGCGCAAATGGCTACTTTTTCACTTTTTCACTTTTCGCTGCAACGACCTAAAAGTTGACAAAATTTATGATGAAAAAATGCAATACATGTTCTGATAGAGCAAATCGTTCTCTTTCGAAGGCTATGCAGAGCTGTGCAAGAGACCACTGGCGAGATCTGCAGTGAATCGTTGAAAAAACGGCGAGGACTTATGGGACAACCTAATAGTTTCGTGGAAATCGTATCTTTGGCACTCAGAACTGTCACAGCAAGTGGGAATAACGTTGAGCCAGACTTCCTTCTCCCATTACCTCCATTCGTCTTCACGGAAATCTGTCCCTTCGTTAAGTTAGTAGCTGTGTAGCTGGTGGTCTTAAGGAGCAAAGGTGTGACCCAATGGACGGGATTCGATTCCTACTATAATCTCCTCGTAGTGCCTAGTTCGGCCGTGGTTACAATTTATGACATCAAAGGACTCGAATCCTGTCGGTAGTGGTGCCTTTGCGGGTCGCATCGTAGCTCAGTCGGAGGAGGCGCCGCTTATCGCGTGCAAACTGATTCGAGGTTCTTGTTTCGGGGCCCATTTAGACCAATCGAACGTTCCAGTCCTCCGTGGTTTGTTATCTTCTAGCAGAAATGTCTCAAAAGGACAACGTATAGACTTGTCCGTCGGCTGACCATAGCAGGTCATATTGTCGACCAAATACGCATTCAAACGTCTATGATATCCCACAGAAGTAAAATGCGTGGCGTATCCTACAAAGCCTTTGATTAACGTTGTCCTTAGTCTTTTGCCCTTCTACGTAGAGGAGACATGCTTAATAAAAAATAGGGAAAAGTGAAAGACGGCATCAGTCAATCTCTTTTGGAATGCGCCACGCTTTCTTCTTCTGTCGGATGTCGTGGAGGCAGTTAGAATGACCTTTGGTGACCAGCCGATGGTCAGTGCTTTATCCTTCCCAGACAGTTTTGGTAAGTTTGCCGACCGCGGAGGGATAGAAGGCTTGGGACGTGTTCATACTCCACGACTGCAGCGACAGGGCAAAACATACGTATCGATTTGTGCCGAGCTATCGCCTAAAATCGATACGTATGCTTTGCTCTGTCGCTTCCGTCGCGGAGTATGAACAGACCGTTGGTTTAGGGCCATAATCAACCACTTACCGCTCTGTAACGGTGAAAATACCGCCAAGCCCTCTGAGATGACATTCATCAGCATCGGTATTTTCCGGTATTTTCACCGTTAGAGGGCGGTAAGCGGTTGGTAAATCTGGCCCCTAGTGGGAAATCTGAGCCAAGCAGCCTGATTTGACGTGCAGACGACAACAGGCGCTTCTTCCGACTGTGCTACCACGATGCTTTATAACTACCGTTTACACCCAATGGGTTAGGTAGGCAGTGTTAACTTTACCTTCCACTCTTCGAGGTCTGTCAGTTGGGATGGGTAAAACACTGATTTGTCACACGGCTGGCCACAGCGAGTCATTGTTTAGGAGAAGAGGTTTTTAGGTTGGGTTCTGATATTCATGGTGTAAGTAGAATGCTTGGCGCATCCCAAAAAAACTGACTTACTCCAACTTTTGTCTTTTTTCCTTTGTTTTGAGTAGCTGGTTGGTCTACAATGATGATACTTTTGGGACGACTTTACTCCCTTCCCTGCTCTGTCTTTCTTCATGTCTTTTTCTGGTAGAGGAATTCAGGACCACATCTTCATCCGCGTAAAGGTTACGGAATCCTGGGCAGTAATTTGGTGCCAAAGCATGACATTCTCCTCTTTAAGGCCTAATGACCTTTATAATAGGACTTATGTAGTCATTAGGGCTTTTTACGTAAGCTGGTGAAGTACTACGAATGATAATGACAGCTGTGACGTCAAACCGCTTAGGCGGTCAAAAAAACTGGTGAACTTCCGTCAGTCGAAGTGAATCCCTAAGGAGGCTTCATGCTCAAATGCCATGTCAGTCGTGCGACGGTGAATCTGACGACAAGGCTCTGCCTACACATCGCGACAGGAGCGACTGGTCGTTCAGGCAAATCATACGTATCGATTTTTGATGGGCGATCGCTCGGCGAAAATCGATGCACATGATTTGCATGGCCGACCAATCGCTATCGTCGTGAACTGTGAACAGACGCTAAGTCTGAGTCAGCATTAATTAGGAGAAGATATATCCTAGGAGACAATTGTGGGTTAAGCAGCATATGGTCCAAAGCCATTAGAAATTGTGCCACGCAATGACGGCCATCGAAGAATGGGTGGGCCGGTCTACACATCGGTAAGGAACTGTCGATTCCACGACACAATTGAATGAATTGCGTAATGTAATGAAAACAAGAAGTGTCAAGCCCTTGGTCAGACTTTTTCAAGAAATCGCTGAACACATGCCACGCCTCTCATGCGAGTAGGACCATTGGGCCACTTTGGCACCCAACATGGTCGGATGGAGACGTCGTTGGCGCCAGTTCGAACTAGTCGGTGATAAACGCGACGGCAGATTGCTGCTGTAAAGAACTGATGAATGAATGAAATATAAAGGAAGGCGTCGATGAATTTCTGTTAGGGATGCGCCACGCATTCTACTTCTACGGCATGTCGTGGAAGCGATTGGTGTGTGTATCTGACTTCTGCAATGACTGGCGGCGGTGGCCAGCTGATGGACTAGTCAGCGCTTTATCCTCCCCAGTCAAGTCTGGTACGAACTCAACGTTTCCGTAGAGCTAGACGGAGAGCTGAAAGGCTCGGTTAGCTTGAATTAAAGACTCGAATCGGGAATCCAGATGCACTTTTGGAGCACGTCTTCTGAATCCGGACGCTCGTTGCATGACTTCCGCAGCACGTGTTCTGAATCCGAACGCTCGTTGCATGATTTATTGGGTACGTTGCACTTTCGGAGCACGTTTTCTCAACCCAGACGCAAGGTACATGATTTCTGGAGCACGTCTTCTGAATCCGGACGCACGTTGCGTTGCATGCACGTTTTTGAGAACCGGAGGGAATCCTTCAGTTCTTGAGGAATCCTGTCTGGAATATCTGCCTGTCGCCACGTGCGAAAGTAGAATGCATGACGCATTCCTAGAGAGTGCATAGACCCTTTCAGATGTTTTACCCTTCACCTAAGGCTCAAGGTTGTGACTGTTACGTGGACGTCTAGCGGATTACAAGATTTGAAGTCTTTTAGCGAAATGTCGTGTTCTTCTAGTTCGTTCCCAGAATGGGTTGATGGTATTCAAACCGTTTTAGAGGACTTTGATGATGTTTTTAGCTCACAGACAAAAGTATTTCTTTTCACGTCGTCGCCAACAATGAAATGGCGTTTATGAATTCCGTTCCGGATGTTTACAACACTATTTGGACGAAGAAGAAAACGAGCGATGATTCACGAGCCTTCAAGAATTCTCTACAGTGTTCTACCAGATGCTGTTGTTGACTGGAGTGCACACGTGTCACTCCAGTCAACAACAGCATCTGGTAGAATACAGGGAGAATTCTTGGGGTAGCTAGGTAGTCAGGCTTTGACATGCGGGCAAGGAGAAATTATTCGATGTCAAAAATTAGGTGGGCCAGCTGAGTAATTTGTTTCGTAGACACCCGCTGGACGAGAGCCGTCACCCACTAGATTCCGCAGGATGTCAAGATAACACTAGCACACCCACCAATGCGTTGGTCGGACTTCGTGAAAGCCCTGAACGATCGATATGACGCTCTTCGTGTCCCTCGGCGAGGAGGATCCATTGGACCACTCTGGCACGCGACAAGGACAAATGGAGACGCTGGTGGCTCCTGCTCAAGCATCTCAATGATGAACGGGACAGCAGGTGACAGGTGATTCTACCGGTTGACACTGAATCGCCTGTCGTTCCGTTGATCATGGAGTTGCTCGAGCGGGAGCCAGCAACTTCGCCGTTCGTCCCTGTCGCGTGCTAGAGTGCTCCAATGGATCCTCTTCGCTCGAGGGACACGAAGAGCGTCATATCGGTCGTTCAGGGCTTTCACGAAGAAGTCCGACCAAAGCGTTGGTGGGCGTCCTGGTGTTCTTTTGACATCCCGCGGAATCCAGTCGGTGACGGCAATCGTCCAGCGGGTGTCTGCGAAGCACATTACGGGGCCGGCCCACCTAATTTTTGACAACTTGGCCCATGCGAGAGCGTCACTGATTCTCGAACATCGGCGAAACTGGTAGCATAATTTGCTCAGGACTCCTTTCGCCTCTTCACGGATAATTGGATAAATTTGTTAAGAAACAGTCAAATAAGGCGTAGTTTACACTTGCACAACACGGTACCACGATGGCCACAAGTATCGATTTTTCATCACATTTGTACAATTTTTCACGTCATATTGGACACTCTTCTAAGCAAGCTTGACTCTGAAATCAGACTGAACATCTTTCAAATCAAGACGAGCTTCTTTCGCATTAAAATGGAGATTCTCCGAGGTTGGAATAATTATTTTCAGGAAAAATTAGTATGACTTTTTTTGAATTTTTTAACTTTACCTACCCTGTGTAAGTGAAGGCACTGTGTGATATTCTGTAAAGTCTGTACCTTCTAAAAGAAAATGGAGATTTAAAATTTTTCGGAAATTTTGAATTTCTTTGAAAAAAGAAAATCTTTAATTTTTTTAGTTTTTACCTGCCCTAATATTGGTAAAAACAATGTTTAAAATTCTGTAAAATTTTTTTTAAAAGAAAATAGTGAATTAAAAATTAAAAATAGAAAGAAGAAAAACAGCGTATTTCCTTTAAATTGAAGAAAGGCAGAAATCATTAAGTATGTTACGAGAAGAGATCGCGCCATGTACTCGTCTAGCTCGCCGCGATTTTAATTTGATTGATAGTGTGAATGCAGCTTACTTGAAATATCGATATGAGAATGGTGGTCTACATCTGTATTACTCCATGCAGACAGAATTTTCGCTTTCAATATCAAAGAAAAACCGCGGCGTACCGGTCGACTGCACGGCGCGACTTCTTCTTTTATTTCACCAAACGATTGCTGCTTTCTTGCACTTGTAAACGAAATTTAATTATTTTTTCTTGAAAGCTAAAAATGTTTAAAAAATTTGAGCAATGTATTCGGTTACTGGGGCAAGTGAATTAAAAAATCTGTATGTATGTTGTAATAAATTTTCCTCGAACAAAAAAAAAATCTAGAGAGACTATTTTAGTGTGGAAGAAGCTCGTTATGATTTGGAAGATTGATTTCAAAAGCGCCAAGCTTGCTTACAGCATGATTTGAAAAGTGTGCAATTTGACGTGAAGATGGCACACACGTGTCACACCTAATTTGACGGAATTAATGTATACACTGTTTGAAAGGTGATAATTTGGCTCACAGCAAAGGTGCTGAAGAAGTTGAGGGCTCGTATGAAAACTTAAGAAAATAGAAATGTTCTGACATACGAGCGGCATGGAATTCGCCATGCACTCTGAAATTTCGTGTTTTACATTCGATAGATTTTTCTTCGCTTGGATGTTTGTTATAATTTCTTCACTAAGTGGCCGTTTCGATTGATTTGAGCTTCTTTTAAGGTTTATAACTTAGAAACACACTATGGCTAGCGAAAAATGTAGGTTATCTTAAGAAATGCGAGTACTATTTGAAATACTATAACATTGGTGCTAGCGAAGCTTTTGAAGATGTTTGAGACTTATATGAAAGCACATGGTAACGTAATTTGTGTGACGTGTAAATAGTCAGGATTACGCCATGCCCTCGTCTGAAACCTTGCATTCCACGCTCGATTGATTGTGCATGGGCTGAATGCTTGTTATAATCTTGTTACCACTTGGCCAGATAAACCTGTGCTGTGCTTCCCTCAACGTTCAAAACGTGAAAATTATGTGAAAGACACGTGAAATGCGAGTTTATTGTTTGCTTAATTTGAACGTGAGCAGGAACCCCTTTTTCCAAGACAGATTCTGTGGACTGGTGAAGCAACATTCAACTGAATGGAGAAGTTAATCGGCATAATTGCAGCTACTGGGCGACGAAAAACGTTAAAAAAGCACAGCAACGGTTAATCTGGCCAAGGTGGTAATAAGCATTCAGCCCATGCACAATCAATCAAGTCTGCAATGCAAGGTTTCCGACGAGGGCATGACGTAATCTTGACTATTTACACGTCACACAAATTCCGCCACCCTGTGCTTTCATATGAGTCTCAAACATCTTCAAAAGCTTCACTAGCACCAATGTTAGAATCTTTCAAATAATACCCGCATTTTTGGGATACATGTATTTTTCACTAGCCATAGTGTGTTTTTAAGTTTTAAACCTTTAAAGAAGCACAAATCAATCGGAAGGGTCACTTTGTGAAGAAATAATAAGAGTATTCAAGCGAAACACAATCAATTGAGTGTAAAATGCAAAATTTCAGACGAATGCGTGGCGCATTCCATGCCGCTCGTATGTCAGAACATTTATATTTTCCTAAGCTTTCATATGAATCCTCAACTTTCTTAGTATCTTCACTGTGAGCAAAGTTATCTCCTTTCAAACAGTGAATACATTTTTTTGAGACACCCTGTACTCTAGTCGGCGAGTTGCTCCGCACCTCGACGGGAGTATAAAACCCCTTAAGAGAAACGCCCCTCAAAGGCTGGAGCGTATGGCAAGTCCCAGTGCGGACGAGGTTATGACGGGGTTTTTTAATCCACTTTCGGGTTGTTATGGTGTTCTAGTGCTAAAGTCTTAGCCGAGTTGCTTGTTTGTTTGCCTCCACGCATCAGAAAGCTGTCAGTTCAGTCGCAGCAGTTCCCGTTGGAGAGACGAGAGCTTTCTCGTTGATAAGGCCGAGTGAACGGCGACCAAAGTTCGCGTTTTTATGAGTCAGTCTGTGTGTGTGTTGACACAATCACGGCTGGCTGGATTGTCAGCGAAGGTTGTCATGGTAATGCCTACACCGTCTTGGTCGTCTTCGACGTCGTCGTCGTCGTGTTGAGAAGCAATTGAGGAAGTTCGGCGCAATTCAAGAAGCAGTCGTGAAGGATCTTGTGAAGCTGTTGAGCCGAGACTGTTATGGAAGCTTCATTCGGCTTACGTTTCGGCGTAACCGCCTACTTCAGAGCCTGGAAAATACAAAAAGTTTGAGAAATTACTCGTCCAAGGACCATTTCAAGCTACAGGAGTCACGAAAGTTAATGAGAGAATGAAGCGAATAGGGAGTAAGGGAACCCGAGTGACTTTATGGAGACGGCCGAAAAGCTGGTTGGTCGCCCTCGGATGAAGAACGACTGGGTGAATGAGCTCTCCTTTGGGTCAGCCCCTCAGCGACCCTCCGGCTGGCGCCCTCCCGGGTCAAGCCCACAGAGGTCGGCAAATGGGGCCAGTTCCTGGATCACGGCCACCCGTTCCTCTCTCCTATTGATCGCGGATTCTTGAACGCAATCCACAACGCCTCCAGGGTTTCGCTCGCTGCGATAATTGCGTTCAAGAAGCCGGTGATCAATAGGAGAGAGGAACGGGTGGTCGTAACCCAGGAACTGGCCCCATTTGTCGACCTCTGTGGGCTTGACCCGGGAGGGCGCCAGCCGGAGGGTCGCTGAGAGGCTGACCCAAGGGAAGGCTCATTCACCCAGTCGTTCTCCATCCGAGTGTGACCAACCAGCCTATTGGCTGTTTCCATAAGGTTACTCGGGTTCCCTTACTCCCTATTCGTTCCATTTTCTCATTAACTTTCGAGACTCCTGTAGCTTGAAATGATCATTGGACGAGTAATTTCTCAAACTCTTTTTGTATTTTCCAGGCTCTGAAGAAGGCGGTTACGCCGAAACGTAAGCCGAATAAAGCTTCCATAACAATCTTGGCTCAACAGCTTCACAACATCCTGTTCAACGACATGCCAAGATTTAACGACAGTGGGACATGGAACATCAAGAAGCAGTGCCTTCTGGTGTGAAATGTGACCCATGTGACTTCATCTCACAATCAGTTTAGTGGCATTTCTTGAATAAAAGCTTTTTTTGGGTGACGACGCGTATTATTAAAATGGCCTGTGTAAAAGGAGCGCACTTTTACATGGATTACTCAGCCGGACATCAGCTTTTTTGGAGACTCGCTGAGAGGATGCCCACGTGGTCAGTACAGCAGTGACGACGGGATTGTGGAATTTACCGCGCTGAAGAAAGAAAAACGGATCTGAGTGTTTTGCCCTTGATTGGATTCGTCGAATGAGCCATGAACTCCGCCTTCTGGCCTGATTGGTATGGAATCGAGCACATCTAAGGCTATGGAACCGCTCACGGAGATCAGTTCGACTATTCTGACGACGCTGTGACCTTCTTACGTGGAGCCCACGCTCGTTGTTGATTAAATCCTTCTCTGGAATGCGCCACGCACTTTACCCTCCCTGATGCACGTATTTCGACTGCAACCGATTTGTGAGTCAGTTAGTGGAAAGTCTGCAGGTTATTCTTCCCAGACAGCCGAGACAGATCTGGCACCAGGTGTTCGAGCTTGAGTCGATGGAAGATCAGTTGGAGCGAACGTGACTCGAATGTACGTAGCCAAGCCGAGTCATGATGAGTACGAGACTGGCGACTCCAACCGACTGCGTCAAAGGTACTCCACTCTTCTATCAGCAATAGTCAGCTAGTTTGCGAGATGCGCCAAGCATTCTATTTCTAGAGGATGTCGTGGAGGCAATTAATTTGAAGCCCTACTCACCCTATACAATGGGTAGAGATGCGTTTTTTCCTGCCAGACATAGTGTAACACGAACTAAACCACCTCGGATGGAAGGAAGGTTTGCTTGGCCTTGCGCGGAACACAAACCAAGAAGTTGGGATCGAGATGCCCACAAAAGTCGCGTCTCTTCCGATTTCTCGGGTTCTCAGATTCTACGCAAAGCTAACCAAGCCTTCGTTCCATCAATGGTGGTTTATTTGGTATTATTCCATGTCCGGGAGGACAAAACACTTCTCTGCACGGCCACAGCAAGTCATTGTATAGGGTGAGCAGGGCTTCAGATTGCCTCCATGACATCCAATAGAAATAGAATGCTTGGCGCATCTCGCAAACTAGCTGACTATTGCCCATAAGAGAGTGGAGTACCTTTGACGTAGTCGGTTGGAGTCGCCGGTCTCGTACTCATCATGAATCGGTTTGGCTGCGTATGATCGAGTCGCGCTCGTTCTAACCAATCCCTCCATCGATCCGAGCTCGGACGCCTGGTAGTAGATCTGTCTCTGCTATCGGGGAACGATGAAGCGTTGACTTTCCACTAACTGGACTCCCAAATCAGGCGTAGATGAAATACGTGCATCAGGGAGAGTGAAATGCGTGGCGCATTCCAGGGAAGGATCTAATCAACGCCGAGCGTCGGCTCCACGTAAGAAGGTCACAGTGCCGCCAAAATCGTCGAAATGATCTTCGCGAGCGGGTCCACAGCTTTAGATGTTCGACTCTCCCCATCCAGACCAGAAATCGGAGTTTATGGCTCATTCAAAGTAAACTATAAAGAGTAGAATACCCAGCCGCTTTTCCCCTCACTCGATTAAATTCAACCACAGTCGCATCACCCACGTAGACATACGCTCGGCGAGCCGACAGGAACTAGAATGGCATGTTGGAAGACAACGATCCGAATTGTGAAGTCGGGTCGCTGAAATGTGACATCTCCAGACCTAAAGAACAGCTAGAAAAGGCAAAATGCCCTGGAAAATCAGGACCTGGCGCACTCCCCAAGTCAAAAGGGGCGCCGCAAAGTGACGGCTTGCTGAATTTGTCGACTTCGGATGGCAACATGAGCCGTGAATACCGCTTTCCATATCATGGCGAGGGCACTGAATCTGGACGGTGCGATAAGTTATAACACCACCTAAGAAGCGACAGATGTCTTAAAAAAAAGTTGTTGACTCAGTCAGTGGCTCTAATTTATGGCTGTTTGACGGCTCGCGGAATTGTCGACTTGGAACTGGCCGTCATGGAACATGGAGGAGTTTCTCCCATTTCTCATGAGATCATGGGCAGAGTGACATGTGGGACCTAGAGAAGTCACTACAGTGGATTCCTCGCCATCAAAATAATGAAATTCCAAAGTTGAAGCTGCCTATAGCCGCTCTGAAAAGCTATGATAAACGCTAAAGCCCGAGCACCGCGTTAGGCGTAGTTTATGTTTCCATGACCGGCACAGGTTTCGATTTTCCGCGCCTCCCGGCGCTGCCGCATTCCATTTGTACTTCGCCGCAGTAATGCACCTCATCCGACGGAGTTTTGGATACGGTACTACGGGAGTCGCGTCGCAGAGTATACGAGTGTGCGACGTGGTATGTCTCCCCGACTACAGTACCCCAAAACTACGTCAAATTAGGTGTATCGCGTTGCGAAGCATAAGGCCTCGTTTATACTTCCGATGCCGAGCGGCGCGACGGCATGTATAATGGCCAAATTGATCGATCGCGTCGCTCAATCAATATGGCCACATACGTGGTGTCGCGTTGCTCGGAGCCGAAGTATAAATGGTCCCTAAGGGCCCGTTCTTACTTTGCGACAGCAGCGACAAGAGCGACGAGAGCGCAGCGTGCGTGGCGTGCGCAGCGGAAGTATGAGCAGGCGACAGCAGCGACTGGAACGACAGCGCAGGCGCTCGTGTATGAACACTTTCCGGCGGTGCGCGATCGATTTGCAGTTTTGCACGAGGACGGGAGCGACCAAAGCATCAAGGGCGACTAGAGCGACAGCGCCGGCGCTCGAGTATGAACACTTTTCGGCGGCGTGCGCTCGGTTTTAATCGATATGCATGTTTTGCACGAGCGACGAGTCGCACTTGTCGATAAGTATGGACAGGCTCTAAGGCCCCGTTTATACTTCGTCGCGGCGCGACGCGACGCCACGTATAGTGGCCATATTGATTGTGCGACGCGATCGATCAATTTGGCCTCATTGCGTGGCCATCGCGTCGCGCCGCGATGAAGTATAAACGGGGCCTAAATGAGACGCGGCGTCGGCGGTAGGCGCGGAAGATCGATATCCATGCCAATCGTGGAGCCATGGCGCAAGATGGAGCAAGTACAAAGTACGCCCTAGGCCCAGTTTATACATCCGACGCCGAGCAACGGGCAGAGTGGCGTTCTAACCCCGGCCCTTTAAACAGAGGCGTGGCAAATGTCTGCGTCTCCACTATCTCGTAAGGCGGCCACTGGACTCTCGAGCAAGCCCAGGGGGTTGGGGGTGGGCGGGCCAGGAGGACGAGGGGATAGAACGCTCGTCCCCCCGAGCAACGCGACGGCTTGTGTGGCGGCCAAATTGATTGACCACGCCTCTTAATCAATATCTGATCACATCCAAGTCATTTAAGACTTCTACGCTTCTGGACCCGGATTTGTCTACAATTTCCGGGCGGTAACGATGGAACATACCGTGAAACCGCCCCGCACCACAATTCGTCAACGCCCGGCGTGGTAGGTTTCCGGTGAAAAGCATTGTAACGGTTACCCTGCAAGAGCGTCGGGTAAAGAACTCGACAAAGTACCGGTAATGCTCTACTGCTAATGTCTGATCCAGTGGCAACAAGTTGGACACGCATGTGCGGTATCATTTACCGCGTCCTTCGTCAATCACAAGGGCCGGTGATTTACCAGCCGACTCCTTCGGTGGTGAATCAGGGCCCTGGAATCGGTTACTGTTTACGAGAGTTATGTGGGAAATATGAGAGATTGGCTTACTCTCCGGCTAGCCATCATAGCTCATTCCATAAAGCAGATGTGCACTCAACTGCCCCCACGACATCGCACAGAAGGGGAGTGCGTGGCGCATCCTATACAAAGGTGTATTAACACTGACCTTTATGTTCCATGTACGACTGTCGTTCAGTCTTGGCATGTTGTTTAACGGTGGTAAAGGGTCTTTTGAAGCTGTTGAGCTAAGATTGTTGTGAAAGCTTCGCACGTCTTAACTTCGGTGTAACCGCCTTCTTTGGGGCGTGGAGAAGGCAAAAAGAGTTTGAGAAGTTGCTCGTCCAGAGAGAATTCTCTCACTATCTTCTGAACCTCCTGTAACATGTGATGATCATTGGACGAGTAACTTTTCGAACTCTTTGCCTTTTCCATGCTCAGAAGAAGGCGGCTTCACCGAAATGTCGGCCGAGGAAGGCTTTCGTAGCAATCTAGGCCAAACAGCCTCACGAGGTCCTGCACCACTGTTAGACGACATG
Source organism: Heligmosomoides polygyrus polygyrus (assembly GCA_947396885.1). Classification (NCBI taxonomy): domain Eukaryota; kingdom Metazoa; phylum Nematoda; class Chromadorea; order Rhabditida; family Heligmosomidae; genus Heligmosomoides; species Heligmosomoides polygyrus. Next base: position 105,812,260 of record OX377201.1, read on the forward strand.
TCAAGATTGAACGACATTCGGGCGTGGAACTTAAAGGTCGGTGCTATTACATCCTTGTGTAGGATGCGCCATACACTTCATTTCTATAGAATATCGTAGAGGGAGTTTGAATGCAAATGTGGCCTAGGCAATGACTTGTGATGGTTTGATCCAGGAGAGTAAGCGGTTTTCGTCTTTCCCGTCTAAGTCTGTTAAAAGCTGGCTAAAAAAATCTGAATCAGCAGCTTCGCAAGATCCTGCACTGAGCTTTATCCACTAAGAACACATCGAGGCCACTGACAGATGGCCACGACTGGACAGAAACCAAGAGGTATCATCGATCTGGCGCCTAATCTGTACATGGTCTAACTTGCAGACGACTGACACTATCAAAGAGTTCGAACAACCATGTGGTCCTTTCAGGAAATCATTTGGAGTAAATGTTCTTTAGAGGAAAGTGAATTGTGGTGGAAATGCCAGCAGATTCATACTATAATTCACTTTTCCCTAAAGAACGTTCACTCCAAGTAATTACCTGATAGGACCACAGTGTTCTGGCTGCTTGAACTGTGTGAAAGTGTAAGCCGTCTGCAAGTTAGACTCTGTACAGAGTAGGCACCAGATCGATGACACCTCTTGGTTTCTGTTCAGTGGTGGCCATCATTCAGTGGCCTCGATGTGTGATCTTATCTCGACCGAGACCCGTTTTTTCCTTCACCGAGGGTGATGAATGACTCGCACTTCGAGCGCTGACATTCCGCATTTGAATGCGGGTAAGATATGCCAGAGCTACTGCTAGCTACGGGCTCGGCCTCTGAATGGGCTAGAGGCTATCCGTATTCAGTCGGGTTTGCCTAGGCCGTTATTATGTCGACCTGCTCCGAGGCCACAACCAGAGCCAGATGAGACTACTTGGATCTGCGTCAGCGGTGCATGGATCCCTGTACGGGATTTGAGCCCAAATCTATGCTATCTACGCCCTCGATCGTCGGATCACTGACGGACAAAGAGTGAAGATGAAGCTGATGCTCTACGCATTCTACTGCCAACTGAAGGCAATGAGCAGTGCGTTTGCTGAAGAAGTCTTGCCTCAGATTAGCGACACTGACGAAGCCGAGGTAGCGTGACCTACAGGCATATCTACTGCCACCACCAGGCAGAGCGAAACGTCTTCCGAAGTTGTCCACTTGTTTACCGTAGTGTTGAACTCGAAACCGAGATAGCACACACTTTATTGAAGACTGGCGTTTCGGCGATGTTGCCTTCTTCAAAGTCTGAAAAAGTCCAGACATATGTTGAAGTTACTAGGCCAAACATCGCCACGGACCTTGCGAAAATTCAAAGGCCCCCCGAACAGCAACCCTTCCATCAGAGAGAGGCAACAACAGCCCAACATTTAGAACATCCTAGGAGATCCCACAAGGTGAAGCTATCTAAAAGGCGAGACTGATGAAGCGAGTGAGCTCGCGGGCTACATAGACGCATTCCCTCCGCCGATTCAACTTTGTGTTTAGGCCTGTATCCAGAACCACTCCAGGGTATTACATGCGGTGGTATGAGTACGGTATGGGTATGAGTATCGCCGCACACAGAACCCTGGAGGGGTTCTGGATACAGGCCAAGAGCCCGCGGTTGAACCGACGGGGGAATGCGTCTATATAACCCGCAAGCTCACTCCCTACATCAATCTCGCCTTTTAAAGTTTCACCTTATGAAGTCCCCTGGTATGTTCTAAATGTTGGGCTGTTGTTTCCTCTCTCTGCTGAAGGGTTGCCCTTCAGCAGTTCTTTGAATTTTCGCAAGGTTCGTGGCGATGCTAGGCCTAATAGCTTCAACATATGTCCGGACGTTTTCAGACTCTGAAGAAGGCGACATCCCCGAAACCTCAGTCGTCAATATAAGTGTGCTATCTCGGTTTCGAGTTCAACACTACAATAAACAAGTGGGCAACGGTCAATGCCGAGATTCATTGAGGGTCGCATCTGGCGGTCTTCTGAAGTCATGGTTGTCCAGTATACGTTGGATCCGGTGGAATCTGCGGGAAACGCTAACTCCGCTGATTTTTGGATAATTCGGATCGGTTCTGAAAAAGATTCTTTCGAACAATGGATTCTATCGAAAATCTGCGGAAAATTGGACGATTCGGATAACGCTCATTTCACGGCCCGGATTTTTGGATGACTCAGATAAGGATAATTTCGAGGGCCTCGGATTTCTGAATGATTCGTATCGTGATTCCAGATCGAATATCCGGAATGATTCATTCGAATCCAATGTATACCGTCATGTATAGATTTGGATCGGACCCTGATTCGGATAAATCGTGCCCATCATTTTTTGCAAACCCCGCAGGCAAATGAATCATGGCACTTAATGGCACTTTTGAAGAACTCAGATCTTAGGACGGCTTAGAGAAGACTGGATTTCCGATTGATCCAGATAACTGATTTTAACAAGAAATCCGATATCTTACCCGAATCAGATATCCTATACCCGAACCAAAGAAGGATCAGTTATCTGGATCATCAGAGAATCTGCTCTGGCGAAAACCACTCCTATCTGAATCCTACTGAGGTCCATGGTTTTCCAAAGTGTCATTAATCGCATAATCCATTTATCCTGGGTCTGCAAAAAATGATCTGTGGGAATTATCCAAATCCAATGTATGCGATCCAGAATAAGTTCGAGAAGAGCAGAGTTCATGGCTCAACTCGGTGAAGACCTGTTGCCTCCCACAGGATTTCAGTGCCTAATGCACAACTATCGACTGGGAAGCTGCTGAAGAGATTAGCGGATCGAAGGAGCAATGCATCAGAGAGTTGAGTTTGCAGCTTCTGCATGCATTTGAAGTCTCCGAGGAAAGCACACGGATTAATTTCCCCTGTTGACTAGCACAGAAAACCCTCCGTTGCAGTCGTACAAGGTCCGAAGGGATCTATGATGCCGTTTGGGTACCTCAGATGTGCCGCTGAAGTGCGGTCTGTGATCGTGCTATGGTCATCATGCTGATTGTGAGAGAGACACTATTGATACAATCAGCGGTTGCCCCCTGCGGATCGTTACAGCACATACCGCCAAATTCGTCACTTCTGGAACGGAATTGAACGTCTTTCAAATCAAAACGTTCGTCTTCCAGATTAAAGCGAACACTCTCGAAGAGAGTAAAAATAAATTTCTATCTCGGGAGCATCCACTTTCTTTGAAAATTTGGTCCATGTCGCGAAAATGGGCAGCACTGGGTGCGGAGAGCGGACCAGCCAATCACGCTGCATCGAGTGGGTGTGCGATTCAGGAGGGGGTGATGTATCGACCGTACACGCCCCCTCTCTGAATGGCACGCCCATTCGATGCATCCTGATTGGTTGGCGCACTCTCCGCTCCCAATGCTGCTCACTTTCGCGACATGGACCACATTTTCTAAGAAAGTGGGACTCCCTGAGATAAAACGTCGATGCCCTTATTGACTGGCGTATGATCGGTCGGTGCTCCGATTAGTTTTGGTTGGCTGACGTCCCACTTTCCAATGCTGGCCAACTTCGCGACATGATACAGAAATTACTGTTTCACCTGCGCCAAACAGATGAGAACAATGCTTGAAACCTTTAAAAGTAAAATTTTTATTTTTCTAGGAAAAACAGTGGAACAGCGCCTTTCTAAAGTGCGAAGAGCAACAATTACTGTATGTATATTAAAAGAAGAGATTGCGCCATGCACACATCGAGCATGCTCAAGTGCACGTGAAGCGCTGATCCGTCATTTTTCTTAGAAAAAACTTTTACGGAGTTGCATTGTGTTCATCTATTTGGCGCAGATGAAATAGAAATCTCTGAATCATGTCGCGAAGGTGGACGGCATCGGGAAGTGAGATCGCGCCAGTCAATCATAACTGATCAGAGCATCCACCGAGAACATACGCCGGCTAATCAGAGCACCGACCGTACACTCCTCTCCCTGAATGGTACGCACATTCGATGCAACCTGATCGGCTGAAGCGTTCCACTTCCCAATGCTGCCCACTTTCACGACATGGACCAAATTTTCGAAGGAAGTGAATTTTCCTGAGACAAAAATTTATTTCGAGCTTCTTCGAGAGTGTTTGCTTCAATCTGGAATACAATCGTTTTGATTTGAAAGTTGTTTAGTTCGAATCCGGAAGTGTCCAGCTTCCGTTTAAAAGTGTACGGTATGTGTTGTAGTGATCCGCAGTCGATAGCCGCTGATTGTATCAATAGTGTCTCACAATCAGCACGATGACCATAGCACGGGCAGGGCACTTCTCCTGGTTAGTGTCGTCGTATCAGAAGCCAGAAGAGCTAATTCGTGCCGTTGAGCTTGAAACCAGAAGAACCGGGAACTGGCGAGGTTTCCTCATGCCATCGATGAAGTGATCATGCCGTCGGATAGGCATCATGAACAAGGCCAGAAGCCGGACGAGTTCCTTCCTGCCAGAGGAGCAGGAGTCAGAGGAACCAGGTACTAGAGAATCTTCTTCGTGCAGTCAAAGAAGCTTCTTTTGGTCTTGTTTCGTGCCGTCGCGTCTTCGGACTATGAGCCAGACGAGCTCATGGCGACAGAGTAAGCACCATTCCGTCGGGCCATGACTCAGAGAAACCATTCGTGTTCTCGAAGGACTTTCGGTATATGTCGCGAACGTGGGAAGCATTGAAAGGTAGAAACGCGCCACCCAATCAGGCCACACCGAATGGGAGCTCCGATATGCGGACGGCACCCTGATTGGTTGGCGAGTGTTCAGTTGGTGCTCTGTCTGGCTATGGTTGGATGACGCGCCCCCACCCCAATGCTGCCCATCTTCGCGACATGTACCCGTGCAGCAATCGGTTATCAGAATAGGCACCATGTCATCGGACCAGAAGCCACATGAGCATTCAGTTGTCGAACCAGGAGCCGGACAAGCCCCTCACGGCGTCGAAGTAGCAGCCAGAAGAGCTCCCTCGTGTCGTCGAATCAAGTACCAGAGGAACCAGAAACTAGAGAAGCCTCTCCATACCGTTGAAGGAACCTATCTAAATAGTTCCTGGACTTACGTTGTGCCGTCGCGTCAGGAGAACCGTCAGCAGACTAGGAACCAGACAGGCTCATTCACTAGGAGCCATGGCGTCGGACTAAGGGCCGGACGAGCTCCTTCGCTCCGCTGAACCGGGAGAAGGAGAAACCATTAACAGAACGCCTCTTCATCCCGTCATAGAAGCTTCTCTAGCTCCTGCTCCTTCTGGGTCAAGGTTCGACCATGCCATCAAATTACTCGAATTGGGAGCGAGATAAGCTCAGCAGCCATTGCGTCGGATTAGGCATCATGACGTCGAATCAGGAACTAGAGAAGCTTCTTTGTTCCATCGAAGGAAGTTCTCTAGCTTCTGGATCCTTCGTGCCATAGTGCTGGAAACCATGCTGTCGGACCAAGAACAAGGCAAACTCCTTCATGTCGCTCAACGAGGAGTCAGAAGAACCATGAACCAGAGAAGCTTATTTTGTTCTATCGCGGAATCTCCCTAAAGCCCTGTTCATACTTCACGACGGCAGCGCCCGGAAAGTATGAACAGGCGACGAGAGCGACAGAGACAACGCTCGAGTATGAACAGATTTCGGCGTCGATCGCTCGATTTTAACCGATTAGCATGTTTTGCACGTTCGACGAGTCACTCTCGTCGCGAAGTATGAACAAGCGCTATCTGCCGGTCCTTCCGGTTCTAGTTCGACTATTTTGTCGAACTAGAAGCAAGGGAAGTCCTTGCTGCCGTTATCTAAGGCCATCCGGTCGGACCAAGAGCCAGACGAGCTCCTTCGCGCCGTCAAACCAGGTACTGGAGAAGCTTCCTGGTGTCGTAAAAGCTTCTCTAGCTCCTGATTCTTCTTGCCCAAGGTTCGACCATGCCATCGAATTAGTCGGAGCGGGATAAGCTCAATCATCGTGTGGGATTAGGCACCATACCGTCAGACCAGAAACTAAAGAAGCTTTTTCTTGCCATCGAAGGAGCTTATCTAACTTCTGGTCTTTTTGGCTCCTTGTTTGGCCATGTCGTCAAACTAGGAGCAAGACTCCTTTTGTGCCGTAATGCAGGGAACCATGCCGTCGGACCAAGAGCACGACAAACTCCTTCGTGCCGTCCAACTAGGGGCCACAAGAGACATGAGCTAGAGGAGCTTATTTGCGCTGTTATCGCAGAGCTTCCCTAAGCCCTTGTTTACTTCACGACGAGAGCGACAGCGACAGACCTCGAGTCTGAACAGATTTCGGCGGCATCGCTCGATTTTAATCGATTTGCATGTTTTGCACGTTCGACGAGTCACTCTCGTCGCGAAGTATGAACAAGCGCTAACTGCAGGTCCTTCCGGTTGCTAGTTCGACTATGTCATCGAACTAGAAGCGAGGGAAGTCTTTACTGCCGTTATCTAAGGCCATACCGTCGGACCAAGAGCCAGGCGAGCTCCTTCGCGCCGTCAAACCAGGTACTGGAGAAGCTCCCTGGTGCCGTAACAGCTTCTCTAGCTGCTGATTCTTCTGGCTCGTAATTCAGTCATTCCACGGAGGGGCTGGAAACCATGCGGTGGGACCAGGAGCCAGACACACCCTTCGTGTCGCCGAAGTAGCAGCCCCATGAGCTCCCTCATGCCATCGAACAACGAAGAGGAGGAGGCAGGAATTAAAGAAGATTCGTCATCCCGTGGAAGGAGGTCTTCTACCTCCTAGTCTGACGGTGCCCTCGGACCAGACAAACCCTCCCCGTCGTCGGATCAAAAGTCATGCGAGCTCCTTCGGGACCAGCTGGGTCCAGCGAGATCTATGGCGCCGTCGGCTGGCTGGAGTTGGCGGCGCTCGTTAGTGCTTGTTTGTCGGCCGCGTTTCCCGAGCCTGCCGGTTGTTTTATCAGCGGCCGCGGTGATAAGCGGTCTCTTCGTGAGCAGCGGCGGCGGCGGCTGCGGGAGGAAACGCCGCGATTCGGCGAGGCGATTCGCGGCGCGATTGTCGTGATGGAGTGCTGTCGGGCGCTACACGCAGAGAGGACAGGGAGCCGCTGGCGTCGTCGTCGCCTCCGAGCGCCGCCGCCACCGCCGCGATGTCGTCATCGAGTTGGCCAACAGCCAGCCGACACGTGGGGGGAGATCGCTCCGCCCAGACCGGCTCGTCAGTTCACCGGCGGTCTGCCAAGTTCGGCTCATCGCTTTCAGCGCTACTCCCTTCACGTCTTACTATACTGAACCGGCCACTTCGGCTGAGAAGCACTCCCCCCTATATTCGGCAGCTACGTCGCTGTTCCATGGTGATATGTTAGGCGCGACGCCGTCACCTCCTGTGAACATGTGGAATTCGAATATTCACTCCAAGTACCTGTTCGACTACGCCGAGGTGATGATGACCATTCCTACGTTCCTAGACGCGCGTTCTTTGGGGAGGGGCGCGTAGTGGAGTGGGAGAGTGGCGACACGATGTTGCGAAAGAAGTGCGTGCGATCGATTCGTCGTCGTCGCCGACGAAGCGTGTCTGCCGCAGTCGTTTTGTGTGTGTGTTGGCGGAATTCCCCTAAATTAACGAGACGGGTGGCTTCGGTCGTTTTTTTTCGGCTCGGCAAATATCCGCCGGATCAACCTTTACTCTGCGAACGGTGGTCTTTGGCTCGGCCGGGCCGAACCGAGCCGAGCCGCTTCTAGCGGCGAAAGAATGCCCCACCGACCTGACAGCCAACAACAACAGCAGAACAGCAACTGTGAGGTTGGGAAGTAAGCCCCCGCAGTTTTTAAATATTTGGTTCTGAATTTCGCTGAAAAGAGAAACAGAATGGTTTGCTCTATGAGGAAGTATTAGGCTGTCCCATAAGTCCCCGCCGTTTTTTTTTTTCAACGATTCATTGCGGATTTCGTCGTCGGTCTCTTGCATAGCGCTATACAGCTTTCGAAAGAGGATGACTTGTTCTATCAGAGCGTGTATTGCATTTCTTTTTTCATCCTGAATTTTGTCAGTTTTTAGGTCGTTAAAGTGAAAAGTGAAAAGTGAAGGTGGCGATTTTATAGCATTTGGAAGTCAACGTTCTGTTCTACAAGAATACGTATTGGACCTATTTGCTCACTTGTCCTTTATTGATTTTTAGGTCATCAGATTGGGAGGTCCGACTTTTCCGTCCGAATTTCTACCGACAGCTCCTGCTCTGCGGTAGGAATTTTTTCTCGGTGTTATATGTCGATCGAAAGAGAATGTCTTGTTCTATAAGAATTTATGTCGCGTTTACTGGCTCAGGCTGATTTTCTGTCGAATATCAACAAAATTCCAAAAAAAAGAAAAATCATTTTCACCAACGTCTCCTTCTCCTCGTATAGTTATTGATATTCGACAGAAATCAGCATGGGCCAATAAACACGACTCAGATTCTGATTCAGCAAGACATCCTCTTCACAACGACATATAACACCAGCCAAAAAAGAACAACCACAGAAGCGAGCTGTCGGTAAGAATTCGCTCGGAAAATTCGGATGTCCCAATTTGATGGCCTAAAAATCAATAAAGGACAAATGAGCAAATAGCCCCAACGCGTATTTTTGTTGAACAGAACATTGTCTTCCAAATGCTGTAATTTTTGCGCGGAGAGACTGCCGCAGATGGCCCCTTCTTCACTTTTTCACTTTAACGACCTAAAAATCGACAAAATTCATGATGAAGAAAGAAATGCAATACATGTTCTGATAGAGCGAATCATTCTCTTTCGAAAGCTGTATAGCGCTAGGCGAGAGACCGCCGGCGAAATCCGCAATGAATCGTTGAAAAAAAACGGCGGGGACTTATGGGACTACCTAATATGTTAAGCATTTTCTCCCGTTTTGATTTTTGTCAGTTTTTAGGCCATTAAAGTGGAAAGTCAAAAAAAGAGAAATGGCTTTCGCCAACAGCTTCTTCTCTCTGCTTACGTTTGACTTTTTTTTACACAACGTTATACACCATTTGCAAGAGGATGATTTGCTCTACAAGAAAGTGTGTGGAGTTTTTTCGCCCATTCTGATTTTTGTCAATTTACAGGGCATTAAATGGAATGTACAGAAGACATAAATTACTTTTACAAACGGATCCTACCCTTTGGTTAATATTTTTGGACATTGTTATATATTGTTCGAAAGAGAATGTTTTGCTGTTTTAAAGCCTACGTTGCGTTTGTTTGTTCATGCTGATTTTTATCAATTTTTTAACGGATTGTTTAAAAAAGGAGAAAAATGTCCTTAACCAGCAGCCTCTTCTTTTTGCTCAATCCGCTAAAAAATGGCGAATGTCGGCATGAACAACGAACGCAATACACGGTTCGATTGGGAGAAATATTGTTTCGAACCCAAGAATAATGATACTCGCCAAAAATATTTTTAAAAATTTAGAAGCTGTTGGTAAAAATAATTTATGTCTCTTGGACTTTCCACTTGAATGCCCTAAAAAATGACGAAAGTCAAGATGGACGAAAAACGCAACACACGTTCTTATAGAGCAAATTATCCTATTTCGAAAGGTGTATAACGTTGTAGGGAAAAAAAGCTCGGATCTATCCTAATCGGGGGCACTTATCTAAATCGTATGTAAAAATCGACTTGAGACTTATCGAGCGACTCCTGGAGAACACGGTAGAACCTAAAAGAAAAGAAGAAACGAGCGAACAAACAAAAAATCAAATCGCTCGTTTTAAACCGTCTCGGCGGACAAAGAGCGACGCAATGAAGGCATGCCGTGTGCTGACCACTGCCTGACATGTTATAACCAGGATCTAACATGGTGAGGAGGGCGCATAAAACCGCATGCCGCGTGCTGACCACCGCCTGACATGTTATAACCAGGATCTAACATGGTGAAGAGGGCACATAACTTTTTTTTTTCTTCGGGAATTTTCTAAATTTATGTCCTATCATGTTCTCCAGGAGCCGGATTCATCAACGACTTACGTATCTTGAACGGAGAACTGTAAGCGAAAAGCTCAGATAACGCGGCTTATCAAGCGATGTGGTGAACGATAAGCCGCGCTATCTGAGCTTTTCGCTTACAATTCTTCGTTAAAGTTACGTAAGTCGTTGATGAATTCGGCCCCAGGAGCCGTTCGATAAGTCTCAGGTCGATTTGTTGGTACTCTTTAGATATGTGCCCCCCCCCCCCCCCCCCGACTAGGATAGATCCAAAAGCTCAAACGTAAGAAGAGAGAAGGAGCCGTCGGCGAAGTTCATTTTTAATTTTTTTTGACTTTCCACTTTAATGACTTGAAAATTGACAAAAATCAAAATGAGAAAAAAGCTAAACATACTTTCTTATAGAACAAATGAATCCCTTTCCAATGTTTTATGTAATCACAGAAAAAACTTTCAGCAAAATTCACAATAAAATTCTTAGATGGATGTTTATTTGCAATCAAAACTCTTGCGCCAAGTGGGACTCGAACCCGCACCTTTTGCTTTCTGGGCAGCGATGCTACGCCTTACACCATCAGCGCTGTTTCACCGAACAGAATATCCACGTTATCTTCCTATTAGCAATCACCTATCAGCACTCACCCGTGATATCGGGATGTTCTTTCGATCAAACAGCGTTGGTGGTGTAAGGCGTAGCATCGCTGCCTGGAAAGTAGAGGGTGCGGGTTCGAGTCCCGCCTGGCGCAAGAGTTTTGATCGCAACTAAACATCCATCTAAGGACTTCTATCTTCTATAACAGCTGCTCCAGGCTTTTGAGCAAAGGCATAAAGATCACAATAAAATGTTTAAAAAACGGTGGGGATTATGTTTTCAGCCTAATCGAGATGGCCACTGGATGGAGCTTTTATCATGAAGCCTACTCCTCCGCCTCCGCAACTAGCGGTCGGGTTATGTTTCAGTCGCGGCTTTCTCATCACCGTATGCATGCCTAATGAGGTGTACTGCGAGACGTTTATTAATGGAATGTGGAGTTCTCGGCGCGGCCAGCCGACTGAAAAAAAGGCGAGCGTCACTGAATAATCGGACAGCGCCGTTGCTCTCTCCGTGTCATTCGCTGATTAATGTCGTCATGCCTGTGGAACTACGCGGCGGGGGCCCGCGCGGATTCTATTTCAAGAAATGCCATCGGATGCTGTGTAAGGCAATCCGACGAGAAAAGTGCATCGAAAGTTCAGCAGTGGGGTTCGTTGCGAACCTGACCGCTCCCCCACACGAAGAGGACGAAGCGAGCTTCATGCTCAGGTCAGACAGATTTTGGTTAGTAACCGACTATGGACTGGTTTGAAACCCGTTGGTTGGTAACCGACCATGAAATGGGTTGGAACCGAGTAGGGAAAGGCGGCCACGCCCCTCCTGCACAATAGCAACATGTGCTGCAGGGGCGTGACCTCCTTTCGTGCTCTGTTTAAATCCCTTTCATGGTCGGTTACTAACCATCGGGTTTTAAACCAGTTCATGGTCGGTTACTAACCAAAATTTGTCCAAGTGAGTGGATCTTGCCCCTGGATCACGAATGGAGGTTCCACTATGCGTTCAAGCTATGCACTGGTATTTATCATGGATAGGCGTTTTTTAACGGAATTTTTATTTAAATTTCGTTAAAAATATACCTATCTGCACACTTATTTCAAAAGACAAAAATCAGGGAAAAAAAAACCTTTTAAATTGCATTTTCAAGTCAAACTGCCCACCTTTCAGAGCAAACCGGGCACTTTGGACACCTTACAGAAAAAGAAGCGGAAAGCAAACATCTTCTAAATTGGACTGGGGCATTTTTTATATAAAAATTGTTTATGGCTTTTTCTGAAAATTGATAATTCATCTTCCTCAAACGGTCAGTACAGCGTCTGAATTCTAATGCAGTTTTCATGCTGCTGGAGAAAAATGGTTTTAAACGTATCCCGAAGTGCAGAACGTTAAACCGTGCAGAACGTTTTTCGTTAAACCGTGCGCAGAGATCGCGCCACGCACATGACTGGTGCGCTGCGATTTTCATTTGATTGAGAGCTTTTGGAGGAGGTTCCCCATTAGTCAATGGTGAAACAAAAATGAATGAACAAAACTCTCGTACGTCCACTTCGCTGCTCCGAATAAGCAGTATTTACATCGTCATCATTTTCTGGAGTGCGCCATGCACTCACATTCAACCATCAGAGTTTGATGGTGCTATCTTTGATTGGTCCTTTTGTTATTGAGCTTTTACCGATAGCAAAATAATAGGTTCTGTTTTAAAACGATAGTCTCTCTTTGCGTTAAATGTCGGGATTGCGCCATGTGCTCTTCTTTTGTCGACTTGTGACGTTCACTTGATTGATAGTGTAGTTGTCATTTATCGGCAGTTTTTCAACAAAGGAAAGCGTAGATTTCCGCACTTAACTATGCTAAATTTTCAGTTTGTTGTTTGTATGTCGCGTTCTCGCCTGCTGTTCCGATGTGGGCCACATTAACGACTAGTACCATTTTCAGTATCGCTCAGTTAATCGATATCGATCGATATGTCAGTTTTTGACTCTGCTTTTAAACTATACAACCTGTCGTCAAGTGATCACAGAGTTCCTGGACCTGGCGTCAGTGACGTCTTTATTCGTTCCTTTCGTGTGCCAGAGTAGCCCAGTGGATCAGCTTCACTCGGGGGCACACGGGATGTAAGGGCCCGTTTATACTTCGACGCCGAGCGACGTGACGCCACGTATTGTGGCCACTCGGCGTTGGAAGTATAAACGGGGCCTAAGGGGTGTAATGGCCTGTAGAGCATAGAAGTATCTCTCTCATGCCCTGCTGACGGCTCTTCTATGGCAAAGAATAAGCCAGGAAGACGTGCGATCAGATCGCAAGTGGATGGTGCAGCGATACGTAGGCCTAGAAGTTCTAGAAGGTTCTTCAGGCGTCATTTGCCGCTTGATCGACTGAGGGGGAGTCTAATGAGCGAGTTCGCACCGAACACGCCGCCTTAGGTTTTGCCGCTGCAGGAGCATGTGGCGCAGTGCGAAACTGCTCGTGAGAGTCTCACGAGATCGGTTCGACTTCATGCCCATGTCAGACAGGTCTTCTATTCCGTTGAGATTTTCATGATATTGCGCAAGAATCGAATGCATGGCGCGTACCCGGCACATTTTCGAGGACTGTGGCTAGTATAGCATGGATAAAAGGTTTCTTCGATACTTGTCGTGGACGTGGCCTACATTGCGGGGCAGCAGACCAACCCGCCGCCCTCATCGAATCGGCACGCTTCACCTAGAAGTAGCGTGTACTGTCTGATTGGTTGGCATGTGTTCAACTGATTCTGATTGGCAGTCGCGTTCCTGCCTTCCTTGAAGGCCACATTAGCGACCAGTTCCGTTTCTCCTCCAAAATGCATTCTCTGTTCACTCCTGGAAGTGTCATGGACACTACCGGACTCTTCCAAAGCGAGAGGTGATTCCAGTCCAACAGTGGACATGAGTAGCGCAGCCGGACGAGGTGCCAGTTGCCGCGTGCACGTCTAATCGATCCAAGGTTCGAATTCCACTCAGACTAACCAAGCCTTCCGTCTCTACCGGGAAGAATAATCCCATCATTTGACCACTGCAAGTCGTTGTAAAGGCCCAGTGCGCGTTCATGTTGCCTCCTCGATATCTCATAGAAGTAGAATGCATGGCGCATCCCACCACGGAGGGTCTTTTATACTAAACTTTCTATTTTTCTGTTAAACAGGTGTTCCACCAATTCAATGACCCTGTAGGAATGGAAGGGTTCGAAGTCTGGGAGTGAATCGAGTCACAATCCCTTTGTGATGGGATGCGCCATGCATTCTACTTCTTTGCGATATTAGGAAAACAACGTGAACGCGTACTTGGCCTATGTATAAAGACTTGCGGTGGTCAAATGATGGCCAGGATGGTGGGGTTATTTCTTCCAGAGAAGTCCGCAGAGGCGGAAAGCATGGCGCAACCGAAGAGCTGGTCATCAGCTTAGAATTGGCCTGTTCGTTGAGATTTCATGACCGCTCGTTGTGATCATACAATGAAGCAACATGTTATTGCCCTGGATTGGGCGATTTCCTATCAGATCTTCCCAGGTGTGTAAATACACGCGCGTGAGTGCTTCCTGACATAAAGAGGCTATAGCGGAGATACAGGGATATCCTTCTATTCCTGGGCGAGGTAGAAAGCATGGCTTAACCTTGATGGAGTGCTTGGTGGCAAATGCCGTGTACCATATGAGCGTGTAGAAGTTTTCGGGGGATAAAATGCAAGGAGTACCATTCGATGAAGTGCATCCTGAAGACGTCTCACGAAAGGCTATGTTTGTTCGCAAAACGAACGGTCACAGGATCCTGTTGATCGGGCTAGAGCTAAAGAAGGCATTTTCAGCTGCGTAGTGAATGCATGGCGCACCCAAAAATGCCTTCCTGAGCTTAAGTCTAATCAATGGACTACTATGACCGTTTGTCATGCGGATAAACATCACCTTCAGCGAGAGGTTTTCCGGAAGCGCTTCATCGGATGGAACTCCTTGCATTTTATACCCCGAAGACTTCTACACGCTTAACCGGTGCACGACGTTTGTCACCACGCACTCCAACAAGGGTAAGCCATGCTTTCTACCTCGCCCAGGAATGGCAAGGTATCCTTGTACCTCCCTATAGCATTTTTAATCCGGGAAGCACTCTGGCCGATGTGTTTACACAGCTGCCACAAACCTGTCAACAAATCCAGCTGAAATCTGGAATCCTCGGTTACCATGGCGAACTAGACTGGTAGAAAGCATGTCATGCGACGAAGAGCTGCCACCTGATGAAGAAGTTTCGGGAAAGGTGATGTCTATCAGCGTGACGAGCGGTCGCAGCAATGCTTTGGGGAGGTTAGTGCTGTTGAGGGCATTTTTGGTTGCGCCATGCTTTCATCCTGAAGACAGTATGAGCAAGAGTACACGTCACTGATCGAAACGCTTAAACTAGGTTGGTCAGCGTATACTGTGATCTGTGATTGTCAGTTGGTTCTTCATCTAGCAGAGGGTGAGGTTTCGACTTCTCATTATCATCATCGAGATCTGGATTTGGTGCAGAGCTTCTAATCTGAGTCCAAACTACAGATTGACCACTTTGCGCCAATTTCAGGCTTCTGAAAGATGACGGCAAGTCGATTCTTCAGGCCTTGATAGAGAACCACCTGAAAATCACCGAATACGTTGGTGGACCTAGTTTAAGCGCCTGGATCATTGTCGTGTACTCTTGGTTGTATTCCCTTGACGATGATATCATGGCGCCACCAAAAAACCTCTCATAGCGCTAGCTTGAACGACGGATTGCTGTAACCGTTCAAGAGGACAAACATCACCTTTCCCGAAACTTTTTTAGGTGGGCGCGGCGCATTGTCGAGTGGTGTTCGCCGAAAACTCGCCTTTTTGTCGGCGACCCGTTAGAGGACGTTCGGAACAACATCGTTGCGATTTAACGATCCATATCGATTGAGCGACTTGATAAATCGATATGGGGACTTAGCGCTACATCGCGCGTAGTGGAGGAGAGGTTCTAAACATCCTCTTAGAAAATCTATAGAGGAGATCGTTCAGCTGCTGACCAAAATTGTTTTCAACTTTGTTACGGCTGACGTTTCGGCGTCGTCGCCTTCTTTAAAGCCTGGAAAAGTCGGAGACACTTGTGGAACTGTCCTCTTACACGTCATTCCTCCCTACAGAGTACTGATTTTAAGGAGAGATAGGGACAAGATCCGACATGGCAGTTATAAAGGACAACTGACCTTATAGGTGGATGCCGAGGAGGACCACCAGTCACCCGAAGCTGGAGTTGAACGTGGGTGAATGACTCTACCCCGCGGGACAACCAGGCTTAAACATCCCTGGGCGTCAGACCAGGTAGATCAGAACCAGCAGAGCTCGACACAGATCAACCGGAAGGAGGAGCTGTCAAGAACTCGCAGTTTTCGTCGAGCTCCGCTGCTTCTGACCTACCTGTTCTGACCCCCAGGATGTTTAAGCCTGGTCCCGTGGGGTAGACTTATTCACCCACGTTCAAGTCCAGGTTCGAGTGATTGGTGGTCCTTCTCTGCATCCACCTATAAGGTCAGTCGTCCTTTATAACTACCGTGTCGGATCTTGTCCCTATCTCTCCTTGAAATTAGTACTCTGAAGGAAGGAATGGTGTGTGAGAGAACGGTTTCATAAGTGTTTTTCAACCTGTTCACGCTCTGACGACGGCGAGGTCGGCGAAACGTAAGCGGAGTGAAGCCTTGTGTGTGCCTTAGCGGTGTGGTCGTCGAGCGAAGGACGCCTGGCTCGACGATGTCCTTGGTGGTCGGTGAGCGGTTGATAAGACACGCTCGAGAGGTCGTCGTTGCCGGGCAAGAACGAAGGGCTGATCTCTGCTGGCTGCCTTTCCTGATAGTGGCCGTCGTCGCGGCGCCAGGCAGCGTCCTAGACCGCGGCGGCTCCACTTGTCCTGCTAGCTGGCTAGCTGATCAACAGCGGCGACTGTGGTGGCCGTGTGGTTCAGCCGACGGCGAGAGTCGCTGAACTCTAGTGATTGATCGCGCGACGACGGACCGCGGCGACGGCGACGGCGACGGTGGCGCCGGCTACCCGCCCCCTCGCCACGCCGGCGCTCTTCTAGCCCCTTCTCGTACCGCCGCGCCGCTCTACATTCCCCTCTATCAGCTGTTTGTTTTCGTTCTTGGCGTGTTGGCACCGACTGTGTCATCAGGACGACGAGCAGCGACCGACCAACCGACCGAGCGAGCGCCGCCGCGTGTGTGTTTCACATATTCCCGCCCGTGGCGACGACTTCCGTGGTGATCATCGTCGACGTCGTCAGCGTCAGCGTCATCCCCACCAACTACTCATCTGAATGAACATCTCGCAGTTCTATGATGACGAGCCGTACAAGGCCAACGCGCTCACTCTGCACCTGCCCTCGTCGCAGGTGAGTCGTCGTCGTCGTCCGCGTCGTTCTTGGGGGGAACAAAGTTCATCGCGGAGTCGGACGGACAGTGTGTGTGCGTGTATGTGCTGATCGGTTGCGGTGCCAGTAGCCACAGTGATCGATAGTGCCTGTTCAATCCGTGGCATCGCTCTGTTCGGCTGATTTTGTTGAATATTTGTCGCTCGCATGTGATAAAACAAAGGGTTCGCTGTCAGAATAACGCCCGAATCCGCGGCCGTAAGGTACCCCCAGCAGAAGGCTCTAAACCCTAACAGAAAGGGTCCCAAGCGATGAAGGAAGCAGTAGGTGTCTGTGTCGGCGACGTCTTCTCGTCTACGTCTCAGCCGGTCTGATCTCGCAGGGGCACAGGAAGACGTCCTTTGATTCGTTGTTTGCGAGATTGCGTCATGTTGGTGCCGTACATTTCGAGGAAGACGCTCTGACTGATTGTCAATCGTTTCCTTCTTCCAATGTAGGCCGCATTAACGACCATTGTCCTGCCAACTGGTGTACGCCGCGAACTTCATTTTCGCTATCATACCCAGCCCTTGGTGTTCTTGTCTCTAATGTGGCCTACATGGGGAGAAAAACGCAGCAAACCAAACAACATGTCACTGCTTTGCTAACGGATCGCAAGCAATTACAGCATGACCGATGAAGCAGAAGGAGAGCTTTCGGTGAGTGCTATCATTGGTTGTCAACCTTGGTGTGTTTCCTTCTTCCAATGTAGGCCACATTAACGACAAGTGCCTTTGTTCCTTATCGAATCCTTCTAAAAATGGAATAGAGCGCAGGATATCCATAGGGGTTCGAAGTTTAGAATAGTGTGCTGTAGCTTCAACCCACAACTTGAAGTTCCACAGCCTTTTGGGCCCTTCAGTTGGCCAATAGCACACGGTTTTCGGGCGATTACGGTCCTGCAACGCTTCTTCGACATCTTAGTGGGCCATCTTGAGCAAAAGGGATCATTAAGAGGTCTTGCCTAGTCCTTGAAGACCTCTTCTAGATTCATTTTGCTCAAGGTGGTGTCCTTTAAGATGCCGTAGAAGCATTGCAGGACCGTAATTGCTCGAAAACCGTGTGCTTTTGGTCATCTTGGAGAGCCTAAAAGGCTGTAGAACTTCAAGTTGTGGGCGGAAGCTACAGCTCGCTGTTCTAAACTTTGAATCCCTATAGACATCTTGCCTGTTCTACCTTTTTTAGAAGGGTTCGATAAGGACCAAAGACATGGTCGATAATGTGGCCTACCTGACGAGGGAAGTGTGGAACACATCAGGCCAATCAGACGGCATCGATCCGGCGCACCACCGAGAGCAGGCACGGCCGGTGTCTTGATTGATTAGATTGGCCGGTGTGTTGCCGCCTTTCCATGTAGTCCACATTAACGACAAGCGCAAGGAGATTTCAGATGTCAACGTTGCGGACTGTTTAGAGTTTCGTCGTGACGTGACTTATTGAGAAACATTTTACCGATCGACTATCGATAGATCTGAACGCTTCTCAATAAGTCGATCGATAAAGTCGATAGGAGAGCCCACAATTAGGTCCTATTCATAGTCCTCGAAAGGAGTGACATATTCACCCATACAAAGTGTACAAATCGATTAATGCCAGCGCCTAGCGAAAATCGATATGCATCCTTTGCATGGGCGACGATTCGCTGGATTGCGAATGGCACCTTATGTTGCGCTGTGCACCGGTGAAGCTCTAAACGACTCCTTAGAAATTTTATCGAGGATGCGCCATGTATTCTCTTTCCGCCTGACTTTGCTGTAGAACTTGAGGAGCGTTGCACAAAGATTCGTCTGAAGACAGTGGTGAAACGAACATTTTTATATCTTTTTTATCATGTAACATCGTATTAGGCCTCGTTTATACTTCCGACGCCAAGCGCCGCCATGGTATGCATAGTGGCAATATTGATCGATCTCGTCGCCCGATCAATGTGGCCACTATACGCGGCGTCGCGTCGTTCGACGTCGAAGTATAAACGAGCCCTTATTCGTTTATAGTTTAAACTTTTTAGTAATTTAAAAAAGATTTTACTCCTTTCTTTACTTCTTTGAATTTCTACTTTTTCTTTTGTTCTATATTTGAAAGGGTATTGATTCGCGATAGATCGTTTCCTCTTCCAACTGCCTTGGGTGTAGTAAACTATGTAGAAGCGGAGCGTTGAGTCCTAAACCTCGATTAAACTTTCTTGAGCTAGCAGATTCTGTAGAAGATCAGCAGCTAACCGATCGATCGATATCGATTAGTGAGTCGATACCGTCCTCTTGTTGAAAAGTCCGCCCACCGGCTGACATATTTGCGTTGCTCGAGTTCATATGGTGAATTCTGGCCGGGAAAAATCGATAATATCGGTCGTTGCTGGCTGGCCAATCGATAATGCCCATTCAGCCAGTCGGCATTGACCGATCGGTTATCGATTTTGTGTCCAGATTTCAGAAGATTTCAGCATGAAGTTGAGAAACACGGCTATGTTGGTCAGTGGGAAGACTTCTAAGGGCCCGTTTATACTTCGACGCCGAGCGACGCGACGCCACGTATTTTGGCCACATTGATCGGGCGACGCGATCGATCAATTTGGCCACTATACATGTCATCGCGTCGCGCGGCGTCGGAAGTTTAAACGGTGCATAAACGAGTGGATTATACTTGCGTGATTATCACTTCGAATATTCACTTCTGAGCAGAAATCAATTCTATTGATCGATGCTGATACGTCAATCGTTAGGTTTTGTTGCTTTTTTTCCTGGCAGACTCGGCCATCGGTCACCATTTTCGTGTCCAACGCTAGTGATCGCTTGATTGGTTATGATTCTGTGCTGTGAATCTGGTTCAGTGGTCACTAATTTCGCGCGGACGCACGGACGGACAAACGGAGGGCTCACTTTTTTCTGTTGTATTCATATTTGAAGCTGTGATTAGACTGAAAATTTAATTTTGCAACTTTTCGGCTAAGAAACTCCTTGCTTTTGAGGATTTAGTCATCAAATTAGATATACAAAGGGCTGTTTAAGACAAACGGGCGTTTTGTGAGGCCTTCTGTCGGCTGTGAGTGACAAGCGATGACTAGGTCATTGGCGCGGGAGAAGGTTGAGCTGCTGTTCTTTGCTTTTCGGTTTGAGATGTTGGCCGCTACGCCATCAGAGCTCTCAGAAGCCTTGGTTTCACCTTGAATTTGGCCTTATTCTATAGCCTATGGCTCGAGAAGGTGTGCGAGTCCTCCTGTTTCTTGCTACCCATTGGACCTCATGTGGTCGTTCGTTGGAGTTTTCTCCCTGATAATCAGCTCGGAATTTATTTCCCAGTCGTCCCTCCCAGCGAAAAAGCTGTTTTCGAACGGCGCATCGTTTTTAATTATTAGTTCGTCGCCGTTCTTACGCAGTAGTACCACGGCCAGCTATCGGAATTGTTTTGTGAGTATATTTCATCATTTCTTCTGCTTGTCATGTTTTCAGTTGGATTCTCTGAGGTTGGCTGAACTACTTTGTACTGTCTTGTCGTTCTGAAACTGGTTTCCGCAATGTTTATTCGCCGAAACGGCTCTGTTTTCGGGGTCGTTTGTTGACAAATGGTTTATTCACATGTGGGTTAGGTACACTGGAGGTCTATTGGAGGTAGCTCGGAGCTTTCCGTATACTCTTGAGGTTGATTGAAGACTTGCCTGCCCTAGGCGAGATCCGAACCTTACGGTTAGATCACCGCCGTCTCCGGTTGTGCTACCATATCCAACCCATCTTGGTGGCGTCTAAGGCCTCGTTTATACTTCGACGCCGAGCGACGCGACGCCACGTATTGTGACCACATTGATCGGGCGACGCGATCGATCAATTGGGCCACTATACATGCCGTCGCATCGCTCGGTGTCGGAAGTATAAACGGGGCCTAAAACCCTTGTTATTCTACAACCCTATTTGATTCTGGCACTGTCGTAGTAATAGATGAACATCCTCTATGAATAAGGCCGGATTTATACTTCAATCACCCGGCGACGTTATGAATAACACTAATATCGATTACCTCCGCGACCTAATCAATATTGGTACTCTTCGTAAGGGCGTGTTCATACTTCGCGACAAGAGCGACTCGTCGCCCGCGCAAAACATCCATATCGATTGAAACCTAGCGCGCGCCGCTGAAAAGTGTTCATACTCGAGCGCCGCTCTAGCCGCTTCTGTCGCCTGTTCATGCTTCCGCGCGCTGCGCTCTCGTCGCTCTTGTCGCTGATGTCGCGAAGTATGAACAGGCCCTGATGCTGCGCCGTCTCGCGACTGAGGTACATATTCTGCCCATCGCGTGGCGTCGTAACAGGTCAAAACGCGAAGAGATGTCACGCGAAGTGAAAATTCTCCTGTCGTGACCAACGACAACGCCATTTGGCGTAAGGTGGTCATAGTGTTCGCTACGCATATCGACCCAATGACGTCATTTTGGTCTGAAGGGCGGATTTCGTTCTTCCACGCGTTTTTCCGCGTTTATACAAAAAGCAACGCGGCATAGTAATTACGGTTATCGATTATAGCGCGTTTCTGATCGATATGTAACCTTATTATAGCGCTGCATCGCACTGCGACTCAAGTATAAACCCCGGCTTAGGTGGGATTTTCACTTCAGCCGCCGACGCTATCGATCACTTGCGCCGCGTAATCGATATTGGAGACTTTCGTAGCGACGCCCGTCCCGGCGACTGGAGTGTGAATCCCTCCGCGATGTCAACGAAGTCATCAATATCGAATCGCGCTAACTAATCGATATTGCTGTTTTTATGTGGTCGCATGGCATGGCGATGGAAGTAATTAAATACTATTAGAATAATATCATAAAATTTCTGTTGCATTGGAAAAATGGACAGGTGATAGTGCAGTGGCGCGAGGTGCCGGTTGTTGTGTGCTCGCCGATTCATGGTTATTGGTTCGGTTCCCACAAAGCCAAGCATGCTTTCCACCTCTCAGAAGTCAGTGAGTTGATGCCAGACTTGCCTGGAAAGAAAAAATAACCCTAGTTTGTTCATCGGGTGACCTCCACGACGATCCCTAGAAGTGAGATGCGTGGCGGATCCCAAGCAATGGTTGACTAACGCCGGCCTTTATCTTTATATACGTACTGGAAGAATGTATCTGACTTCTTAGGTACGCCATATAAAAGTTATTCCATCCCTTTTTGGGATGCGCCGCGCTTTCTACCTGATGGAGGCGATCGATTCGAATGCGTATTTGGCCATATAATGACTTCCGGTGGTCAGCCGGTGGACGAGTCAGCGTTTTATCCTTCCCAGACAAGTCTGGTACCAATTCACCGACCCCGAAGGGATGGAAGGCTTGGTTGGCCTGGGCGGGAAATCCGAACCAGGGACCTGGTATCGTGTGCACGCGACAGCCGGCACCTCATCCAATAGCGACAATTAAGGGTCCATGTTGAGAATGTGGACAGCAAGTGAAGGTGGGAGAGTGCGTACCAATCAACCAATCATGACATCGACAGCGCATGTCCTTGCTGATTAGCACGCTTATTGGTTGTGACCTGATTGGCTTCATCGCGACTAAGACATATGTTTAAAAAATCAAATTTTTACATACCTGGGGTCGGATTCACCAACGACTCACATAACTTTAACAGAGAATTCACAGCGGAAAACTCAGATAACGCGGCTTGTCGCTCAACATATCGCTTGATAAGCCGCGATATTAGGGATTTTGGCTGTAATTTTCTTTGTTAGGGGCGCGTGTAGCGCAGTCGGAGGAGGCGCCGGCTGTCGCGTGCACCTGATACCAGGTTCCTGGTTCGGATTTCCCGCCCAGGCCAACCAAGCCCTCCGTCCCTCCGGGGTCGGTGAATTGGTACCAGACTTGTCTGCGAAGGATAGAGCGCTGACTTGCTCATCGGCTGGCCACCGCAAGTCATTGTATGGCCAAATACGCATTCAAGTCGCCTCCACGACATCTGGAGAAGTAGAATGCGTGGCGCATCCAAAAGGGATTGAGTAACGCCGTCCTTTATCCTTATCCTTACCCTTATTTTCTCTGTTAAATTGCTGCTGCTGTCGTTGATGAATCCAGCCCCTGGTTGGCTACCTTATCGTGACTAGCACCTTAATAAGCTTTCAAAAATCATTTTTTATCAAAAATTTTGTATTGACCTCCTTAAAGCGTATCTGAACGTAGTTTCGAGAGGTTTCGTTTTAATTTTGAAGTATGACGGCGGGATAGTGGCGGTATCGATTTTTGCTAATCGATTCGCCGGCATCAGTCGATTCACATGTTTTCCGTGGGCGACTGAGTCGCTTCTTTTGGAACTGTGGACAGGCTCAGCTTCTCGATCACGTCAAGAATGTTGACCGAGAGTTACCCAAACAGCTGCGTGAGTTGGACGGTGATGTCATTCCTTGCCGAACTGGTCTGGCTAAGGCTGCTGAGTAAAACGGCGCGTGATAAGGTGCACTTTTGGGAGCAGCGAAGACGTTGGACATTGGTGTTTGAGTCGCACAGTAGGACTGCGGGATCTCTGAGTAACGTTGTTGTTGACCGCACTGGCACCCCAGCCTGAGAACAGCTGCTCCGCGAGGTGATTTCGAAATCGAAGAAACCGACGGCATGGGACCCAGGCGCCTTAGAGGATTGGGGTTTTGATGGGATTTCTGGCCTCTCCAGCTCCGGCTCACTAAGCGTTGCGGTTTTCAGATGGAGCGACGAGAGCCGGGCGGCATGTTAATGGCCCAGCAGCAACCGTCTCAACGCACCACCTCGAGCAGCATACCGTTCGGCGGCGGTGGCGGCGGCGGTGGCGGCTCATCGTCATCGGCCGGTGGCGGCGGTGGTGGCCATGGCCTTAGCCAGAGCGCTCACTCGACCACGAACAGCATCTCAACGACACGGAAGATGCAGCATCCGTTCCAGGTGATTTTGCGTTCCTTTTCGTGTTGCGAAAATATTGGCCGCTTTTTTGCCTGCCATGTTTCAGGGCTAACTCTGTATTCTTTATTTTTATTTTAAATTCATTTTTATATTTATATTTTTCCTATATTTTTTCAGTCTCGATTTCATTACGCTTTGAGAGAGTTTCAGGAGATTGCGATAGGATCCAGCAGCCTAGTTTAAGAGTTTCTAGGATCTGTCCTAGTCCGGGGGGGGGGGGTCACATAACTAAAAAGCATTATATGTAACAAATCCACTTAAGACTTACCTAGCGGCTCCTACAGAACAACATAAGACCCTAAACAAGAAAATTTCTCAAGGAAATTACGAAAAATTAAGTTTGTTACGGTTGTAAGCTGGCAAAGCTGTGTCCCCTCCTCACCATGTTGGCTCCTGGTTAAACATGTCAGGCAGCGGTCTCCACGCGGCATGCCTCCATTCCCTCGCTCTTTGCCCGCCGAGACGGTTATAAACCGCTGCGATTTTTTTGTTTGTTCGTTCGTTTTTGGTTTCTTTTAAGTTCCAACTCGTTCTCTAGAAGCCGCTCGGTAAGCCTCAATCCATCATGTTACCGACTTTTTAGTTATGTGACCCCCGGACTAGGATAGATCCAGTTTCTACTCTATCGAATTACTTCATCAAAGGTACTTAAGGGTGCCTAAGCCCAGTTCTGGGCTACACAGAAAACCGGCAACTATTTTGGCGAGTTCCTTCTCGATCTGTTGCCATTTAACCGGATCTTCCTGCACTTCTCCTCATTTTTTTGTCGGCTCACTCTCACATCTTACTTGTGGACTGTTGGCGGTATTGCTTTCAAAAATGCATTAAAAAATGTAAAAATTATTGAGAATGGTTGTTTTGGAGAAGGACGACAACCAGTGACTGGCCTCCACCGTGTGGTAGAACAAAAGAGTTCGCTGAAGAAGAAGAAGAAGAAGAAACATTGGCGTTAAGAGATCTCATCGGATGCGCCACGCATTCTGCTTCTGCACTTATCGATTTGAGTGCGTTTTTGACCTGTAGCTGGGCTTACTGTAGCCAGCCGATGGAGAATTCGGTGTTTTACCCTCCTCAAAGGAGCCTGGTACCAATTTCCTGTCCCGATGAAAGGCTTGATTTACTGGCTTTGATCGCGCCACTTATGGATGGAACCCCATTTGATGCGGACTGGTTGGTTTGGTGGGTTTAGCCCCACCCATGTAGGCCACGGTTACGACATGTTCCGTGTTCATATAGCACATTAGCACGTTGCAATAGGTTATTGAGCACCCTTGGAGCTTTATAGGGTTACTGAAGTGGGTTACGTTCTGCAAAATACGGTTCCAGTCCAACATGCCCATTCGATGAGGCCTGCTGATTGGTTTGCTGCGTATCCACCTACCCATGTAGGCCACATTAGCTACCAGTTTTGGCTTCGTTGTGGAAATTAGTGAAGAATGAAGAATGATTTCCGCCTCCCCATGTAGGCCAGATAAGCGACTAGTTTCGAGTTTCTTCTTCAAATTCCGCAGTAGCGAAGAGAGGCATGGCATGGTTTGACTGGTATTAGTAGAGCGAATTCCGTTGGCTATTTTCGCCAAACCTTCATGTCACCTGGTCAGGGGAGGAAGGAAACCGGCTAGTGATCGACGTAGCCTTACTGTATGTAGACGGTTTTACCTTCGGAAAGTCCGTATACTGTATATACGTATGTATTCGTGGTGCTGGTCGTTAATGTGGGCAGCATTGGGAGGTGAAATGGCAGCGGTTAGTAACATCGCTAGCCAACCAGAACCGCATCGAATGAGCGTGTCACTAAAACGGAGCGCACGATCGGTGCCCTGATTGGCCAGCACGTTTTCGCTGGGTGTTCTGACAGGCTGTGTTTGGCAGGCGCACTGGCGTCTACTCACGCTGTCCACATTAGCGACTAGTACCGCGTTCGTTACGGGGGTATCTAGGAATCCTAAGAACTGGACTTGAAGGCTGGTATGGATTATTCGCTCCACTAGAACCGCAGCGGCCACTAAGGGCCTGTTCATACTTCGCGACAAGAGCGACTGGAGCTACGGATGCAGTGTGGTGTACGTAAATAAGCATTTCACACTACATTCGTCGCAGACGAAGTGTGGAGTACGCAATTATTTACGTACACCACACTATGTCCGTCGCCTCAGTCGCTCTTGTCGCTCTTGTCGCGAAGTATGAACAGGTCCTAAGTTCGATTTGTAGACGAGCAACGAGACTGTGAGCAGTGGCTCCTAGCCCGTGGATTATTAGCTCCACTAGAACGGCAGCGGTCAGTAATTTCGCGCCAAAAAATCATGGACTTCAGGGCGATGAGGGAGAAAACCATTAGAAAATGATGGACTCGCATCCCCCAATCTTGCCCACATTTAACGACTAGAACGGCGGTATCTAGAGATCCTAAGAAACGGTGGTCTTGAAGGCGACAAATGAGGTGGGTAGCAGGCAGGCACCGGCCGCTAATTTCGTGTCAGAAAGTGATGGACTTCATGGTGAAAAACGAGGCAATAGGAGCCGGTGTGCGGCATCTGTGTGGACTACGTTGTGCAGAAGAGTCGAAGGGTCAGAAATTTTGCGTCAGCAAACGCTTTACGTTCAGAGGAGCCAAACCGGTCAGTAATTTTGCATCAGCAAATGATGGACTTCAAGGCGAACTCCGAGAAGGTAGACAGGGCTTCGCGGCCCGAAAAGAGCCAAAGCGGTCACTAATTCCGCGCGAGAAGAGTGCAGATGTTATGGTAGGCTTCCATATCGATCGTGCGACGCGGTGAATTGATATGGGAGCCTACCGTAACATTACGTCGCGCATCGCGTGCACACTAAACGATCTCTTAGGCCCCGTTTATACTTCGACGCCGAGCGACGCGACGCCACGTATGGTGCGCATATTGATTGAGCGATGCGATCGATCAATTTGGCCACTTTACATGCCGTCGCGTCGCTCGGCGTCGGAAGTATAAACGGGGCCTTACGCTGTGCGTACAGAAGAGCCGAAGCGGTCAGTAATTTCGAGTCAGCAAGTGATCGACTTCAAGTCGAGGATCGAGGCAGTACGCAGCTGTTCATGTCCCCAGAAGGCTCGACTCGATGCGATCACTAATTTCGCGTCACTGTTTGTCTCGTCTGCTACTGAGGAAGATGGTCACTATTTTCGCTACCCTCTTCAGTGACATCAACACCACCTACACCTGGTTTCAACGACACGGTGGTTTCGCAACCGACACCGACCGCTCACCGATCATTCCGTCAGTCTCTTCCAGTGCGGCGGCGGGGTGACTGTCCGTTAGCCGGTGCGGTGATCAGTTCCCGTTCGCGGTAATTGTCCCGCTAATCTTCGATCATCTGCGCGATTGTTTACTCAGTCATGGAGAGGAAATGCGAGCGTGTACGCGGGGGACGATGCTCCATTTCGAGGTCGGTGTCGTCCGTCGTCGGTTTTTCGTGCGCGACCGATCTCCTCTTACACACGGGGAGAGAATCAGTCAGGTGATGATGGCCATGCTGGGGGGCCTGGTGTGCTACCCACGTTGTCGCCGTCGTCGTCGTGCGGCGCGAAACGTGTTTACCTGGCCGTCGGCCAACTCGACGACTCCACCGAGAGACGGAGCGAGCGGCGAGGTTGATTTATCGCTGCGTTTCTCTCGGCGCTTAGGATCGACGGTTACGGCGATGAGCGGAGAGACTGCCACGAAGCGGAGTTGCACTCTGGAAGGGCCAGGAAATCGTCCACCCTCTCGATGGACACACCCCCTACCTGGTCGAGATGAGCCACGAGGTGGCTTGTTTTGAGGTTTCTCGCCCCGGCTGACGTCATTCATTGTTTACCCACCGCTAGACAGACACCACACGTGCTGAAGGACACACGGCGTATTTTCGATTCAAACACCGCTTGTCGTTGCCACCGACCCTTTTCTCGTCAGCAGGGACGGCGACGAATTCATGCCAGTGATCGTCGTGCGAGCCGCACGTCAATGTAAACAGCATTGCGATTCAACAGAACGCTGAATCGATCCCCGATCGGGAGTTTTTTCTTGAGAGACAGACACAGAATTGGCTTCATACATCGACTGTGGTTTCAGTTCTGGGCGATGAAAGCGCAATTGAACTGCGGAACTGCGCTCGATCGGGGTTCATATCGGAGATTTGAAAGGGAAAGCCGGTTTGGAATGCATTTGGCGGGCCCAACGTGTTGAAATCACTTCGTAGTTGAGAGACATTGGTCGGATTCCGTGATCTTAACAACACGTTCGTCTTGGTTTGGATCCATTGGGTTTCCAGTCAACCATAGATCCCATTGGAATTGGAAAATAGTGTTTGGGGAGGAGAACTTGAAGTATTGTTCAAAATCACTTCAAGTTCCCCTCCCTAAACATTATTTTCCAATTCCAAAGGGATCTATGGTTCACTGGAAACTCGAAGGATCCAAAGCAAGACGAACGCATGGTTAAGATCACGAATTCGGACCAATGTCTCTCAACTATGAAGCGATTTCATTACATTGCGACCCCCAACTGCATTACATACCGGCTCTCCCTATTCAAAGCGCCGATATGAACCGCGACCGAGCGCAGTTCTGCAGTCCAATAGCGCTTTCATCGCCCAGAACTGAGA
This sequence comes from Heligmosomoides polygyrus polygyrus, assembly GCA_947396885.1. Classification (NCBI taxonomy): domain Eukaryota; kingdom Metazoa; phylum Nematoda; class Chromadorea; order Rhabditida; family Heligmosomidae; genus Heligmosomoides; species Heligmosomoides polygyrus. The sequence goes on from OX377201.1 coordinate 105,840,638, forward strand.
ACCACAGTAGCCATATGAAACCAGTTGCGTGTCTACAGTCGGTGTCGAATTTATGAAGGATAAAGCTCAGCGCTAGCGCAGGTCATTACGGATAAAGACTGGAGGCTTCTTTTTCGGAATGCGCCGCGCATTCTACTTCTACGAGTTATCCAGGAGCATTTTGAATGCTCAGTGGGTCTATATAGTGACTACGATGGCCAGACGATGTGCAAGTCCGCGTGTTCTCTGTACTAGACGAGTCTGCAGGTAATTCCCTGACCCGAAAGAGGTAGAAGGCTTGGTTAGCCGAGGCGGCACCCGTACCCAGAACCCCTATTCGAGATACAATTGATAGTAGGCGCCAAATTCTACTGCGCTACCACGCTTCGAAACGGGTTGTTACCCTAGGTTAGTATACATTCCGTGATCTGGCCCCTCCTTACTGTTCCGGGTGGTACCCTCACGGTTGGCATTATCCGTCCGTGCGTCCGTTTGTGCATGCTGTCAGTATTATTGCCTTCCTGGTAGGCTTCAGTGTTTTATCCTTCCCAGCAAGTTAGGCGTCAATTTGCCGACCGCGGCGGTAGGAACGCTTGTTTGACCTGGGCGGGACCCGAACCTGTGAACCCTGACTTTGGTGTGCTCGCGACAGCCGGCGCCTCGTCCGTCCGCGCTACCTCTCGCTACTGAGAAATTGCGACTCTGGCTGGCAGCACCACTGGGCATTGTTACTTCAGTCGCAGGGGCGAGCGGCGTTGCAAAGGCTGCCGTATCGATTGTCCTCGCCGCCTAATCGATATTCGTAGGTGTCATAATTACGACTTGGCGATTCAAGTATAAATCTCGCCTTAGGCCAATTTTATACTTGGTGGCAATGTATAGTGGCCAGGTTTATTGATCGCATCAATTCAGCACCTTCATTCGTCATTGCGTTGCCCACCGTCGCAAGTATAAACAGGGCTTTAGAGTTCAGTAGGTTGGAATGTTCCCTAAAGGCTCTTTTGTAATGCTCGTCAACTGACTACTGTAATTTTACTTAATGGATATCGTCTTCTCGTCGATTGAGTTTGAAGTGTGTCTAATAGCCATTACATCCGCCGCACCAGACGGTCATCTGTGGATGGAATTCGTTGGCACCTGTCCGCCGGCCATTAAATTCGCGCGGACGCATGGAAGGACTCACGGTTCCTATGAAATCCACGCAGTTCTGAACTTATACAGGTGGTACATGTGGATGAAACACAGTGCTATGCGTCCGTCGGCAATTAACTTCGCGCGGACGGACGCATGGACGGACTCACGGACGAGCTCATCTGTGTTTAGTGCCATTTCATTTTTATGTGTTCCCCCTAGTGTACTTTCACTTAATGAATACGACGTTTGTTCGTCGATTGAATTTGAAGTCCGTCCAGTAGCTACTACATCCGCAACCTCAGACGGTCACCTGTGGATGGAATTCGTTGGCACCTGTCGTCCGGCCATTAAATTCGCGTGGATGGACACACTGCTAGGGCTCGCTGATCCTGTGAGATCCTCGCACTTCTGACCTTATACAGGTTACTGTGGATGAAATGCGGTGCCACCCGTCCTCCGGCAATCAATTTCGCGCAGACGGACGCACGCACGCAGTCACGAACGAGCTCATCTGCGTTTAGTACCATTTCTTTTTTGTGCTTCCCCACTAGTGTACTTTCACTTAATAAATACGACGTTTTCTCGTCGATTGAATTTGAAGTGCGTCCAGTAGCTGTTACATCCCCAACCTCAGACGGTCATCTGTGGATGGGATTCGGTGGCACCTGTCCTGCGGCCATTAAATTCGCGTGGACACATGGAAGGACCCACGGATCCTGTGAGATCCACGCAGATCTGACCTTATAAAGGTACCTGTGGTTGAAATGCAGTGCTATGCGTCCGTCGGCAATTAATTTCGCGCGGACGGACGCGCGCACGGAGTCACGGACGAGCTCATCTGCGTTTAGTGCCATTTCTTTTTTGTGCTTTCCTACTAGTGTACTTTCACTTAATGAATACGACGTTTTCTCGTCGATTGAATTTGAAGTGCGTCCAGTAGCTATTACATCCCCAACCTCAGACGGTCATCTGTGGGTGGGATTCGGTGGCACCTGTCCTGCGGCCATTAAAATCGCGCGGACACATGGAAGGACTCACGGATCCTATGAGATCCACGCAGTTCTGAGCTTATAAAGGTACCTGTGGTTGAAACGCAGTGCTATGCGTCCGTCGGCAATTAATTTCGCGCGGTCGGACGCATGGACGGACTCGCGGACAGGCTAATCTACCTTTAGTTGTATTTCTTTCTTGTATTTACCCACTAGTGTACTTTCACTTCGAATATCGTTTTCTCGTCGATCAAATTTGAAGTGTGTCCAATAGGTATGATATCCGCAGCACCAGACGGTCATCTGTGGGTGGAATTCGGTGGCACCTGTCCTCCGGCCATTAAATTCGCGCGGACGGACGCAGGGCTAAGACTCACTGATCCTATAAGATCCACGCGGTTCTGACCTTATACAGATTACCGTGGATGAAATGCAGTGCCACCCTTCCACCGGGAATTAATTTCACGCTGACGGACGCATGCACGGACTCACGGACGATCTTATCTGCGTTTAGTGCCATTCCTTTTTCGCATTTCCAAACAAAGACAGCTTCTCTTAAGTGTTTTTGAGCTGCTTTCGAACGTATCGCCGAAGGCTAGAAAGCAACGAACCGACGAAGCTTGATCAACACCGCCCTTAAGCTGTCGATCGAAAGTGCAACGGTGTCGCTGTCGGTGAATAATGGCCTGAGAGCGGGCGTCCTTCCTGCTGGCTAATCTGCCCTTGGATTTAGTCACGCTAAGCGCTGTCTTTCCGGTTTTTTCCGCTGAGTCATCGTCACCATCTCATCTGTCTAGGGCGTTCCGTACGCTGAGAACTCGATCCGTTCTCGTTTGCGAGATGAGCGTGGTGCTCTCTCGGCCAGCCTAGCGCACACAGAACGAGCAGCGATGACGTGAGGTTGTTTGTGAGCAAGGGCATTGCCACTTTTCCCCCGGGAAAATGAGTGGGTGGAGAGCGAGAATAGAGCCTCTAGCGGCTCCTGAAGGCGCCGTACCACGTCGATCACAGAAGTTGCTTCGGTTGCTCGCGGCGGCGCCTTGTAGACGACCTGAGTGAGTGGCAGGCACCAACTGATAACGAGCTGATAAGCGCCACGAAGCGCCGCATGCCATTGTGACAAGAAGAATGGTCGCTCTCGGCTGATTGCTGCTGTCGATTTTTGGCTGCTCGTCGCGGTCGAAATAAGCTGCCGAGGGGATTTTTGATGCAGATCGATGTAGATTCGGTCGTTAATTTCGCGCGGACGAGCTTACAGACAGACACACGGATATACTCAGCTTTAATTAAATCAGTAAAATCATTGAAACGCTCGTCACTGCTGGTCCGGTTCCGCAGAATTGGTCAGAAAAGGGCAAAGGTCGGCGTCAATCGTGAATTGTGGAGTACGCCATGTATTCGTCTTCTATTAGATTCGCGGAAGCAGCTGGAAGGCATATACATAGTGCGTGGCGCATCCAAAGACATGCCTCAGCGTGCCTTTTTTCATAGGGATGAGCTGTAGAAGGACATGATCCTTGTAGCGAATGTGGCCAGCATCGGGATGCTTGAACTGGTCAGGCTGCATCGAATGGGCATGCCATTCAGAGCGAACAGTCGGTACCCTGATTTGCCTGTAAGTGTTCGGTCGGTGTTGTTTTCCACTCCTAAATGCTGCCCATATTAGCGACATGTACCAAAGGATTGGAGTGAATCAGTCCCTTTCTTGGTTGCGCCATACATTCAACTTTTTCGCGATTGACTGTTGGACTCGATCCTCGACGAATTTCGGCATTGAGAGAAGTCGATTCACCTCTGCTCCAATGTTATTAGAAGCTTTTATTGGGTAACATTTCGGAGAGTTTGCCTTATTCAGGGTCTCAAAATTGGGTAATTAAACCACAACTTTACCCTTTTCATACCACAATTAATTTCAACCATGACTTTACCATCACCGCACTTATACCCTTTTCATGCCGTAATTAATATTGGTTTAGTTACCCAAGTTTGAGGCGGACTTGCGTTCAGTACACGGTTTGTGCGCTTTTATACGATTGATCGAGTAGGCACTTTGAATGTAATGAGTTATAGGCTAGCTGAAAGGCAACAGGAAAGGAAAAAGAGCGGCGCCAACTAATCTCTCGTTGGGGTACGCCACGCACTCTACTTTACGAGCTATCCTGGAGGAACTTAAAGCTAGTATAGCTGTGCTCTTGAGAAATTTTATCGAACGTGTGAATGAGTGAGTAAATTCGACGTCGAAAAATTTTGAGTGAATAAATGAATGAATTTTTTCACTCATCAATTTTATTGAAGGATCGAAAGTCGATGAAACTCGATTTCTCGTCTACTCGAGTACTCGAAAAGTCGAACAATTCATTCGGATCAGAATTCCGTGCTTGAAGATTTAAAGTTTATTCGATATTCGATTGAAATTATTCGACTTTCGAATAGTATTCGAATATGGCTCCCTTTCGATGGGCGAGTTCGAGTGAATATTCGACTTCACGGATATTCGAAAATCTCTAAATATCGATTATTCGACCGTTGCAGTAATTTTAGTACTGTGAGTTCCCTGTTTGGCTTCATAACACAATTGGATGAAATGTCTGCTTTTTCGAAGCGTTTTATGGCTAATGTGCTTTAGAATTTATACTTCCTTTGAAAATATTTGAAAATGCGTGTTTCGTCCGTGTGATCTATTTGGGGTCGTGTCACAGACCGATCTGTTCAGGGTGAAATTGCTGAGACAACGGCTACATTTCGCTTTTTTTTGACGTTACGATCTATCCTAGTCCGGAGGCGGGGATGTAACTAAAAAGCATGTAATAAATCGACTTGAGACTTACCGACCAGCTCCTGCAGAAAAGATAGAACCTAAACGAAACAAAAAACGAAAAGGCCAAAAATCGCCGCGGCAAGGCAATGGAGGCTTGCCGCGTGCTGCCACCGTCTGACATGTTATAACCAGGGTTTAACATGGTGAGGAGGGCGCATGAAGCCGCATGCCGCGTGCTGACCGCCGCCTGACATGTTATAACCAGGATCTAACATGGTAAGGAGGGGTATGTGCCCCCATCCCGAACTAGGATAGATCCGGGCGTTAGTGTGACACTTGAAAGGTCTCGTTGCCACCCTACCGCGAAAGAATTGACTTATGCCGTTACTCACTTACTTCTTGGGAATCAAGTGATTGGAACAAGGCTTCTGTTTGTCAGAACAAAGAAAATTCCTTAAAAAACACCTCGCTCAAGGGAGGTCTTTAAGCTGACTGCTATCGGTCATTATTTGGGCAACAAGGTCCAATATCCGTCGTCTTCGGCTCCTAGTGTTACTACTCTTTGGTTTTGCCTTCAAGAGATCTGAGATTAATCTGAAGGCGGAATTAGCGCCCACGTCTTCTTGAAACGAATCGAACTCGTCGGCATGGCTCTGTGCCCGGCCCTTCTGTACAAGATGCTTGGCTTGTGTCGACGCTTTGGAAGTACAAGCGATCATTGTGAATTCTTTGCACATTTCACGTCGCAGCTATACCTCTTTTAATATGCAGAAAAGCCAAAAAATCGGTATTTCCCAGAGAGAGCGAGATTGCGCCATGCACTTATTAGCTCAGTTGTATACGATGAACCCTCTCAGTCATAGCAAGAAGCACCACGATGTACTGGACGGGTGCATGGCGCAATCGCAGGCGCCCGAGTGTTTCTTGGCTTTTCTGCGGCCACGCGACTGAAGGAGTGACGTTTTTATGCATTGGAAGAATGGACACGTTGTAGCACGGTTGGATGAGGCGCCGGCTATCGGGTGCACTTCGATTTTCAAGGTTCTTGGTTCGGATCCCGGCAGGTCATCTAAGCCTTCTGTCATCCATTCGGGGTAGAAGCATCTCTGAAGGGATGGAAGCATTGACTTGGCGATCGAAAGTCATTGTAAGCAAGTTTAAGCGCCGTCTTGTCATTTGAAGGGTTTGAGGGCAGAAATGCCGAAGGTCTAGGAAAATAGAAATTGTCGTTCGATTCATGGTTCGGCCTCGATATAGACAATTTCGCGTAGAATTGGACACTTCTCAAACCAAATTGGGCACTTTTCAGCTCAAATCGGACCATTTGTAAACCAAATTGAACACATTTCAAGAAAATTGGATACTCTTGTAAACTTTAGGCTTCTGAAATCAAAGTGAACGACTTCCAAATCGAAATGAGTTTCTTACAAATTAATCTACAGATTGCAGAATGCAAGATTACTGGAGTTTTTTTTTTATTCAAGAAAAATTTGGTAGCTTTCTTTGAAAATTTTCAGTTTTGCTGTCCCAATAAGTGTAATAATTTTATAAAATTTTGTTTTTGAGAAAAAATTAACATTTGTCTTAGAGCACAACAAAGAAGAAACCATATTGCGCATTAAAGAGTGAAAAATAATCCTGAAAAATAAAAATTTTATAAAATGATCACACTTTCTGGTGCAGGTGAACTAGAAAATTTCAAATAAGGTTACACAAAAAATTTCCCTTTCAAAAGTTATTTCAAAGCTTACACAAAAAATTAAATTTTCCAAAAAAATTATTCTAAGCATCTTACTGAGTCTGTTGTTTAATTTCCCGAAGGACATTTCGATTTGAAAGCGTTCGCTTTCACAACGATGTTTTGTTGCGATCAAAACTTCTAGCGCCAGGCGAGACTCGAACCCGCACCTCCCTCTGACCGGGCGGGAATGCTCTACGCCATTACACCACCGGCGCCGTTTGATCGAACGCAACATCCACACCTCGTGGGACCGATCAGCACCCACCCGTATCCGAGATGAGCTGGCCGCTGATATCAGCTTGGAACCAGCCAATTGAGGCTTAAAGAAACTGATTTGAATTGTTTCTATCAAGGCCATCAGCTTCACTGGTTCCATGCTGATATCAGCGGCCAGCTCATCCCGGATACGGGTGGGTGCTGATCGGTCCCACGAGGTGTCGATGTTGCGTTCGATCAAACGGCGCCGGTGGTGTAAAGGCGTAGAGCATTCCTGCCCGGTCAGAGGGAGGTGCGGGTTCGAGTCCAGCATAGCGCTAGAAGTTTTGATCGCAACAAAACATCGTTGTGACAGCTTACAACCTCGATACCAGCCAACTGAGGCTTAAAGAAACTGATTTGAAGAGTTCGCTTTGATTTCAAAGGTCTTAAAGTTAACTTAGAAGAGTGTCCAATTCGACGTGAAAATGGTAAAGACTAGCCAGGCCTTCTATCTCTGCGAGGCGGTAACAGAGGAGACGTAAAACACAGACTTGTCCATTGTTTGGCCACCGGCTGTCATTGTGCAGGCCTTTGAGAGGTAGTAGGAGATGTGGCGCACATCCCACAAAGAGGCTGCCAAACGTCCAGCTCAATGGAGTTCCCGTGGTCTTTGATGCTTCTGTTGACGCGTTGGAGGAGCAGAAAGCGAGGAGCGCTTTTTTCACAAGACAGCCTGATAGCCTTCTTTCCCTCCGCTGAGAGTAGTGGTGAGAGCGTCGAGCGTATAGGAGGCTATTGAGTACGCGAAGACGTTCAGAAGTCCATCCATCGGTTGTCCGGAAAGTTCGTCGTCGTCGGTCGGTCAAGCACCCGCTGCGTGTTCGTGGAATGCCCTCCGGCGGCTGAGTAGCGACGCTTCAGGCGTCAGCCCATCAGCTTGAGAGTCGACGATGTCGACGATGATGAGCCGCCAGCCAGTCAGTGCGTGCGTGTGCGTGTTATCGGATCGAGAACTGCGTACTGGTGCCTGTTTTTCTGGCGCTCTATGTGTGTGTGCTGCTGCTGCTGTTGTTTATCGCGGCGCTGTGCGTCTCGTCTCTGCTGCACGCGTTTCGCTGCACAGACACCGTCGCCGTCCGTCTCTGCATCGTCGCCACACGCTGCTCTCCCTCCACCCCATCCCGTCCCCCGCTTCCTCTGCTCCACGGGGATTGCGCGCGCGCACGTTTCGTGTATTTGTGTGGTGTAAATAGGGCGAAGCCGTTCCGTTCCGGGACGTCGACGCCCCGCCCCGCTCCTGAAAAGTCACCGCCGCGCCGCGAACCTCGCATGCCCTTGTTGTCCGACGGTCGCCGTCTGTCGACGTCGTCGGCGTCGTCGTCGTTCGCTGTGTTGTCCTCAGCGGCGGCGCCAGCGTCGGCGCTCGCACTGGCCATATCACCGTCGCATTCGTTTGTTGCGTTCCCTTCTTCTTCTTCTTCTTCTTCTTCTTCTCCTTCATCGTAGTCGGCGACGTTGTCTCGTCTTTGTTCGCTGATCCGCCCATCTACACGACCGATTCCTGCTGGTCTAGGCGAACCCCGTGCATCTCATCGCATCCGGCTTCGGCTTCGATTCTGCTCATCGCTCCGATGACGGTGGATGCGAGCCTCGTCGCCGAACCACCGACGACGACGCGGCGTATTCTGCCGCCGCGTCGACGCTTCATTTCCGCACCGGCGGCCCGATACTCCCCGCCTCATGACCGCCGAGTGCCGCAGATCCGGCGCTCACCGAAAGCGGCGACGATCCCGCCGAAGGCGCTCGTCCTGCGCAAAATCTGCCAGCGAAGGACTCAGGTGAGACAGCAGCTGAGAGTGGCTGGTGCCCTGCCCGTATTGATTGAGTTTGCGAACGTCGTCAGACTCTTCTCGTTGTTTAATTGCCGACACTTATGTAGGGCGATGGAACCCAGCTGTGACGAGCGTGAATCCGGAACTCCCAGCGGTCAACTGCGGGTGAGCCTGGGTGATGATAGCGGCGTAAAGTGGCGCGTAGTTCGTGTAATCACGTAGAATGTGCCGCATTTCAAACGCTACGTGCCGGAGAAATCCCATAGAACTACCGGAGGAAAGTCGGTCACAAGTAGGTGAAAATCCTGTCACCTAGAGTTCACTGTCAACTTTTTTCCCGTTGGAGATCGACATTCCTCCGGTAAGTTCGACGGGATTTTGCCTAGCGTGGTGCTCGCACTATGGCGCTTCCTGTGCGATTACACGAACTACGAGCCACTTCACGCCGCCATCTTAAAACATCATCACCGCAAGTTCACCTGCAGCTGACTGCTGGGCGTTCCAGATTATTCCTAGTCATACCCGTGTCCCATCGTCCTACATTGGCGCCTAAATGTGTAAGGCGACGACTTAAGGTCAGTAAAGCGATCAGACAGCCAACCAACTACCATCTCATCTTTCCTCGTCGTTCTGTCGATGCTTTTTTGGTGTACACTGCCCCTTCATCCACTCATGTAGGCCAATTTAACGACTAGTACCGGCTCCTCACAGTGATAGATGTAACATAGCCTGATTTTTTCATCTTTTTCATTTATTTTGAGCTTAAAAACAAAAGTGTCCGAGTTTTCTTGGGCTCTTATGGAGGACAGCTGTGACGGAGATCATTCCGAAGGTCCCAGCGGTGAGCTGCTGGTGAAGTTGCGGTGATGATTTGAGATAGCGGCGTAAAGTGGCGCGTTGTTTGTGTAATTGCATAGGAAGCACATCTTTGCAAATGCTACGCACGGGTGAAATCCTGTTGATCTACCGGAGGAAAGTCGATCACTAGTAGGTGAAAATCCTGTCACCTACAGTTCATCAGCAGGTGACTGTCAACTTTTTCTCCCGTTTGTGACCGACATTCCTCCGGTAGTTCAGCGGGGTTTTACTAGCGCGTAGCGTCTGCAGTGTGGCGTTTCCTCGCAATTACACAAACTAGGCGCTACTCTACGTCGCCATTTTGGATCATCATCACCGCTTGTTCACCTGCAGTAGACCGCTGAGAGTTTCAGAATTATCCTAGCCATAACCGCGCTTCACGGTTTTCTTTCTCCTTTATTTATTTATTTGTTTATTTATTTTTAGTTTGAGCTTAAAAGTGAAAGGGTTTAACATTTCCTTGGCGCTAATGTAACACGGCGGAACACAGCTGTGATGTGAATGATTCCGAAACCCCAGCGCTGCGGTCAACTGCAGGTGAACTTGCGGTGATGATGATCATTTAAGACTGCGGCGTAAGATGGCGCGTATTTGGTGTAACTGAGTAGAAAGCATCTCTTTGAAAATGCTATGAACGAGTACAATGCCGTTGATCTACCGGAGTAAAACGAGTGACCAGTGGGCGAAAATCGTGTCACCTACAGTTCATCCGCAGGTGACTGTCGATCTCTACGCTTACTGGTCATAGATTTTCCTCCGGTACTTCAACGGGGTTTTACTCGCTCGTAGCGCTTGCAATGCGGCACTTTCTACGCAAGTACACCAATTACGCCCCGTTTTACGCCGAGATCATAAATTATCATCACCGAGAGTTCACCCGCAGTTGACCGTTAGGCGTATCAAAATTATCTTCGTCATAGCTGTGCTTCATCGTCCTACATAGGCATACAAGTGTGTTCGTCGGTTTGAATTACAGTCAATAAAGCAGCCAGGCAGGCAGCCACTGACGGCGATCAATTTGTTAAAATGCAGCCGACCGACGTGTACAAAGGCAGGTGGATGGACGGGTTTTCTGTGCTGTGTATGTGTTTACTGGAAGAGGGGTCGTACAGGACAACAATGTCGTCAGGCGGAAGAATAGTGATGTGATTACCCGTAGATTTCTTAGGATTCCAGTACTGTTCGTTAATGTGGCCTACATGAAGGGGCGGTAACATGGCACCCATTAAATCACCGATCAAACACGCGCCAGCCAGTCAGGACGCCGACCCTGCAGGTCTCTCTGAGTGGCGATGCATTTTGATTGACCTGTTGCCTCCATTACACTTTTCCCTACCCATGTAGGCCACATTAGCGACTAGTTCCAGTTCATTACAGAGGTGTGATGCAGACACATGGTTTCTTTCTTTCTTTAAAAAAACGTAAATGTTCGCCTTCTCTCTGAGTATTCGCCTACTTTAATTGCCCGTTTTCACTGGTTTATTAATTTAATGCTGGTCGACAATCTGACCGGCATCTGTAGGCTGAAGCGCGTTAACCAATCAGAGTAGGAGTCGACCACATCGACGCATCGAACGGGAATAACACCCGGCGAAGGCGTGTACAGTCGAAGCTGTGATTGGATTGTGCGTCATCGATCCGACTTGCCATGCAGGCCAAATTGCCGACTAGTACCGCTGATTTTTTCTCACTCGAATTTTTTTCATTATTTTGTTTTGTCATTGTTTTTCCTAGAGGGTGGCTCAGTGCTGGGGCGTGTGCCAAGGTCTACCTAAGTTCTGCGATTTAGGAATAAGGTTAAGAACGGAATTTTGTTTCAATTTTTTATTTTTTCATGTATTTCTAGTTCTATATTTGGGCCAGGTGTCTGTTTTTCTTTTTCCCGACTTATTTTCAGCAGTTGCTTTCCTTTTTATTTTAGATTATTGATGTTTTTTGTTATTGTTAATGAGTTACCCTGGGCTAGTTTATACTTACTGCCACTCAGTACGCTTGTAGAAGAGCCACTAATATTGATTAGACTGCGCGTGGAATCGATATTGATTGGTTGATCGCGCTGTTGTTCCTCGTGGGGTGCGTAAGCCCTAGTTTATACTTGCGCCGCCACGCGGCGCGGCAGTACGATCGCCATAGATATTGATTTTTTGCGCAGCCCGATCGATATCTATTCCAACTATGCAGCGCGGCGGCACAACTATAAACTATGGCTAAGACCCCGTTTATACTTCGACGCCGAGCGACGCGACGCCACGTATAGTGGCCATATTGGTTGAGCCACGCGATCGATCAATTTGGCCATTTTACATACTGTCGCGTTGCTCGGCGTCAGAAGTATAAACGAGCCTAAGACCGAGATGCGCGGTCGATCAATTTGGCCATTACGCTTTAAAATAATCTTTAATGCAGTTGTTTCCTAAAATTATATTTTACAGAGTGTTACAGTGTGTTCAGCTCCTTGGTCCAGATGATCTATTAATTTGCAGAGAATGTATCAGTCAGTTTTCCTGAGGCAAAACCTTTTGACTTTGAGGAAGGTGAACATTTCGAGCGGAATCAACGAAAAAGAAAAATGGGGCTAAAAAGATAAAAGTGACAGTAAATGAGTGCAAAAAACGAAAAAAAACAACAACAAGTGTTTAAGAGACCGTTCAGAGTATCATCGATACGCGGCGTCACGCGGCGTAATGATAAGCATCAATATTGATTGTGCGACGCAAGCAATCGATATGTGAGCGTATCATTACGTCGCGCCGAGCCTAGGCGGAGCTCTGAGTGTCCCTTAAGCCCTAGTTTATACATACGCGGCACCACGATCACCATAGATATCGATCCTTCGCGCCGTCTGATCGATATCTACGCCGACTATGGCGCCGCTCCGCGCAGCGGCGCAACTATAAACCAGGGCTAAAGGAGACCAAGGTGGGTTCCATACTTCAGATGCCGCGCAGCGCTGCGTGGCGTAATGAAATCTGACCGTATTGATCGGGTGACGCAGGCGATCGATATTGCTGGCTTTCATAACGCCGCGCCTCTCTGTAATGGAAGTATAAATCCCGCCTAAGGAGAGAAATGGGTGATTCTCATGATGAACTTGTGCTGAATCAAATCAATAAATGTTCTTGTGAGTTCAAACAAGAATAAAAAAAATCGGACTAATTCGACGATATTAAGCTACTTGACCTCCAGTAATCCCTTTCCTGAGTGAAGATAACCTTCTGAATCCCTCATTTTTCCAGAATCAACGCCATTCGCCGTCGATGGAGAGCCCGGATCTGCATCGATTCGGCGACAGTCCACGAAGCGGATCGTTCAACCAAAGCGAGGTGGGGGCGCTGTTTGGCTTGGCTCAGGCTTTGCTTGTCTGCTGCACTGTCTGTATCGTTGTGGTTGTTGTGATGAGGGCCGCCGTGGTCCTATATCGTATCTCATGCGTGCATGCGTATGTCTGTCTGTCCCTGTGAGTGTGACCTTTGCCAATTTCGCGCCTAATTGTTGCTTGTCGCCTCGTTCGACTAATTGCTCGTCTCTGTCTGTGTGTGAGTGTGTGTACGGTGCGAGATTACGATACACACGTAAGGGCTGGCTGAGTGTTGTGCTGTGCCGACGGTGACCGGCGGGTGTTTTCGAAGCGGCTCGTTGAGTGGTGTGACTGACTATACGCGTGTCTGTGCCCGTCCATTCACCCTGTCCGGATTGCCGTCAGCCCATGGGTTCTTCTAGTGGGAGGAGACGTTTTGGCCAGGCACTGGGTAAGGGAAGGAATTCCGGGAAATGGCCCGTCAGATTGCTGGATGGCTCCATTCTCTCATATATCGGGTGAAAAGTTGACTAGTACCCCGCACCTTTACCTTCAAAATTCTCCCTGATAGGTATATTCGTGGCTCATTGCGAGAAGTAATCGATATCAATCGATTGGCGGGAAAACTAGTCGATTATCGACCGCCCGTCGTCCCGCCTCTTCCCGTGCTGGTCAAAAAATGGACTAGTACCATACCTTTACCTTCAAAACCTTCCTGTGATCTACATTCGTGGCTCATAACGAGAAGTAATCGATTGACGAGAAAGCTGATCGATTATTAATCGCCTGGCGTCTCCCTTCTTCCCATGCTGGTCAAAAAAATTGACTAGTACCCTACCATTGCCTTCAAAACCTTCCCTGTGATCTATATTCTTGACTCATTCCGAGAAGTAACCGACATCAATCGATTGGCGAGGACAATTGATCCATCATGATAGCTACTGCGTGTGGATCATTCCCCCTCCGACCACCGTCGACTTTGTTCGCCCGCTCCTCTTCGGAATGCGCCGTGCCCTTGACTTTTGCGAGATATTGTAGGGAGCTCCTTGGGTTCGTATTTGAGCTTTGCGACCCCTGTAACGCAGTTGGAGAAGGGACCGACTGAAGTTCAGGGCCTCACCACCTTCCTAGCGCTTATTTGGTCCATGGGCAAACAATCCATTGTGCAATGCGGTATTTATACTTCATTCGCCGGCCGGCGCGGCGGTTCGAAACCGACTGGTATCGAGAACCCATAAGGTGGGGTTTATACTACAGTCGCGGCGGGCCGCGCGGCGTTATGAAAACCATCATCATCGATTGCTTTCGTCTACTAATCGATATTGGCAGCGTTCATAATGCCCTGTCGTTCGGCGAGGGAAGTATAAATCCGGCCTAAGATTCTGGATGGGAGAAGTGGTTGCTGGGCTTGACCGTCGATGAATCTCGCTACTGATGTCGATTTGTTTACTGACGTATGTTGAACCCAAATCCGACATTACTAGCGCAGGTTGTTGACTTACACTTTCCGACGAGTCCGCCCTATCTGAGTTTCGAACATGGGTAATTGAACCATAATTACAACTTTTTATACCGATAACAATATTGGTAAGTATTATTATTATTGTTCAAAATTAAATTTGTATTAAATCAATGTTATTAAATGTGGGTAAAAATCAATAAATATTGGTTTAGTTACCCAAGTTTGAGGCTGAAAAGGGTGAACTGGCCGAAAGTCCGTCGAGGAAGTGGGAAGAGTTAGGCTCGGCTCACGCGCGGCGTTCTGCATGCATATGACGTCATTAAGTAGCTCTCAGTGTTGGCGTTCTGGAACGAAGGCGATCTATAGAGAGAAGGAAGACCAGTTCGACAGAATCTTCGACGCCAGTCGCCGGGCAGGCAACCAGTCGGCCAGCTGTGTTCCCTGTTCCGAAACGGGGGTGCCGACTGGACTGGTTTGGCATGTGGACAGCAGTGGAGCCAACCAGCCGCCGCACCTGTTGCATGCGTTCCGTTCGCGTCTCACCAGCATCCGCGCATCCATCTCTTGTCATCCGATTTGCTGTTCGTTCTGCGTGTTATCGTGCACTCATCCCTCCAACCTCTGAATCCGCCCCGCTGGCTGACGACGGCTGCGTCGTCCAGTCAGCAGGGCGTCATCATCGTCAAAATCATCAAACAGGCTGCTTTCAGTTGTACGACGACTTAATCATAGACGAGATTCTATCGCTTGAAGACGAGCAGAGGAGGACCAGCGGAAAGACTCAAGCAGTGAGTGATTTCCATTGGTTTCTCTTCCTCTGCGCATGCTGTGGCGGGCGGATGTTGGCGCCGCGGGTTTCTTTCCGTTCTGGTGTTTGGTCGCTCGTTCGTTTCTTTCATTCCCGTGCTGCCGTCACGTATTCTGTTGCGGGTGTTTATAAGATCGTTATCGATCAGTCGGTTGTTTATTCGTTCGCTTCCACCTGTTTTTATGTCATGATATGTGGTTTACTGTGCGCCCGAGCTTCACTTTGAACTGAATTAAGACGGTAAATAGCTTGAAATTTCTGTGGATGGGAATTGAGACTTTTTGTCGCTTCTCAGCACTCTGCTTCTATATGGAAGTACACATAGTCACTGCCTATTTGCTTTGTCCCATCCTGCTGTTTTTTAAAAATTCGTCCGACTGTATGTCCGCGCAAAATTGTTGGCCGATATACGGGACGGGACTAGCAACGTATGTGGCGATTCAGCCGGCCGACCGTTGTGTACGTATGTGGCGATTCAGACGGAAGTGTGCTGAACCTCACCCTGGACTGAGCCCTCAGTATGAGAATTCAGCTGCATACAAAGCATTCATCCGTTCGTCCCAATGTCCATCCGCGCGAAATTGATGGCCGCTAGACGGAATCGATGGCGCTTGTACGGGATCGTTTTATCGATGTACGCGGACATGATTGCCGCTGGATGGGTTTTTCGGAAAGTTAGCAGTAGGAGATTCACCAAGCGGTATCGATTGGTAGTATTGATTTTCCCCGAGCTTAACATTACATGGCACATCCTTAGCACATCCTACTATAGGATAAAAAGGATAAAGGACGGCGTTACTCAATCCCTTCTGGGATGCGCCAGCGCATTCTACTTCTACGGGATGTCGTGGAGGCGACATGAATGCGTATTTGGCCATACAATGACTTGCGGTGGCCAGCCGATGAACAAGTCAGCGCTCTATCCTTCCCAGACACCTCTGGTACCAATTCACCGACCCCGGAGGGATGGATGGTTGGCCTGGGCGGGAAATCCGAACCAGGAACCTGGTATCGGGTGCACGCGACAGTCGCGCCTCCTACGACTGCGCTACACGCGCCCTAGCACATCCTACTATATTTTTACAAATTCGTTCGTTTGTCCGACTGTTTGTCCGCGCAAAATTTTTGGCCGATAGAAGGGACTAATAGCGTATGCACTGAATCAAGGTTCCCAGTAGATTACCAATATCTGCTTACGAATCAATACCGATCGATACTGTCCACTTTTCTCGAATTGATTCTTGTAGGGTTGGGGTTACGGAGATATATTGAAGCCCACCATGGACAGAGTTTCGAACATGGTGATGCTACCTCATAGAAAACATCGTTCGTTTGTCCAACTGTCCATCCGCGCGAAATTGATTGCCGCTAGACGGAGTCGGGAAGACGATGTATGCGGACACGATTGCCGCTGGATGGGTTTTTCGGAAAGCTAGCAGTAGCAGATTCACCAAGCGGTATCGATTGGTAGTATCGATTTTCCCCGAACTGAGCTCTACGTGGAGGGGTTATGTAATTATGTCCTGCTGAACAGGGTTCACATCAGGTAAATCTTACCGCACATTTTAAACGTCTATCCGACTATGCGTCCACGCAAAATTAATGGCCGAATGATTTGACTGGCAGTCTGTACACGACCGACCAGTCGAGCGTCACCAATGAACGCGAAGGTGACGGCGGCTCGCTCGTCAGGACAAGACCGATTCCCCTGTCGTTATCGATCGATATTATCGATTTTCCAGGAGTGAGTACTTCACGTCGGAATAACGCAGCTATTTTGGCGTGTGAATAATACTCTTCACAACAAGGGGTGGAAAGGGAAGGTTGTCGTTAAGCAATTCGTCCTTAGAATGCGCCACGCTTTCAAATTCTACGCGATTTTCTGGAGGCAGTTTAGAAGCTAAGCGATGGAAGGCGTTGTGCAGGTCACATTGAACCTTTCATCAATTTCAAATGGGATGCGTGATGCACCTTTACGGCAATTCAGTTCCTGGCCATCAAAAAAGCGCCAGCATCTGACTGCCCGACGTCATGCGTTGACGGATGTTAGTGACACCTGTCCACGGCCAGGTGCTAGCAACACGATCTGTGCGTGTGGTGTTTGTGTAGATTAAATGGTGTTTCCGGAAGCACCATATGGCGCAAATGGTACGCGGTGAGCTACTTCTTGCAGGAGGATGGCTTACGGATCCTCCGTTGGTCTTCTTCGAGGGGTTGTTTGGACGCTCTGCGGGGCTACAACGTCGAAACGAGCATCGATTGGCTGTTTTTTTCACAAACTGAGGGTGCACGGCGTATTCTAAGCGGGTCTCCAAAAGTCGGTCAGAACGCCTGTTCTGTCGAATACATACGGTCAGCCTGCCTTACTACGCGGTGATCGATATCGTATGATCGATCGATATTGCGTTCATGTTGTGGAGACGGTCCGTCCGGCCATCAAATTGGCGTGATTTGCACCTGATATGGTCCTTTACGCTGAAGAGTCGATGATATCCTGTATCGATTGGTCGATTGAGGCCGTCCAAATGTAGTGCAACTACTCCAGCGGTCAATACTATCGATCGGGTGGTTGATTCTGTCAAGCATCTGGAGCGGACATTAATTTTGCGCGGACATGCACTCGGACAAACAGACAGATTAACCCTTTCTTGCATGTAGTATATCAATATTTTAAAAAATCCATAACTTGAGCGCGTATCGATCGATTCCACTTCATCTGGCGAGTTCTGGCTAAAAATCGATAATCTCCAATATCGATTGGTGGCTCAAAGCACATCCAATGAACTTCATACTCGACCCACCTCAGCAAATGCCAATGATATCCATAACCTTATTGGTTCTGCGTGGCATTATTTGAAACCTCGCGAGCGGCCATTAAATCTGTGCGAAGGTGCGCATGGACAAACGGACAGATTAACCCGTTCTACCATAGTGTACCAAGTTAATAATTAAATTAAATTATTAGATTATGTAGTATATTAAATTTGCTGCTGGACATCCCCATAACTCAAGCACATATTGATCGATTCCACATCTTGTGGTGAGTTTTGGCTAAAAATCAATAACTTCCGTTATTGATTGGTCGCTCAAAGCGGGGATTATATTAGAGACATATCAGCGAATATCAATGATATCGATGACTTCATCGTTCTACGTGCATTTTGTGAAGCCTGGCGAGCGGCCATTAAATCTGCGCAGATACGCAGATGGGCAAACGGACAAAATAACCCTTGCTTTCTTGCAGTAAATCAGTAAATTCAGTAAATTAATAATTAAATCAAGTTAACCTATTAATATGCAGTATATCAAATTGGCCGCTGGACTGGACTCATCGATCGATTCCACCTCATACGATCAGTTCGATAAGTTAAAAAATCGATAATTTCCAATATCGATTGGTCGCTCAAAGCCAGTCCAGCAACTATTATAGTCGCGATGCATCAGTGAAAGTCAATTATGTGCGCTGGTTGATTAATCATGTGTGCATTTTGTGAAGTATCTAGGTCGGCCATTAATTTTGCGCGGACGCACATTTGTACAGACGAACCGATTACCCCTTTCTTTCATTTAGTACAGTGGACATGTAGAAGCAGTCAGATTAACCCGTTTTTTCACGTAGTTTATCAAATTGGACGCTGGACTGAACCCATAACGTGGAAACATATTGGTCGACCTCACCTGAAATGGTTAATTTTGGCTAAAAATCGATAATTTCTGGTATCGATTTGTCGCTCGAATCCAACCAGCGGCCATTATAGTCGCGACGCATCAGCGAAAGTCAATTGTGTCAACTGATTGATTAATCATGCGTGCATTTTGCGAAGTATCTAGGTCGGCCATTAATTTTACGCGGACGCACGTATGGACAAACGGACAGATTGGCCCTTTCTCTCATGTAGTACACTATTTGTAGATCACACGCTAATTTATGCCTTAGTATTCCTTTTTCTCGTAGTAAGTGGGTCTTCAGGGCCGATCTGCCCTTTCCACCTCCTCTGCTTGGCGTCGATAATGTGCGTGCAGCTGAAGTGTGCTAGAAGCAGCGTGTTATGAGCGTCTGCTGTCCATAGAAAGCAGTGCGTCATTGAATCGCCATCCATTACCAAGTGGCGGCGCGCTGTCCTCTCGCCAAATAAACACCGACGGATGACATGGCCCGACGAGAATAGATGTCATCGAGCGCTGTTTATTGAGCAGGGCCGTGAAATGGACCCCCGGCGAGGCGGAGACGGCTAAAGCGTTTGCCCTTTGGGACTAATTTACTCGCGGTACTGCCTAATACCAGATTAATTGGGCTATCGTGGCCTGCTGTGGCCAGACAGAGGTCGTCGCGTTCTCGCATAGCACCCACGGTGCACTTCGTGTTTATCGAGGAGAGTTCAGCAGCAGTGCTGAAGCCAGTGGCCGTAACGCTCCCGCCGTTTTCAATGGGGACCGAGGGTGCAACCGGGGCAGCTGGTTTGAAGGTCATTCTGATCGTTGCGAGGAGTCGTGCGGGATTGACAGATCCCTTCTAACTGGGAAAGCAGGGATTTGAAAGCATCGGGGGTACATTTAACGACAAGTTTCTTTCTGTGGTGTACGCCATGGATTTTATTTTCATCGGGTATTCCTGTTGTGGATTCATCAACAAAGGAAGGGTACCGCAATGCAAGTAGGTCAAGTTTATGTAAGGCAGTAAAGCAGAACATGAACAAAAGTCGTTTCTGGTCGTGGATGTGGGCAGCAGGTGTAGACGAAAACGCTTCAGCCAATTATACCGTATCGAATAGACGTGTCTGTCAGAATGCGTGTACAATCGATGACCTGATTGGCCTGTGCTCTGTTTGCTGTGATTGGTTATGATTGATTGGCGCGCTCCCACCTCCCAGGATAGTCCATGTCTTGAATGTGGGCAGCATTTGGATGTGAGAGATGCAGCAGAATAATCATAAACAATCACATGACCAAAAATTGGTTCTAGTCGCGAATGTGGGCAGCAGGTGTAGACGAAAACGCTTCAGCCAATCACACCGTATCGAACAGACGTGTCTGTCAGAATGCATATACGGTCGGTGACCTGATTGACCGGAATGTACTCTCGCAATGCTGTGATTGGTAGTGATTGATTTACGCGCTCCCACCTCCCAATAGAGTCCATGTCACGAATGTGGGCAGCATTGAGATGTGGGAGCTGCGCTAGATAATCCTAACCAATGACAGCTGGCCAATTAGGGCATTACGTCTGGCACGCCCTGTCGATGCGTCCTGATTGGCTGGTTCCGGCCTCCTAGTGTTGCTCGCATTCGCGACTAGGGCAATTCCTCTGATAACCTAATTTCTCATTGAACGAGACGCTTTTTGCTGTTTTCTCGCGGTTTTTAAAATTTTTTATTCCATTAAGTGAAACTGAAGTGAATCTATATGGTTTCTAAGTCCTTCTCTTCTGCTCCATCTTCACTTGTATATTCCCTGACATGCACCTTTTCCTATTCTTCTTCACTTTGCGATTTTTTCTTCCATTTTGCTGCTTCATGACGGACCCCGCCACCTTTTTGTCGTCTTTCGTTTCACAGCGTCCGTTTTTGTTGTGGTTGTCGGGTTTGTTCTTCGCAATCATCTTCCTTTTCTTATTCTTTTTCTGTTTTCCTATTCTTTTCCAACCTCCCTGCTATTTCTTCAATGGGTTTTGTCCATATTCTGCTTGCTTCATCTGCCTTGCTTTCGTATTCCTCCGAGCTTTCTTGGGATGTGTCAGCCGCTTTCTTCATTGCCCCCGGTTTCTTTTATTTTTTCCACTTCGTCAGCCCCAAATTGTTATTACCACCTATTCATTTCGGGGGTTTACGTCTTTTTTCAAGCGTTGTCCTTTGTTAAGTATCGGTTTCCTTTCTAAGGCATCATTATTGCTGATAATCCCTCCTTCGGCTTCATCTTCCAGAGATTTTTTGTCGTTTTTTTTTATTTTAATAATCATAATTTTTATTTTTTAATTAATAATTTTTCTTCCAATCCCTTTTCATTTCAAATTCGATTCCTTTTTCTTCTGAGTTTCTTCCTTTTGCGTGCGTCTTCTCCTTATTGGGCGCGTATTAGCGCAACCGAAGTTGTTTGTTCTCCGAATCATGGTCCTTGGTTCTGGTTACGTCCAGGTGCCGGATTCATCAACGACTTACAGCAATTTAACAGAGAAAATACAGTCGAAATTCCTGATAGAGCGGCTTATCAAGCGATATGGTGAAACATTCCGCCGCGCTAATCAGGGATTTCGTCTGTGTTTTCTCTGTTAAACTGCTGTAAGTCATTAGTGAATCTTGCTCCAGGCTAACCAGGCCGTCCATCCTTTCGAGACTTCTAAACGCCTATAAGTTGTCTGGGAAGAATAAAACACTGACTTGTCCACCGTTTGGCCACCAGAAGTTGTTGTACACGCACACAAATCATCCTTATTATGCCCATAGAAGTTGAATGTGTGGCGCATCCCAAAGAGAGATTATTGATTAATTTCTTGAATTGCTTAGATTTAGCTTTGTAATATTGTTTGAGCGATGTTCGAACATTAACGATTTGTGACTGTCGGCTAATCAAACAGGAAATCAATGATCGAAATTGTTCGAGGACGTTCGAGTTAACGTCTAAGGCCCCGTTTATACTTCGTCGCGGCGCGACGCGACGCCACGTATAGTGGCCATATTGATTGTGCGACGCGATTAATCAATTTGGCCTCATTGCGTGGCCATCGCGTCGCGTCGCGACGAAGTATAAACGGGGCCTAAGGGCTCGTTTATACTTCGGCGCCGAGCGACGTGATACCACGTATGGTGGTGATATTGATTGAGCGAGGCGATCGATCAATTTGGCTAGCATGCGTCGCGTCGTGTCGCTCAGCGTCGGAAGTATAAACAGGGCCTAATGGTTACCTCATGTCAGAAAGGATTATTATCTACGCAAGTCTCACCCAGATTGAAACGCATCTGAAAAAGAAGGATGAAAAATCTAAGGCCTCGTTTATACTTCATTCGTCGCGCGGCGCGCGAAAACGAGAATTACCGGTATCGATTAGGCCACGCGGATTAATCAATATAGGTAGTTCTTATTCTTGATGCGCCGCGCGACGAATAGAGTATAAACGGGGCCTTAGGCTTTGCATTTTTGTTTTTCAAATGCACTTCAAGCTGGGTGAGCCCTATGCGCCGCTGCTCGGCGCGACACCACAATCGGAATATTATCGATCGGACTGCGCGAAAAATCAATAGTATGGCGGTCATGGTGCGCGCAAGTATAAACTAGGGCTGAGACTGGCATAAATAACCACTTGTGACTTGCGGTGACCGCTAGACGTTAAGTCGAACAACGTCTTCGAACAACATGAGATCGATTTCGATTTTTTGTTTTTCGAATATGAGATCGATGATCGATTTTCTGTCCGATTAGTAGACATGGCAAATCGTCGATGTTCGAACATCGCTCAAACAATGTTACAAATTTCAGTTCAAGAAGTTCAAGAAATTAATGCCGCTTCTTCTCCTTCCCTTAGCTTCTGGCATTTCCAGGGGCCAGATTCATCATCAGCTACCGGGTGGTAACGGTGAAAAGTACCTCCAAATGCTGATGATTGCCATATCCGGGGTTTGGCGGTACTTTTCACCGTTACCGGTCGGTGAGCGGTAGATGATTCTGGCCCTTGAAGCTCGAACTCCCGCATCGTCACCTTGAGAAGAGGGTGACACGACCAGAGTGGCATGTTTACCTAGGTATAATTGGCGTCGACTTGTTTACTCTGCGTCATTGTCCTTGAGCCTCCGAGTTTGACGAAAGGCGGCGGCGCCGACGGTGTCCGCTATCTGGTCGTTTGCCCTTTGTTCTCTGTTTTCCGGACGCAGCGTGGTTGTGAGCGAGTGAGTGATCAGTGATGGATGGGGTTCTGTGCTTCGAAAGTCGCTATTTTTGGCTTTCTTTGTTCTCGCTGAGATGACTAAGCGGCTTTCACTAACCGTAACCGGATGTTCAGCGCTTGTTCTTGCCTTGAAGCACCTCCTTCAGAGGTCTTTCTTTAGGTTTTAGATGCCCAAAGCCCCCAGGCGCCCCACTTATTGGTCTGATTTCAGCTCTCCGGCAGCTACTCATGTGCGGACAACCTGACGCAACTCTCCAATGCTCGACCGATTCCCGGCGCCCAATCATCCGGTACTACAAGTAGCGTTCATTTGTCGTTTGTTTACCGAATTCCGACGTCATCGTCCCACGTCACCGACTGACGACTGAAGTGACGGATTGCGGGTGTTTGGCATGGGCTAGGCGGCGCGGTCGGTTCGTTTGAGTAATGACGACGTCCACCGAGCCATAGGGTAGAGGTGTTTTGCCGTGCCGGCACGGCCTCCGCTCGGTTGGTTATCAGCGCTTGATCACCGGATCGAAAGGGGACGACGGCCGTGAAGCACATGGTGCCAGGGGGAGCGAACCGCGGCCAGTTCCTCGTTGGGACGTCACTTCGTCTTCATTAACCATGTGATCGAGGACGTAGGTTGTTTGGATAAGCAAAACAACACGTGCGACGACGGCCTGTTGTCGGGCGGGTCAGTGTCTAGCTGCCCGTCTGCCTGAGTGTACCTGACCAGGTGTTCGTGAAATTAATCGCCGCGAAGAGCAGCGCACCTGTTGGAATGTGAAAAGCTTAGATCCACAGGGAATGATGAGGGTTTGTACTGGTCGCGAGTTTGGCCTACATGCAAAGGCAGGAACCTGCCAGCCAATCAGAGCACTGAACGAGAATGAGCTGGCCAATCAGAGCATCGACCATAAAGCTCTTAGTGCTCGAGGTGTTCCAATAGTTTTATGAGGTCACTATCTAAGTGACATGTCCATTTGAAGAGGGGTGATTGGTTTCTTGCGTTTAGTTCCTCCCCATGTAGGCCACATTACCGACTAGTACCCCAAAGAAATAGCGCAGCATAGACTGGGTTTAGTTCATGGCGTATACCAGGAGGTATATTGAAAAATGAAGGATCCTAAGTATGGTAAGGATTTGTACTGGTCGTCAATTTGGCCTACATGGCGAAGCAGGGAGTCGCCAACCAGTCACTGCCAATCAGAGGTCCGAACGAGGGTGAGCCGGCCAATCACGGCGTCGGCCATAAAGCTCTTAGCGTTCGGGCGCTCTGAGATATCTTTATGAGGTCATTGTCTAAGTGACGTGTCCATTTGAAACGGGGTGATTGGTTTCGTGCGTTCAGCTCCTCCCCATGTAGGCCACATTAACGACTAGTACCAAATAATAAGGAAAGAGAACAAATAAAAAGGAATAAGGTGGGATAGCCTTGCTGTATTTCATGGCATATACCAGTAGGCATATGGGACGATAAAGGTTCCAGAGTATGGAAAGGATTTGTACTGGTCGCTAATTTGGCCTACATCCAGAGTCAGGAACGCGCCAGCCAATCAAAGCCAATCAGAGCTCCGAACGAGGATGAGCCGACCAATCAGGCCACCTACCATAAAGATCTTAGCGCTCAGAGTGCTCTAAGAGCTTTAAAAAGTCACTGTATGAGTGGACGTCCACTAGATGAGGACTGATTGGTTGTGTGCTCTTACCTGCCCAGGTAGGCCACATTAACGACGAATACCGAATAATAAGGAAAAGGAAAGACAAAAAAGGAGTAGGATGGGATTTTAGGAGTAGCGACAGCATTTCTTCTTGTTTTCGACAGGGTTTATACTCCAGTGCAGCGTGGCGCAGCGCGACAATATCGATTATGCGTCCAGGAGATCAATATTGGTAGCTTTCATAACACACGCCTGAAGTGTAAACTGGGCCGCTATGGCTATGGGGTTTATAGTTTGGTCGTGCGCGGTGCGACAGTGTAGTAAAGACCGATATCGATCGGGCGTAAAGACTAATCGATATTGGTAGCTGCTACGCTACCGCGCTGCGCCGCGCGAAGGCAGAACTATAAATCCACTATGCAGATCAAATTTAGTGCTAGGACTGCGATTGTGCTCGCTTTAGGCGGGGTTTACACTCCGGTCGCTGTGTAGCGCTGCGTGACAATATCAGTTAGGCGTCGAAGACGATCGAAGGGTTTGTAGTTCAATCACTGCGCGGTGCAACAGTGCAGTAGTAAAGACCGATATCGATCGGGCGTGGGGACTATTCGCGACCGCTCCGCGCGTTGGGAGAACTATGAATCCACTATGCAGATCAAATTTCCTGCAAGGACGGGGTTTCGCTCAAATTCCCTGTTAGGACGAGATTTCCACCGCCTTTGGCGGGTTTATACTCCGGTTCCTGTGGGACGCTGCGCGACAATATCGATTAGGCGTCCAGAACGATCAATATTGGTAGCTTTCATAGCACCGCATCGCCTGAAGTGTAAACGGGGCCTCCAAGACAGGGTTGATAGTTCAATCGCTGCGCGGTGCGACAGAGTAGTAAGGACCGATATCGATCGGGCGAAGGAACTAATCGATATTGGTGCCTGCTAAGCTACCGCGCCGCGCGACGGCAGAACTATAAACCACCCTTTGCTCACTCTTTGTTCACTGGAAGCTCACTGTTGCTCATTGTTTGCGACTTAAATGTGTTGATGCTGCGGTTTTTTAAGGTTCTGGACATTCGGGAAGCCCGATCACGATAGGAGGTGCAGCACTAGGATCGAACTTCCGACAAGTGGTGTCGAGCTCAGCGCCGACGAGTTCGATCGACATGGACGCGATGTTGATGCAGTCGTCAAACGAAGGATCCGGCGGCGGAACTGGAGAGGAGTACTACCGCGACAGACGGAAGAAAGACATTCATAATATGAGTGAGTTCGTACGGAAGAAGGACATTCATAACATGAGTGAGTTCGTTGGAGGATTTACAGGGTCTTCCAAAAGACGTTATCGACGTTGATTTAATTTTTCAAGAAAAATTTCAAGAATTTTTTTAAAATCAGACCGGACGTCGTCTAAGTGAAAAGGGCGTCTCCCTGTAGACAGTCCTCTCTAAGAAGGTCGAAATAAAGCTACAAATTGCTTAATTGTAAAGTTTGTAATTCACCTGGTTCAAAAGCTGTACATAATTGTTGTATTTCTGTTGAAACTGTGCCGATGTGAGGTTTTTTTAAAGGTGGATCTTTAACTGACCTGACGTTTCGCCAGAATCGTCGTCTTCAGAGGCCTGCTGAATGCGGCACAAGGTTGTTGATACGCAGTTTACACTGCCAAGCGCGTTGTTTGCTCTAGCGGTTTTGACGAAAAAATCTCTGACCAATCATAAATAGCCTAAACATTGGAGATAAACTCACGCATAGATACACCAGTAGCAGAGCGGATCAGCCCTTCTTTAGTAGATCAGTAAAAGCGGATGAAGTACTGTTGAGTCGTGGTATAAGTAGATATCTGCTCTTACTGATCTACCAACAGAGTGGGCGGTCCCGCCACTGATAGTGGTGGATCTATGCGCGAGTTTGTCTCCAACGTTTAGGCTTTTTACGAACGGTCAGAGATTTTTACGTCGAGACCACTAGAGCAGTCAAAGCGCTTGATGGTGTAAACCGCGTATCAACAACCTTGCGCCGCATTCAGCAGGCCTCTGAAGACGAGGATCCTGCCGAAACGTAAGACTTATTAAAGATCCACCTTTAAAAAACCTCACGATGGCACAGTATCAGCAAAAATACAACGACTATGTACAGTTTTCGGACCAGTTCAATTACAAAATTCCTAAGAAGATAGTTTGTAAATTTATTTTGACGTTCTTAGAGTGTGCCTGCAAGAAGATGCTCTTTTTGACCTGAACCACGTTCGCCGGATGATTTCCAAAGTGTTAGGTTGCTTGGCTGCGTGCTTTTTAATTTGAAGAGTGCCCAGCTTGACATGAAAATCTTATATTTGGATTGTTCCCCCCCCCCCCCCCAAGATATACCAGGCTGTCCAATAATTCTTGTCTGAAAATTTCACCATTTTTAATTGTTTTCAACTTTATTGAAAAAGAAGTCTAATCAACAATATAATCACCACAGTTATCCACAACAGTGGCCCATCGATTGGGCAGGTCGCCGATGCCCTTCGCCCAGAACTCCGGGGGCTGCGACTCGAAGAAGTCCACGATGTCGGATTTGAGGTTGTCGTAGTTGGTGAATTTTCTTCCGACCAAATGGTGCTTCAGCGGGCGGAACAAGTGGTAGTCGGAGGGGGCGAGGTCCGGGGAATACGGCGGATGGGCAACCGTCTCCCAGCCGAGCGTCGCCAACTTCTGCTGGGTCTCCTTCGCCACGTGGGGGCGCGCGTTGTCGTGCAACAGGTGGACCGAGGCCCGAGGCCCGTCGGGGATGCTTTTCTCGGATGGCGGCGGCTAGTGTCTCGAGCTGATCGGTGTAGATGGAGGCGGTGACCGTCCTGCCTTGCGGGAGCAGCTCGAAGTACAGCATGCCCTTGGCGTCCCACCAGCAGCGGAGCATGATCTTCAGCGGGTGCAGGTCGGTTTTCGGCATCGTCGTCGGCTCTTTTCCACGCGGGATCCAGACGGCACGGCGGGCGACGTTGTCGTAGAGGACCCAGCTCCCATCCGCAGTGACCAGGTCCTCGAGAAACTCCTTGCGATGCGGACGAAGGAGGAGGGACTGGCAGACGGCCACGTGGCTCTGCTTGTTGGCGTCCGTCAGACGGTGGGGGATCCAACGGGCCAGAACTTTGTGGTAGCCGAGTAAGTTGAGTCGATTGTGGATGGTGGACTTGCTGCAGCCGAGCGTCGTCGCCAGTTCACGGGTGGTGGCTTCCGGCTTTTCCTTGATACAGCGACGGACTTCGTCATCATCCGCCGTAGAAGGCCTCCCGCTGTGCTCCCTGTCCTCGAGGTTCGTGTCGCCGCTCTCGAAACGATTGAACCAGCGCCTGACCGTGCGTTGGGACACTGCATCCTCCTTGCACGCTCTGCAGATGTTGGCGACCGCGGTGCCCGTGTCGTTGCCCAGCAGCCACTCGTCGAACACGAACGTACGAACTCGACCGTGGTCCATTTTAGCTTGTACTGGTAGCTAGACGCGGCGACTGCGCCTTATATACCCCTGGCGTGGAACTCTGGAGAACCTTCTAGAAGGTTTTTACACTTGCCTCATATTATAACACTTCTACGGAAAGTTATAGAATTTTGAAAATTTTCGGACAGGAATTATTGGACAGCCTGGTATAAAAATTTCAAGCAGGTGTATGTTCACTTTATTGGGGCAGGTGAATTGAGAAGTTTCGAACAAGGTTCTACCGGAATTTTCCTTAAACAATTTTTTTCTAATCGTCTAGGAGACTTGGAAGATGTTCAATTTGATTTCAAAAGCTTCAAGCTTGCTTAAGTGGGTTTTCTTTGCTTCCGAAAGTGTCGAATTTGAAAATGGAATCGATTTTAGCAGCAGGAATGTTTCAGGGATAAATTTAAAATGTACAAAAATTGATTTCCACCTTTGTGGAGCAGTTGTCAGATAGTTTCCCGTAGGAAGCCTTGGAAATAACTCCACTATGAGCCTTTGAATCGACCTGAAGGCTAGAACTAATTCTCGCGTGTTTCAGTTGAACGACGAAGACGCTACAACATCAACGATCGCATCAAAGAGCTCGGATTGATGCTGCCCAAGTCGTCAGCGGAGTAAGTTGCCACCCACTGAATCGATGGCCGTCACAGCACCCACTCCGCTTATTGGTCATCCAGGGATTTCAGAGACTTGAAGCTGAATAAGGGCACGATTCTGAAGGCGTCGTGCGACTACATCCGACAATTACAACGAGATCGTGAACTGATGCTGAAGCAGCAGGCGCACCAGCAGAAGCTAGAGAGTGCCGCCAAGCAGTACGCGGAGCGGATTCGGGTAAGTCTGCACGTGCCGGCTGGTTTTTTGGACCCCAGTCGTTGATGGACGTATTTCAGGAACTGGAGGAGTGCATGGCGCGACAGGGCGTCCAACCACCACCCGCCCATCTGCCGCCGCTTCCCCGCCTGACCAGCCTCGACCGACCGATCAAGCAAGAGATGGACGACAATAACTCGCCGAATCACACGCCCTGCGGATCCTTGGTAAGCTGCACTGCGCTAGTCGTAGTCGACGAGGAGATCATCTGCTGCTTTCAGTCGTCGTCCGGATTCATGTCACAGTTGTCCGACGGGACGGCTGCGATGCAGATCGCCAGTCCGCTAGGCCGGCAACCGATGCAGGTCGCCACCAGCCACTCGGAGAGCTACTTCTCTGTCGGGTCAAGTAGCCCTCCCGATTACGGTAAGAGCCATGGAACTAACCCACAGGCCCTTTGGGATGGGATGTATGTCGCTGGATGCGGCTTCGAACGCTGATTCCAAATATGTGTTCCATTTCTGCTAAACTCGTGTAGGAACGGAGTTGTAGACCTCCAATCCACGAGAGGGCGAGCTCAAGTAGGCTGGAAACGGCGCCGGCCGTCGAGCAGTGCTGGCGCAGTGGATAGGAGAGCGGCGTGGTGAGACTGAGGGTTCGTGGTTCGACTCTCCTGCGGTGCAAAGTTTTTGCTCTTTCTAAAAAAGATCCGCACAATCAGCCAAAGCACTCTAGGTAGAATGGCAACGAAAAAGGTCGCCAGGAAGTGAACCTGATTCATAGCTACTATTGTGCCTTCCAAAGAGGTGGAAAAGTTTCTTCGCATAAACATGGTCTGGAAAAGTTATTTAAGGCCCCGATCACTTATGTAAAGTATGTTTCTAAATTTTCGGCTAATCACGGTGGGTTACTGTAGGTATTGCTGAGTAAGGGTCACCCACACGCTCACTCTTACCTACAGCAACTCACCGTGATCAATCGAAAGTTTAAGAAGCAGACCTTACCTAAGTGATCAGCGCCTTAAATAACCTTTCTAGGCGATGTTTAGGCCAAGAAGCTTTTCCACCTTTTTAGTCGTGACAGCACAATAGTAGCTAGGAATCAGGTTTACCTTCTGGCGACCTTTTTCGTTGCGGTTTTACACAGAGTGCTGTGGTTGATTGTGCGGATCTTTTTTTAGAAAGTACAAAAACTCTGTACCGCAGGAGAGTCGAACCACAAACAAACTCCGTCTCACTATGCCGGTCTTCTATCCACTGCACCAGCACTGCATGACGGCCGGCGCCGTTTCCAGCCTACTTAAGTTCGCCCTCTCGTGAATTGGAGGTCCACCACTCCGTTCCCAGAAGAGTTTAGCAGATATAGGACACATGTCTGGAATTAGCGTTTGAAGCCGCATCCAGTGATGTGCATTACATCCCAAAGTGCCGTGGTCATCTGGGGCCGGATTCTTCAACGACTTACAGCAATTTAACGGGGAAAATACAGCCGAAATCCCTGATAGCGCGGCTTATCAAGCGATATGATGCAATATTTCGCCGCGCTGTTAGGAATTTCGGCTGTATTTTCTCTGTTAAATTGATGGATCTGGCCCCTCGTATCCTGGCCTTGTAAGGGTAAGGCTCCATGCTGAAAAAACTGTTTGGTTTAGGCACGCCACATAACTGGCGAGAGCACAACATGCAACAGCCGTTTCCCGACCTGATGATGGATGACATGGCTACATTGCAGGTAATACCTAGCGCTTTTCCCCTTAAGAAGAAGCTGGAGATTGACCGTACTTCTGAGTGCGCCATGCATTCTGCTATTTGATGATACCTCGAGGATCAGGCTGCCTTCTCGGAGTAGAACCGCTTAGACCTCCTGGGGATGATGCCAGTCGTAACTTGAGTTTTTGGGGTGTGTGGATGTTAAGGACTGCGCCATGCACTTCTAAAAATTCACGTTTTAGAGGGGATTGATTGGGTATGGGCTCCATGTTTACTGCAGTCTTGAACTAAACTGACCATGAACAAGAACAAAAATCACACTGCTTGATCAAAAATCAACGCTAAAATAAGGTTGTAAGCAAGGTGAAAGAAGTATGAGGGATGCTTGAGCTTGGGCTTTTTTTTCGAAGCACTGCAGACCTCTCATTGAAAAGATCAGCTACCACATAGTTCATTTTTCCGTCAGATTAGACTTTTGTAAATCAAAATTCTCATTAACGTGAAAGAGGTATACGCTCTTTTGAGTGCAAAATCCTATACTCTAGAGGTCTATATCCGGGTTCATTAAACATTTCCGAGACCTATAGTATTATTTGGAATCAAATGGCGTTCAATCCAACTAATTGTAGGAAGAAAGCTTCTGATCGCGAATGTAGGCAGCATTGTGAGGTGGAAAACGCACCAGCGAATCATGACCAATCAGAGCATCGACCGAACGCAAAACAGTCGATCAAGATATCAGCCATGCACGTTCATTCTGAATGGCGCACCCATTCGATGCGGCCTGATTGGCTGGCGCGTTGCCACATCCCAATGCTGTCCACATTCGCGACATGGACTCCTTTGGAGGGCGTTCAAAGCAGCTTCACTAGGAAACGTATTGTAA
Organism: Heligmosomoides polygyrus polygyrus; assembly: GCA_947396885.1. NCBI lineage: Eukaryota > Metazoa > Nematoda > Chromadorea > Rhabditida > Heligmosomidae > Heligmosomoides > Heligmosomoides polygyrus. The sequence continues at coordinate 105,872,086 of OX377201.1, forward strand.
GATGTTTTTCAATGAACTATGACCAGATACCGAACGGTTCTCAACGACCAGTCATGTTTGGCCTTCCGACGCTGAAGAATACAAGAAAAAGGTCGTATCATGATGTGCGAGATCATTAGAACAAGGTATCCAGTAGGGCCACTGATTTCTTTGATGGCAAACTGACGAGATCCGTAGGAGGAAAGCTGTCAGACTTCGAGTTACAGTTGAGACGCGGGTCAAATCTCATTTTCTAATTTATAGAAATCTTAACGATTCTATTCTGGTGTTACCAGGGAAGGGTCTCAGAAGTAGGTCGTAGGTCTGAACGGGGGAAATGTATAGTGCTGCGAGAATCTCCACCCTTCATATAGTAGAGGAACGTGTTTCGTTTTTGCTGAGTCCCTGAACCAAAAGAGCTACGGGCCCTCGAAGGTGGGGTACAGTCGGCGCGTGCCCACGTGCATACGTGCGCGCGATGACGTATGGGACGTGGCGAAAGCGTCCCCGGCAAGCGAATCGGTGGCTCAGGAGGGTGCGATGCTGCTTCACAGGTGCTGGGCCAGGTGCTCGACTCCCGTGCTATGCACTATTTTTGCATTTTTCATGACCGCTGCCTCCTTTTCCAATTTGCTTCCTACACATCTCCTACACATTTATTTCACTCTAAATTGTCGTGATCGTGATCAACACCCCAGATAACTCCTACAGACAACGTTTGGACGAAAAGGGTAACCACGACCTTACCATTAGTCACCCATACCTACTGTAACTTCCCGTACTCCAGCGTAATACCAAAAAGATGTCAGGTTCATGATCAGCACACCAAATAACTCCCCTGGGGAAGTTTGGGCGAAATCGGTGATTATGATCTCGACAGTCCTAGTCACCCGTACCAGGCTGTAAGGCCATTTTGTTTAACATTCGCTGAAAAACACAAATCATTGTATAATACAGAAAGTGAGAGAAGAACAGCTCACAGTAAACGAAATAAAATTTTATTTGACAATTTACAGTGAAATAAATGTGTAGGAGATGTGTAGGAAGCAAATTGGTAAAGGAGGAAGAGGGGATCTATCCAAGTCCGGGGGGGGGGGGGCACATAAATAAAAAGTAGGCAACAAAATGAATTGGAACTTACCGAGCGGCTCCTAGAGAACGAGCTGGAACCTAAAAGAAACCGAAAACGAGCGAACAAACGAAAAAAATAAAAAATCGCCGCGGTTTACAACCGTCACTGCGGGCAAAGAGCGAGGGAATGGAGGCATGCCGCGTGGAGATCGCGGACTGACATGTTATAACCAGGATCTAACATGGTGGGGAGGGCACACAACTTTGCCTTCTTACAACCGTAACAAATGTAATTTTTTTTTGTTTTTTTTCTTCATGACTCTTCTTGTTTAGGTTTCATGTTGTTCTGTAGGAGCCGCTCGGTAACTCTCAAGTGGATTTGTTAAATATAATACCTTTTAGTTATGTGGTCCCCCCCCCGGACTAGGATAGATCCGGCAGAGGTTATGAAAGACGCAAAAACAGTGCATAGCACGAGAGTCGAACATCTGGCCAAGCACCTGTGAAGCAGCGTCGCACCCTGCTGAGCCACCGACTCGCTTGCCACGGACGCTTTCGCCACGTCCCATACGTCATCGCGCGCACGTGTATGATGTCATTGATTCGCATGTCTATGTTCCTCCTCCCTAGATAAGACCTTGTTTTGCTTGTCCAGTAAAAAATAAAAAATGGAAAAACCATAAGAAAGAGCCCATGCTCGTTCAGGAATTAGTGGTAGGGAGATCTTGGACGGTGCTCATGCCTTCTTCCTACTCTGCTCTTCCTCAAGTCCTCCTCCAATCGTTCGCGTTTTCCAGGGCGGCAATCCGCTGCTGACCGGCGACCCGTTGATTTCGCAAGCGGGCGCGCATCCGTCGCCGCATCTGCCCGGCGGTGGTAGCCAGATGAGTCCCGACATCCAGTGGGATCAGTCGGGTTTCAGCCCCGAAGGCCACAACGGCCTACACCAGCAGCACATGGATTTCTCCTGAATATCACATCCATCCTGTCCTATTATTGGCGTTGTTCGTTATGTACTGTACAGAGTTTTCGTGCTATTTTTTATTCGTTTTTCTTTTCTTCAGTTTTTTTTCTAGAGTCGAGTCATTGTTTGACTATATATATTCAGATGTTTATTACGTTGTTCATTTCTCTAATAATCCTCTCTTTCTTTTTGTGAAGAAGTTCTAAGTTGTCTATTCGGCGACAGCCCCGCAACCCCCCGAACCTAGCATGAATGTGGGCGAGTGTGCTTCGTGTACCTATTTCCGGCCGTGCACTGAACGGGATAACGTCTTCTTTGGATGGCCTTGGCGTTTTCTAAGGTGACAGAGGTGGAGAAGTCTTCAAAAGGCATCAGAAGATCGAGCTACGGAGAGCGTAGCGTGTTTCCCACAGCGCTATCCTGGGCCTCGGCTGCTGACCGCTGCCTTCTGAAGCCTCGCGACGGTGCTTTCTTCGCCCGCGAAGTGCTCCTGAATCCCTGAATCAGGGTTCCAAATATCGAAGGTCGTCAAAATCCCCGGCAAAGAAGCTTCAAAAGAGCGAAATGGGCCGTTTATGGTCAGATGTGAGCCACTCTGACATGCTCCGAGGTCCATGCCCAGGTTCCAGCTGGGCCTGAACCAAGGAACCTCTCCTAACGAAGCGGAACGAACCTCTCAACGCGCTGATTGTGACCGTAGGTCGTTCTGGACCTCCCTTTCCTCTTCCGGATGTGTTTCTCCAACTTGCTATGCTTACCCAGGTCGAAGAAGGTCTCGAGTGGGAAATATCGGCACATGTCGTTAATATGGCCTACATAGCTAGGTCACACTAACGACTTGTCCCGAAATTTCCCGCTCAAGACCTTCTTCACCCTGGATAAGTATAGCAGCCTTGAGAAATATGTCCAAAAGAGGAAGGGAAGGTCCAGAATCTTACCCGCGGGTATGACCAGCGCATTGAAAGGTTGTCCGGAGGGTGGTGTCTATGACGGTCGGTGCTGTGATTGGCTGGCGCTTATAGTTCAGTCGTCACAAGGCGTGACGGCCTAGTAATGACCGTTATCGATTGGACGCGCGCGATAATCGATACCGGTCTTTATTACGCCACGCGGCGTATGTCGATTGAGGTACAACCCCATCTCTTAGACCCAGTTTATACTTCCGCCGGCACGCGACGCGTCATCACAGTCGCCATAGACATCGATTTTTCGCGCCGCCCGATCGATATCTATTTCGACTGTGGTGCCGCGTCCTGCGCAGCGCCACACCTACAAACTAGGGCTTACTCGTACTAATCTTCCTCGATGTAGGCCAGATTAACGACTTCTGCGGCAATTTCTATACGGAAGTACGCTGTGCACCTCTGTCGCCTTCGGGACCTTCCAGATGACACCCTGAAGACGCTCTCGGCCTGATCCCTGGTTGCCAATGGGCCTGTTCACAGTCTGCGTGAGCGACTATGACGACGATTGGTCGGCTGCGTGTAAAGGATACATATCGATTTTTGCTGTGGGGTTGCTCAACACGTCAATCGATTTGTATGTTTTGCACGACGATTCAGTCACCACCGTCGCAGACTATGAACAGACGACCATCAGTTCAGTGTGTTCCTCTTCGAAGGCTAGTTAGGGCTTATACTTCAGTCGTCGATGAGCGGTATCGATCGAGCGCGCGGCATAATCGATATCGATCGCGCGCCGTGCCGTTCAACAACTGAAGTGTAAACGACGCCTTATACCTCGCCCGTTCCCATTGAGTATGCCCAACCTTGTACAGTGTCTATGTCTATCTGTCCGTGAGTCTGTCTGTGTGTCCAATGTGACTCTGTGTGTACGTACGACTAGGAACGATGATGATGATGATGATGATGATGATGATGATGATGCGTTGTATAGGCACCGCTATTTGTTGGCGAGGCGTTCCTGAGTGCAATACGAGTCGCGCCCCGCCCGATGTCCCCGCTCCCCCCCCCCTCGTTCGCCATTCACATGCAGGGATTTTGCCCCGACCCCGTACAGTGTTCCCCGCCCCCTCCATGGGTCCTTTCCCAGCGCGCGAAGCTGCCTCGCCTCCGTGTCCCCCCGTGTTTCTTCCCCTCGTCTATCGTCTACTCCTCCTCACGTGGCATACCAGCGACCTCTCCGTCTGTCTGTCTCTCTCCATTCATTCATTTTTTGTGTCCATTTGTCTGTGTGTGCGTCTGCGTGTGTTCATATACTGCTGCTGCTGCTGCTAGCCCAGGAGATTATCCTCGATGTACAAGTGTACATAGAACGCGATAAGGTGATGATGATTCAGAGCAATTTACTGCTGTACTGTTCTTCGTTGTTTCGTCGTCCTTTTCTTCCGCCGTTGTCTTCTTCTTGTTCGACTGTGTAACGATGAATAAGGGTGAATAAGGCGTCCAGAGCCCCGGGCCCCAGCCATGTTTGGCTATTGGATTTGTCCTTGTGTTCCTTCCCATGCTCGTCTTTTACTACTTCTCTCACCTCTTGCTCGTGTGTACAGTGTTGCTGAGACCCCTCCTCCTCCTCGTCCTCGTCCTCGTCCTCCTCCCTGTACTGCTGGCTTCACGTCGTCGGTCAAGATTCAAGTGAAGAGAGCAGTTTCCGAGTGATTCGCGTCTTCATGTTCTGTTCCTCTTGCGAGACTCCTGTAAATATTCTATGAAGAGGAAGCTGCATAAATCAGTTATATCAGTCTGTGCGTCTGTGTCTGTGTCCTCGAGAAGTCGTCGATCTTCAGAGGCGTTACCGCTCCCACTGAGAAAGGTGACCTACAAGTGAAAAGTGGGTGAACTCATCGAGCACTGTCAGGTGAACTAATTTTCGACTACAGATGACAGGTCGAAGACCTATTGTTGATCGGTTTACGATACTTTAGGGCCTGTTCATACTTCGCGACAAGAGCGACGAGAGCGACAAAAGCGAGTTGAGCGACAGAAAACCGGTGCTCAATAGACATTGGATCCGACACCGATTTTCTGGATCATCGGATGATTCGGATAGGCCATTTTTTCCAAACCCCGGATCTTCGGATGATTCAGATGAGGGCAATTTCGAAAACCCCGGATCTTCGGATGATTCAGATGAGGGCAATTTTAGAAACCCCGGATCTTCGGATGATTCAGATAGCGCCTTTTTCGGCCGAGCCGGATTTCGGATATCCGATTCGGATACAACCGGATAAGTGATATAGTAGGGGCACGCAACCTCTTAAAAACTAAACACATCAGTAACTCCGCGTTTATCTCCTTGACCAATTGAAGCCACGAGCGCGCAAAGCAGCTTGGAGCGCCTCACCTTGAATTAAGTGTTTATATGCCCTGGTAGCAAGGCACATGAATGCCCAATTACATTATATCTGGCCTGGCTTAGTGGAACACACCAGCGCTACGTAAAAGATGTCGTATTTGGCTGCCTGGCGAGGGGAGCCCTCCCAGAGCTATGTTGCGTTTCCAGAACAAACAAAAAACAGCTTTAAGACCCCAAAGAGCTAATACCAACTCAATAGTGAGTTGGTAATGCACAGCAAAGTCTTGTAAAGAACAATATAGGAACGATTCCGAAACGCCCCGCAAGAAATTTTTCGTGCTCTGAGAAGGGAAAGGTCTAAAGCGTTTTTCCGAACGGAGAGAGCGAGTCATACATAGGAATAATCGCCACTCCTCAATTAGTATATAAATGTGTTTCTTTTTTGCCAAATCGAAAAGCCCGAGGAGTAGAGGACCCTTGAAGTTACAGTGGAATCGGGGCTTCACGAGTTCCGGTGTCTTGTACGCTCGCAACGCCGCTGGAGGGAAGCGGCTCGTAGCGCAGTGGATAGTGACGTTGCTCCATGAGAGGGAGGTAGAGGGTTCGACTTCTCTTCTTCTTCTTCTTCTTCTTCAGCGTTTGTCTCGCTTCGTGGCGGGGTCCGCTATTCTGGTGTCATAACGCCACCTTTCCCGATCCAGCGCTAGATCGGGGTGGACACCAGCTACTTTCAAGTCCGTATGTAACGTATCAGCCCAGCGCTGCTTCGGGCGCCCTCTAGGCCGCTTTCCTATTACCTCGAAGTTAAGGCCTATCTTGCGGACGCAGTCTTCCTTTCCACGCAGAACGTGGCCGTACCATCGCAAGCGAGCTTCGCGCATCTTGTCAGTTATCGGCGCGACTCCGAACTTCTGCCGAATAGCATCGTTTCGGATGCGGTCCATGCGCGTGACTCCTGCCGTCCAGCGCAGCATCTTTGTCTCCATGACGCTGAGGCGCGTTTCAACTTCCTTGGTCGCTGGCCAACACTCAGCGCCGTACATTGCTTCCGGCCGGACGACTGCTCTGTAGATCTTCGACTTAAAGCGCTCTGGTATCTTCTTGTCGCAGAGCACGCCAGTCAACGAGCACCACTTGGACCAAGCTGCACTCACGCGTGAATTCACTTCGACCATCAGTTTGCCGTCAGACGCGACTGCTGATCCCAGGTACTTAAAGACCACAGTGCGTGGAAGCTCGATGCCGTTAACCTTGATGGAGCTGGACTCATTAACGTCAGTCGTTAGATATTCGGTCTTCTTCGCGTTCAATCTGAGTCCAAACCGCTCCAAGCGATCACACCAAGCTTGCAACTCTCGCTCGAGTTCTCCTTTATCTTCGCTAGCGAGCATCACGTCATCGGCATAAAGCAACGTCCAAGGGCCGGGCTTCTGAAGATCTCGTGTGATGGCATCCATGACGACAACAAAGAGGAGTGGGGAAAGCGCAGAACCCTGGTGTACTCCGACAGAGATGGGAAACTCCATCGAGGTCCCAGCTGCAGCTTGAACTCGACTCTTTGGACAAGAGTAGAGAATTCGCACCCACTCTATGAGCTCTTCGGGAACTCCATGATGTCGCAGGGCGTACCATATCACTTCACGCGGTACGCGGTCAAAGGCCTTCTCCAAGTCGAGAAAGGCGATATGCACTGGACTCTGTTTCCCGCGATGCTTCTCTATCAGGAGGCGGACACCATGTATGGCATCAACGGTGCCACAGCCAGCCACGAAGCCGCACTGATTGCTGGAAAGCTGGACGATGTCCCGAATTCGTCCATCGACAACTCGCTCAAAGATCTTCATGCTGTGCGAAAGCAAGCGAATCGGACGGTAATTGGAGCAGTCTGCAGGACTGCCCTTCTTCTTGCAAATCGGGATCGTCGTACTTTGGCGCCAACACTCAGGCACTTTTTTCTCCGCCACAACCTGATTAAAGAACTGCGCCAACCACTCAGCAGGGTACCAGTACTTGGACTTCCACACATCAGCTGCCACGTCATCGGGCCCAGTCGCTTTGCCTGGCCTCATCTTCTTCAAAGCCGCTTCAATCTCCTCCACGGTGATCTTCTGAACGGGGCCGTGGGTTGGAGCCGTGGAAGGGATGGCTGGATGAGGAAATTCTACTGCAGAGATTTCCTCAAAGTAGTCGCGCCATCGCTTCAATGCCTTCTTGCGGTCCGTAAGAAGATGGCCGTTCTCATCATTGATGCCGAAAAACTTCTCAATATCCTCGGTCTGCCGATGGCGATTCTTAGCAAGCCGGTACAGATACCGCTCGCCATCGCGTGACTCGAGCTTCTCGTTGACATCTCCATAATGAGTGGCTTTTGCAACAGCCACGGCCTTCTTTGCAGCTTTCCTCGCTTCTTGGTACTTCCGCCAGTTATCGGCCGTCTTTTCGCCGAGAAACACGTGATAAAGCGACTTCTTCTCTCGCACTTTTGCTTTCACGTCATCTGTCCACAGCCATGCCTGCTTGTCGACCTTCCGTCGCCCAGGCTTCGTAATGCCGAGTTCCGACTGTGCAGCTTGACGAATCGCGTCGGTCGTTTTCTTCCAAGTTTCGTCGACAGTCGTGACTGTCGGTAACCGCACGCGAGAAATCACAGCTGCTTCCGTGTCCCTCATTCGCCACCACTTGATTCTTGCTGCACCGCATCGCTCGACCTGCTTCAGCCTCGGAGGGGCGATCTTCAAAGTGCAGATCAGCGGTCGGTGCTGTGGGGCGACCGTCTCATACGGCACGATCTTCGCGTCTGTGACAAGACTCCGGTCACGATCCTTCACAAGCACAAAGTCTATCTGAGACTTGGATCTCCCACTATAATATGAGATGAGGTGGGAGTCGCGTTTTTGGAAGACGGTGTTTACAATGGTGAGACTATGCGATTCCGCATACTCAAGAATGCGCTCACCATCGGCGTTACGTGATCCGTATCCGAAACCACCATGACAGCTGTACTCGTCTTTCGTAGCACCTACGTGCCCATTAAGGTCACCAGCGACTATGATGACATCTTTCGACGGTACCTCTGCTGTCTTCTCATCCAGCAGGTTCCAAAACTCATCCTTGGCTTGATCGGAGCAGCCAGTCTGAGCGTACGCAGAGAAGAAGTGGTAGAGTCGCTCCTTAGCGGCGACAACGATCTTCATCAATCGATCGTCAAAGCGCTCGACGCTTACAATCGAGTCACGAAATCGTTCGGAGACGATTATTCCGACACCACTGGTGGTCCTGGGACTTTCACATAGAACGGCCTTGAAGCCACGTCCTATGTCCCTTGACTTGCGGCAGGACCACCTCGTCTCCTGCACCGCACAGAAATCAACTCTTCCACGCTCCAGTGCTTCAACCAACTCGCACGAGCGGCCCGTCAACGTACCCACATTCAGCGTTGCCACGCGGGTCCTGCTTACGTTACGGGACTTTCGGACTAGCTCAGTTGCCCCCCGATGCCGTCCTCGCATCAGGGACCCTCGCATACTTCTCACACTCGCCGGGCTCTGCGAGTGCGCGTCGGCTCCCGCGGACGCCGTAGCACTATCACGAAAAACTTGCAATGTCATGAACCATGTGATGTGACATGGGTGTTCGTAGGCCGGCCTGTCACAAGGGCCTGTCGCCTGCAATCGAATGTCCGTGTTCGGCTTAGCTCGCAGAGCGGGCAGTTTCCAGTGGCACCACGTGGAGGAACGGACATCGCCACCGGGTTCGACTTTTCTGCGCTGCTAAATCTTTGCATTTCACCTTATTGTTTGATTGGAGGGATTCTGACATCTATACCATTTTAGATGTTTGCTGCGCAGTGTTTCCAGATGTATGCCGTGGAGAGCAACTTTGTTGCCACTTGTTTATTACTGACCGGTTTTTTTTAACCAAAACCCAATTGGAAAGCTGTTCAACATAACGATGTATGAACGTTCAACAACAGTGATACACTGGCAGAAAGTGCACGAAACAGAAGCACTGGTCACAATACGGGCAGCGCATAAAGGCTACTGGCTCCTCACAGTTTGCTTCCATATATGGACAAACGAGATCGCCTCCATAGACGAAATCCAATTGAAGACTTTTCCTTTCCTCCGAAACAAGAGCTCCAGTCGAAAACGTTATCACGTGCCCACTGCTTGTCAGTCTTTCCACGTCTATCAGTTCATTTTGCGGATCCCAACCTTCTTCTGGTTTTCCACCATTTCCAGCCGTTCGTCTTCGTTATCTTCAAGTTGACGTGCTTCGAAGTCCTTGAGTATGCTGGTCATCCGCTCGGTCAGGTTGGTGTCATTCCCTTGAAGGCTCGTTATCTAAGGGTGGACCACACTTCAGCGTGAGCAAGTGGATCACCACTCGAGCATCGGCGACTTTGTTGGTGTTAAGTTTCAGAGAACCTCCAGCAGACCTCTGATTTCCAGATGACAGGCAAAGATGAGAGAAAGAGTGTATTGATGCCGTTTAGGTCAATTTCCGGGATCCACAGACTTTCTTGTTTTAACTACATGTGATGTCACTTCATGGTCTCCTTTGAAAATCCGAGCAGGATGGTTTTACCCGATGTCATTGGCCGATGTTGAGTACCGCAGCATGCAGCTGGAGAGTGCGCAGAAAACATCTGAAAATGGTATAGACGTCAGAATCTCCCAACTTTCTACCAATCAGTCAAAAAGAAGGAATGCAGCAGCGCATAAGGATCGAACCCCCGACCTTCCTCCCATGAAGCATCGTCATACCCATTGCGCTCCGAGCTGCTTGCCGGCAGAGGCATCGCGGTCGTACAAGAACCCAAATTCGTGATGCGCCGTTCAATTGTGACTTCAAGAATCCCCACTCCTTGGGTTTAACGAATTGGCAAAAATGAAACACATTTTATGCTAATTGAGGGGTGGGGATTATTCCTACTTAATGGGATGACTTCCTCTCCCCGTTCAGATATACGCTATCAGACCCTTCCCTTGTGAGAGAATTCCTGCCAAATGATTGCAAATCTGCCCGAAAAAGTCAGGTATATCAATAGCGCAGAGTTTGCCAGCAAGGCGCGCTAACCTCCTATTATCCGATTTTTATCCGATTTTATCCGAATCATTGCGTTTTTCAAAACCCCGGATCTTCGGATGATTCAGATGAGAGTAATTTTGAAAGCCCCGGATCTTCGGATGATTCAGATGAGGGCAATTTTCGACCGAGCCGGATTTCGGATAATCCGAAACCGGATAAATCCGGCCGGATATCCGAAAATGCATGATTCGGATCCCATGTCTAGTGCTCAAGTATGAACACTTCTCAGCGGCGCGCGCTCGGTATTAATCGATATGCATGTTTTGCACGGGCGACAGGAGCGACGAGAGCGCAGCGCGAGGAGATATGAACAGGCGACAGCAGCGAGCGACTGGAGCGACAGCGCCGGCGCTCGAGTATGAACACTTTTCGGTGGCGCGTGCTCGGTTTTAATCGATATGCATCTTTTGCACAGGCGACGAGTCGCTCTTGTCGCGAAGTATGGACAGCCCCTTAGAAAGGAATTTAAGTGAGGGTCATGTAGTGGAGCAGAATTTCGCCGCGGTTTTCACCCTTACTTCAGGTAAGGGTCAGTAGGCGAGGAAGAAAACGTACTGCCAGCACGACCAGAGGCGGAATCTGCGCCAGCGGCAAGACCCCCTGCCTGGTTTTCGTGGATAAAGGAGTGAAAATCGACAAAGTTGTGTACCAGCGAGACACTCTTGCGTCCGTAGTTCTTCCTTGGGCCTACCAGCACTTCGATGATGCCCATTGGACGTTCCAGCAGGACTCTGTACCCGCACATAGTGCGAAGAGTGCGCAGGCGTAATGCAAGGTCAATTTCCCCGACTTCATCACGCCTTCGCGATGGCCGCTCTATTCTCCAGATCTGAATCCGATGGACTACAATGTGTGTGGGCATTTTAGAGACTATGGTCGGCGTCAAACGCAGCCATAGCCTCATGTCCCTGATGGGGTCCCTGCGCCAGGAGTAGGAACGATTGTCTCCTGATGACCTGTTGCCCATCGCCGAAAGGCCCTCGCAATGTACTGTTCTGTTCGCCCACGCGTTTGTAGGCCGTTAGCCCTAGTTTACACTTGCGCAGCCACGCGGCGCGGCACCACGACCGCCATAGATATCGATTTTTTGCACCGCCCGGTCGATATCTATCCCGACTATCGTGCCGCGCCGCGCAGCGACGCAAGTATAAACTAGGGCTTAGCTCTCCACGTCTTCCAGCAGGAGTCGACTGAAATCCGAAAAAATCGTGTCACACAAGCCTGACCCGCATTTTCGCCCCGCTGTGACATTGTCCATATATATGCTTCATCGCTGTTCTTTAGCGCACTACTAGCACGTTTTACTGGCTACAAAACTCAAAAGCTGCAGCCTGAAGGGTTCACACTTGACAGAGGTATCGCGCTCCGGACACGCCTGCGCGTGCAATTTGGCACATCCACGGTCGATGCTCTCTGCGTCCTTACTCGCTCAGATTACAGTTCTCGCTACTCTGAGTAAAATCGCTCACTTCAGTATCAAAAGCTCTATCGAATGGTACCCAACTTGGCCAAATTCGAAAATATTGATTTTCGGTGACGTCATTGTCCGACCGCTGCGGCCTCGTCCTTGTCAAAAATCGATATTTCTAACAAACAAAACATCCTGTGACACCATATAGCCTCTCTACCAGCCGCTCCAGGCTTAAGCAAATGTGTTCAAGCATTGTTACTAGTAAGGTCTTCAGCTTAACCGGTTCCATGCTGATATCAGCGGCCGGCCCATCCCGTATTACGGGTGGGTGCTGACAGACCTAGAGGATATCGCGGATGTTACGTGCGGTCAAACAGCGCCGGTGGTGTAAGGCGAACATCGCTGCCCGGAAAGCAGAAGATGCGGGTTCGAGTCCCGCCTGGCGCAAGAGTTTTGATCGCAACAAAACATCCTGTAACACCATATAGCCTCTCTACCAGCCGCTCCAGGCTTAAGCAAATGTGTTCAAGATATTTCTAACATTGGTCGAGATTCGATAGACTTTTCGAGCTGAGCGGAATGGCACCATCGCGAGTATTGAGAACTCAAATGTGGGCGAGTCAGGGCGGAAGAAAGTTCACCACCGCCGTTCGCCGCGCTAAAACGGTAGCTGTTATTAAGGCAGTTTAGGGAGTTGGGGAGTTGTGAGCAGGGCGTTGTAAAGTGCCTTCAGTGTTCTGTTCTCCCACAGATTCTCATGCCGTTAGTTCGCCTCATCTTACCGCAGTGGTCGACTAAGATTGGAAAAAAATTGGGCTGCACAAGCCTAACCTGCATTGGCCGCTCCGCTCTCTCGCGCCCACTCGATTGATTCTGCCGGGCCTATATGCATTGTTCACAGCGCACGCCATGCCGGCAGTTAGCTCCAAACAGTGGCCATGCTCGTCCATGCGCGTGGATAGGCATCTTCCATCAGCCTGACGTCCAGAAGTTGAGGATGCGGCGACCTATCGCGACTTTCCTCAGACGCGACGCGTGGCGAGCGGAAAACGGCGCTCTCCGGCGTTCTTTTACGCCGCTCTTCATCTCTCGCGCCGCTTGTGCCTTTTGGACGAAGCTGCATACCCTCTTCAGATTAGGGTTGGTTGGCTTAGTTATTTTTGGCCTGCTCCGAGGTCCAAAAAGGAGTGTGATTTACTTTATAACTCATAAAATAGCAAAAACAAACATGTAATTGTACGTTCAAAAGATCTATGTGAAATGACCTTTTCAGATCTACAATTGCCTGCGTAGCGTATCACGCGAGCGGCAAAACGATCGGAGTAGAACGCTCGTTAAAGCTCCGTCCCAATGCAGCTCCCACGGATCACCTGTGACGTCAAAATACGTCATTTTCGCCTGCAGGTTATCTCTCCCAATGTCTGAGCGGGAGTTCCTTACGTTGGCAGCAAGAAATAACCACGGTAAGGTCAATAAAGGACAACCGTAAGAGTAGTCCAGGCGCTAGTCATTTCCTCAGGTGTACGCCATGCGTTCGCTTTCCAATTGATGTCGAGACGTCGTAGGGACACCTACATTGAATTCGACGCCGATTTGGATCGGTCATTTTTTTCAGACTCGATGATTCATACAGCTAATGGCTTTTTCAAAAGTCCCGATTTTAGGATTGGTTTATTTGATTGTTTATTAGATCGGATTTTCCAGATGACCCATGGTCAGATAACTGGTTTTGATCAAAAATTAGGTCTCCTATCCGAATCGGATCGGAGGGAAAATCTGTTATTTGAGTCATCAAGAAATCCGTGTTGGTGGAAATGCCTCTCATCTGTATCATCCTATTATCCAGGTTTTCAAAAATTGTCTGTCGTGACGTTCGCCACGCTCCATCACGGCTCTTCAAGGGCACAAACGCTGGGAGGCGCTCTGGTCCCGACGCGGAGGGCATGCGGTCGCGCGCACGCGCCGCGACGCACTATAAACGCCTTCCCGCGCGCACCCGGCAGTCTTCGGCTTCGTCGTCGCGTCGCGGTCGGACAGCTCTCCGTTCCGGTACTCAATCGTCAGCGCAGTGTCCACTTCATCAGGGCATCGACTCGACCAGCCGCGCAGGACTCCAGGACGACCAGGACAGGACACGCAGAGACGACAACAGAGGTAGCCGCAGAGGCCGACCGAGCCATCGCCTTCATGAGCGCGGGCCCCAGGGTAGGAGCGAGGAAGGATCTGCGGCTTGCGCTTGGGGTTGACCTGTAGATAACGTGGCGGCACTCAGCCTTAACTCGTAGACAATTGTGTCCTACACTGATATGTATTGTGTGTATATTGGGTTGCTATGAAGTATGTTGTCTACTGCGCACTGTCACGTGACTCGAGAGTGGGAGGTTTGTTCCGAGCGCAGTGGTAAGTACTGCAGAAGGTCGGTTGGTTCAATTGTATCACGCGAGTAATGTGAAGATAGGCGAGAGTCGCCGGGGAGGGGGCAACGTGGGAGCAGTCTGCGCAGGAGATCCTAAATAACATGGTATGAGGCGTGCTAAGTCGGGGCAGCAAGGGCCTCACCCCTAACGTGGTAAGTACTGTAAGAGCTAGCGCGCATGGGTAATACCACGACTCCGGTTGTGCCTCATACGTGGCCTCGGGTTGAGGGCCGCATGAGTTCTACCACCGGTGCAGCGGATCACCCGGGGCACGACATTGTCATTATCCGTGTGAATAATTTATCTGGGGTTCGAAAAAATGACTGATCTTTTTTATCTAATCGGCGTCGGATCCAATGCATTATATAGTGGACAATCAGCCTAAAAACCGCCTTTCGGGGACTGACAGAGTTCATCACTTTATCCTTTCGACACGTTTATAGTCACTCACGTTTTGTGGGATCCCACGTCCTTTGTCTGGACTTTGATCTTATCAGCGGTGATTTCCAGTGGTCCGAACAATAATTCAAGCATTCATAGTAGGATGGACCAGACCTGTGGCAGAAATGATGGTCTTACAGTTCTCTATAGATAGGAGCGGTTCATCCAAGTTATGAGTGCCTCTGAGCTGCTTTAGGCGGGGTTTATACTCCAGACGTCGGGCGTTAGGGCCCCCACAGAGTTCTGCGGCAGCGCCGCGGCCCTATGCTTAACCATAGGGCAGAGACGCAGAGCTCAACGCCGTTGGCGTCCCTGCCCTATCCTTTACCATAGCGGCGAGCGGCGTCGACGCAGAACTCTGTGGGGGCCTTTACGCGAAACCTGCCCGTATCAATTGGGCGCGCAGACGATCGATATTGATACTTTCCATAACGCTGCGCTTATTCGTGACGGAATTATAAATCTCGCCTTTGAGATCACTCACTGACGGAAGTTCGGACGGTCAGCTACTGTGGCCCACGCGTTATGCCCTAAAACTGCTCCACAAGCCAATTTGGATTGATGCTGAACGATGACGTTGGAGTCAGCTGTCGTTTTCTGCTTTTCATCCTTCAGAATGGCTCCAACAAAGACTTCAGCGCCTCCAATTACTATATTGGACTGGCGAAAATGCTTCCGCCATTTTGGACGGTTAGTTGCAACCGTTTGCAGCTTTAAGGGAATTATTTGAGTGGCAAGCAAGACAAGTTACATTATACCCAAAGAATACTTCGTAACACAATCTTACTTGTTTGGTAGTCCCGCCAATTGTTCCCGATTGGCGAGGGTTTTCTTCGAACCACTGCCAAAATACGTGATGATTTCGCAGTCCTTGAGTGAGGACCGCTAGTGGGCTACTCTGGCACGAGGCAAGAACCAGTGGACACGTTGCTGCTGTCCGCTCGAGGAGTTCTCGTTCAATTTACATTTACCCGTAATTTATTAGACAATTGTTAGTAAATGCGGTACTAGTCGTGAATTTGGCCTACATGGGAGAAAAAAGGCAGTGCGAAAGCGAAACCAATAAAAGAATTCTTAATGAAACTGTCCCTTCAGTCATGTGCAGCTTTTCGTGGTTAGCTGTCTTCGGAATACTTGCTCGCCCAAATCACAACCAGTGACGCTGTGCGGAATAACAGTACAGTACGCCGCTCCATGAAAACCTCAAACTTGGGTAATTAAACCTTTATTGATTTACTAACAGAACAGTAATGCGAATAACGGAACACAAACTTCGGAATGACTGAGATGAACAGAGGCTTCAATGCGTGATGACCTAACATTATATTGAACCACTACTATGAACTTGCACCCTTGTCATCGAACCATGATGAAAGTAGAACAAGAACGTGAGTAGATAGAATAATAAGAAATGTACCAAGAGCAGGACGAGTAAAGCCTCCTGGCAGATCATGCGCTGCCTTAATGTTCGTCATCGGGTCTCGTTAGCAGTCAACCGAACGATCCAAGGGGCAAAGGAAGGAATCAAAAGAGGACGGCTTTGCCGACACAGCTTGACAAGTCATCTGAGAAAAATATGCACTATGTGAAGCTGATGTAAAAGCTTCCATGAGGAATTCATCCAATTTTAGCTGCAATCTCACGCACCTGTATGCGAACTTTGACTAGAAATGTAAAATGTAGTTCTCCTCTAATGGATTTTCTCCTACGTTTGTTGGGAAGGGTACGCACATATGGTTCTCACGAAGCTCTTTGATTCACGTGCAGCGGTAAACGTAATGTAAGGAAGGAAGTCGAGGTGGACCCAAAACTCTTTGCACAATTACGTCGTGCAAGTACGCAATGGTGCGTAATCGTGTAGACACGTCGCCGGCTGTTCGGAGCGCTCATCGTCGTTCGAAAACGCGACGCGATGGGAAGCATCGCTCCGTTCAAATCGTGTTGCCCGGCGATGGAAGTATAAACGGTTCCTTAAGCAACTGATTACGTAATACTCACAAGCGGAGTGTGTTGCCTGCTTACCTAACACTACCTTATGCCTTGTTGGAGCTACCCAGTACTGGTATAGTTACAGTATAGTTAGTGCGAGATCCATTGTCACTTTGTTTCAGATCGGTGCTTGAGTCCCTCCGGAGTACGAGTTGCCATGGACCAGGCACAGAAGAACCCAGTAAGTGATTTCCGTTACTCTGAGCCGATCGATCACGATAAGAAAATACAGTCCCCTCTCGTTATAACGCGTTTGAAGGACCGGAGAAAATCCGCGTTATAACGGGAGTCGCGTCCTAACTGGAGCTGACCTTTTTTACACTTTCTTGCGCGCAGAATTTTC
The DNA here is from genome assembly GCA_947396885.1 of Heligmosomoides polygyrus polygyrus. NCBI lineage: Eukaryota > Metazoa > Nematoda > Chromadorea > Rhabditida > Heligmosomidae > Heligmosomoides > Heligmosomoides polygyrus. The sequence continues at coordinate 105,889,047 of OX377201.1, forward strand.
TAAAATCGTGTTAATTGAATAAATATGACGTATAGCATGGAAATATATGGCCTTGAAGGGAGTGAGAAGCCAAAAACAACTTTAGATTATTAAGGAAGCGCTGTCCCTGGAGATACTCTCTGGTATATGCATAATTGTAGCAAATATATGTGAGGAATAATGAGAATCAGATGTAGGTTACACGTAGTCATAAACAAAAATATGCAACCTGCTGTTGTAAGATCTTTGTTCCAATCAGAACTATCGCTCCAAGCGGAACTTGTTTCCTGTCTTCCGGGCAGGATGTTTGCCCACTATACTATCAGCGCTGGTAAACCGTGCCTCATCCTCATTGCAAATGGCTTAAATGACGCTCTTCCATGATTTGAGAACGTTGAGTGCGATCAAACAGCGTTGTTGCTGTAATTATGTCCACAAAGCAGATGGTACGGGCACAAGTCCCTCATGGCGCTAGAGTTTAGATCGCAACAGAACATCATGTAGCAATAAATAGCACCTACACCAGCTGCTCTTGGCTTAAAAGATCGAGTGTGGAGCATTGTTTTGAATAATCTGAGTGTCACCCCTCATCTTTTTTCGTACTTGATAGAGCAAATCTCCCGACATACGGGAACTTCTAACGACTAGCGGGAGTTTCCAACCGTGCTCGACATATTGCTGACTATGAACAGTTCGTGGGTCGCGCACACATGAAAAACGTCCATATCAGGGTTGGGCGGAATTTCTGTTTTCTGTTTTCTGATTTTCTGGCGATTTTGGACGATTTTTTTCTGTTTTCTGGGAAAATGGGGCAAAATTGGGTCAGAAAACAGAAAATTTCAAAATTTTTGGAATCCAAAACGTCGTCTCCACAGTGCGTTGCGGAAGCGCGCTCCACCGCGAACACCTGACCGAATCGATTGCGCAGGCTGTTTTTTTTTCAACGCGATCTAAGCTTTGTCCACCTCCTATTGCCACTATGTATAAATCTCAGATCCTGAACTGAAGGTGGGTATATGGGTTCATTTGTTTCCTCACGTTACTTACCGGTTTGTGAAGCGATTTCGTGAGCTTGAAGGCTTTTGTTGGTAGCAATTTGTAATAGCCTTCACACAGGTAGTGCTAAATATTGTCAGTTCTAAAATGTTTAGACAAAATTTGAATTAAAATGAAAACGGAACTGTCAAAAATGGGCGCTAGCTAAATGTCACTTTCCTTATGAAGTTATCTGAAACGTTGATGAGTCCTCTACTTGAAATTTTTATGCCCTTAGAGTGATTTTTACGATTTCTAGACCTTTATAATAATAAGCTTCCTGTTTAAGTAAGATTCAAGCAACTTATGCAACTCAAATAACTATTTTGAAATTTTCTGTTTTCTGTTTTCTGGGAAAATTTTTAAAATTTCCGCCCAGCCCTGGTCCATATTCATGTAATTCATTGTCGCACAGATGCCGGTCGCGACTACGAACGAGGCCATAAGAGGGTAAGTTTGATCGCAGACGCGGTCAGCATCTTGCTCCTCTTCATTTTCCGTGTGGGACCGGAACTAAGTCGTGGTCGCGTTATAACGGGAGTCATTTTGAACACAGAGTTTCTCCCAAAACCGCGCTATAACGGGAGTAGCGTTGTATCCGACGCGTCTTAAACGGGGTTGATTTGTATTGGCGTAAAGGTAAGGTGGGCGGGGCCGGAGAAAATCTACCTTATATCGAAAGTCGCGTCTTATCCGGAGGCGTTATAACGAGAGGGCACGGTATTATGCGCTAATGATCTTGTTGGTAAGACCAGCAGCATGCGAACTAATGCCATACTCCATATATTGGCCTAGCTGCCATTATGAAATCCACTAGACAAGAGGACAGCATCACTGTGGCAAAAATAGATCATGCTTTGCGACTATTTATATAACGAGATTCTTCCTTTTCTACTCGTTTCTGCCCCAACGGCATATCGTTAAGAGCCTCCTTGGTTAGAGGATATAAAAACATCAAGGCTACTTATTGCTTCCATGACGCTCTTTCTCCTCATGTGGGCTATTCAGTGGACTCTATTAGACAGCGACGGAGTAGCTTCGCTTTGTCATAGCTTTTTTATACCGAAGTGCATTTCGATATTCTCTGTAGTCTGAATGTTCTTCGAATCGTAGAGATAAACCGTTGGTGTACACGATATTCTGAGATATGCAGGGTGCGCAAAAATTACCCGCACAAGGATATCACAGTGTAACTTCAACGCAAATGCGGATTTGAGAACCAAACTTATCACATAACTTCTTTGTTTCCTCACTAATAAAAACATATCAAAATCATTCGAAGTGGCCGCCTTTCTTACGAACACGGTCCTCAGATGAGTAACGAACGCATCACACGTGGCACGGAGGTAGTCTTCGCGCATTTCGTTCCATGCTTCAGTCAGGGAAGCTTTCAGAGAAGCTGAACTTGCGTGTCGAGTAGAGCAAATTTGCTCTCAGTAACTGACCACACAGAGAAATCGAGAGGATTCAAATCCGGTGAATTCGAAGGCCAGTCTTCGTGCGCAATAAAATGCGGGAGCTCACGTTTGCACCACTGCTGCGGTGTCCTCGCCTTGTGTGCAGGCGCGGAGTCCTGCTGGAAGCGTCATCTGTCATTACCGAAGTGTGCATTGGCCCAGTGCTTTAACACGTTCTCTAAAACCGTGTTCTGGTACTCGTCCTTGTTAATTTTGACGCCGGATTCGACAAAAACTAATGGAGACTTGCCGATCGTAGTAATCGCCCCCAAACCATAACTGAATCCGGGTGTGCCGTTCTAGCGACCAGTTTCCCGTCGCGGATAGCAGCTCCAACATTCTGTGAGAGAATGCGATTGTTTCGAAGATTCACCATGGGTTCCAGGGTGAAGACTTTCCCATAAAAAAAAACGATCGCGCGGTACGTGCCACTCGCGAACCGCTTCAGAAAATTCTTGCATCTTCGTAGTCGCTGAGCTTTCATTCTATCAGTTAGCATGTGAACACGTTGAATGCGGTATGGATACATCTTTAGCTTCTTCCTGACGATGGTTCTAACACTGGTTGCAGAAATATTGAGTTCTGGAGCCATTTTTCGCATCGAACGGCGAGGATTACGACGAATCCGCTCGCGAACCTTTTTTCTCGTTTCCGGAGTGACATCAGTCAATTTCCTACCTCGTCCAGTCCTGTTTGATAAAGTTCCAAGCTACTTGTGTCGTTTTGTGGCATCATACACCGTTTGTTGTGGAGCACTGAGAACTTTTGAGATTAAAACAGCGCTGCGACCAGAAAGGTGCAGGCTGATGACGGCCGATCGTTTCGGATTCCGCTTTGCCATTACCGCTCTGTAGGCATTCACTCGCTCAAACTTGGAATGCGTTTACGTATGGTATAAATGTATAACATGCTCCAATATGGAGCTCGGAATCCAGTTCTGCTAATAGTTGTGGACTGCGTCGTACCCTGTGCAGGTAACTTTTGCCTGTAGGTCTTGAGCTCTGATATGCCTTGTCATATGAAACACAGTGTAAGACTGCTGAGCATTAAACAGTATTCTCTGTCTCATCGACGTTTCTTCGCTCTCTAGTCTAAGCCGTTGCGAGTCGAGCTATTTCGAACTGAGATACTGCCCGTTAGAACGGTCGAGACGCATAGTGCACAAATGGACGAGCGGCGGAAATGGGCGAAGACGACGTCCTCTCCTCGACTGCAGTCAAAACCAGTCAGTCACAAAGAACCGCAGGAACGCAAAAATTAAAAGCATGGGACGTCGAACCGACTGGAATTCAAATAAGCTTTTTACCGGCGTTTTATACGCTTATTTTTGGCGCGCGCGAGTCTCCTTAAACCCGTGACTTTAAACGATCTCGGACAACTCGTCCCTTTAAACGGTCTCGGGCAACTCGTCCGCAACTGAGGCAACGTACAAGGTTTTGCTTTGGTTTGTTCACATACTACTCTATCTCGCGCACATTGCAAGAGCGCCTGCCTTTTCTGCACATTGCGTAAAAGCGCGCGTTTTGCTATCGCTCCTTCTCTCTCTTTCCACACTAGCAAAAACACAGACCTTCTTTGCTCATTAACATCACGGGCACCGTCACGGCTAGTGAGTAAGATTTTACAACCTATTTTAGATAAAGGAATGGGCTTCATGTATATGTATTTATACTTCATGTATTGCATATACGATGAAATATTTAGGGTTATAGAGGTTTAGTTACCCAAGTTTGCGGTAAGAACGAAAAGAGTCCGCGTGGCAACATAAACGCTATCTCTATCATATCCATCCAGCGTCGATATGCTTTCTCTCCCCTAACGTATTTATAAGAAGGATGTTTCAAGCAATTTAAAATCCTTCATCTATACGTACTTCTAACACAGGTCATTTATATCACTTTCTTTTCAAAATGAACACCTTTCAAATCAAATTGGACATTTTTCTCGTCACATTGCACAGCCTTCTAAACAGATTTGACGCTTCTGAAGTCAAACTGAACGTCTTCTAAATGGAAATCATCTTCTTGCAGGAAAACTGCAGTCTCTTCAAGATGATTAGAAGAATTTTATTCAAGAAAATGTATAACTTTATTTGATTTTTTCAGTTCATCTGCCCGAATGAGTGTAATAATTTTATAAATATTTTATTTTTGGGGAAAAACAGTAAATTGATATTTCTTTTAAGGCGCAACAAGCCTCCAATCATTTAGTGCATTAAAATACGAGATCGCGCCATGCGCTCGAAAAATTCGTCGCGATTCTTATTTGATTGATAGTGTAAATGCTGCTCACATGAAGCACTAAAGTGAGGATGTGTGTTGGAGCCCGTTTTGATTTGAAAGGTGTTCAGTTTTAACACATTTGTTTAAGCCTGGAGCGGCTGGTAGAGAGGCTATATGCTGTTACAGGATGTTTTGTTGCGATCAAAAGTCTTGCGCCAGGCTGGACTCGAACTCGCATCTTCTGCTTTCCGGGCAGCGATGTTCGCCTTACACCACCGGCGCACGTCGTGAGCCAAGATTCAGAAGACCTGCATCAGATTTTCGGTTCGATTTCAAAAACATCAAGTTTGCTTAGAAGAGTGTCTAATTCGACGTGAAAATTGTTTATCACCTATCGTCCTGATGATCAACCGATTGCTCGCGCGGGCGCAAAAAAGGCCAACATTGTTCCTAGCTCCGTGCCAAAGTAGCCCAGCGGTTCCCAACACAATGAGTGTTCCTCTTTCAAGACTGTCCCGGAGAAGGCTAGGCGCATATCTATGACGAATGAAACGGCACTAACCTGAAAGTGCGACGAAAACGCGAAGCCTTCGAAGGAATTGAACAATAAATAAATAAATAAATAAATAAATAAATAAACAACAAACGTGAAGTGCAAGGCAGAGAGGAGTATAGAGGATATGCCAATTACCGCAATCACCTTCTGGCACATTGACTGTGCTGACTGTGAAGGTCCTGCAACGAAAGCTCAGAGGACCGTGTCGACGGAGGTCCGGGTGAACTATCGGAGGAAAACCGGTGGTCAGTGGGCGAAGATCCGATGTCGTTTCGGTGAAATTGACACGAGCAGCAGTTGATGCTTCTCATTCACCGCAATTTCACCCAGAGTTCCCTCCACCGCTGTGCCCCGTAGTCCTACATTAAGCGCCGAAGTTTGTCCATCTTGCTGGTGCTCGGTTGGACATCCGGCGATGTTCCGTCTGAATGCACATTCCGGCGCAAACTCTTCCGACTCTTCACCGACAGTCGGGGCAAACAATGCCGAACATGTCATCTACAGCTGCAGCAGAAGCCGTGTAGCGCTGTCGAGCAGGTGCTGTTGGCTGTTGCTGCCGACGTCGGAACTAACTCTGTTCCGACAACGATGATGATGAGTGTTGCGCGCCGACGGAAAACATCGTTGATTCCGTTGCTCCGCGCGTGTTTTCACTTCACGACCAATTCGATTGTTCACCTCGTCTGGGATCGCGACTTGGTCGTCGAGGATTCAAAGAGCAGATGACGTCGTGAAGGAGATATACCATCTTCATGTCGGATTGGGCACCTTTCAAATCAAATTGGATACTCTTCGAAACAAACTAGATGCTTCTGAAGTCAAAGCAAACGTCTTCCAAGTCGAAACAAAGCTACAGACTCTCGAAGATAAAGGACGGCGTTACTCAATCCCTTCTGGGATGCGCCAGCGCATTCTACTTCTACGGGATGTCGTGGAGGCGACATGAATGCGTATTTGGCCATACAATGGCTTGCGGTGGCCAGCCGATGAACAAGTCAGCGCTCTACCCTTCCCAGACAAGTCTGGTACCAATTCATCGACCCCGGAGGGATGGAAGGCTTGGTTGGCCTGGGCGGGAAATCCGAACTAGGAACCTGGTATCGGGTGCACGCGGCGGCAGTCGCGCCTCCTCCGACTGCGCCACACGCACCCCACTCTCGAAGATGGTTAGAATAACCTTTTTTCAAGAAAAATAACTTCAATTGAAGGCTTAGTTCACCTACCCATTAAGTGAAGTACATCGTTTGAAATGTTATGGAGTTCCTTTTTAGGAAGAATAGTGGTTCAGAGCTTCAAAGGGCAGGAAGGCAGACATTTTTCAGTGCCAGAAGGAAAGATCGCGTCATCTCCTCGTCCAAGACGTCGCGATTTTTATTCGATTGATAGCAGAATTTCTGTTCGCATGGAGTTTTACGACTGCAATCGACACAACAAAAACAATTGTCAAGAACTCATCTCTTCAAGTTGATTCTTCGTGTATATAGGCAGCATTTTCAAATAAAACTCGCAGTGAGCCTTTCGAATGCATGGCGCGATCTCGTCTTCCAGTGCAATAAATGATTGCTGCCTTGTTATGCTTCAAAAAAAATTAAAAATTGAATAAAACCAACAAACTGTTATAAGGATGTTTTGCTGCGATCAGAACTCTATAGCGAGGCGCGGGACTCGAATCCACACCTCCTGCTGACCGGGCGGGAATGCAATGCTCTACACCATCACACCACCGGCGCTGCTCGATCGGACACAACATCTGGTGAGCAGGCAGTGCGAGTTCGAGTGCTGCTGCCTCGCGCTAGAGTTCTGATCGCAACAAATCATCGTTATAGCATATTTAATTTTTAATTTTTGAAGCATAACAAGGCAACAATCATTTATTGCACTGGAAGACAAGGTCGCGCCATGCATTCGAAAAGCTCATCGCGATTCTTATTTAAAAATGCTGCCTATGTATGCGAAGCATCAACTTGAAGAAATGAGTTCTTGATGATTGCTTTTGTTGTATCTATTACTCACTTTGATACTTTGATGGTCCTTTTGTCGGCTGGAGGTCTTCTCAGCGGAGACCACAACTCTTCCAGACCGCTCGATCTTTGGCAGCTTGCATCCAGCGAGGCAGACTCCGCTCTTTGAATGATCTTGAGAATGAGTCTGCCCATCGCGTTGGCGGTCGTCCCAGTGGTCTCTTATGGTCTCTCGGGAGCCATTCTGTGACACGGAGACTCCATCTATCGTCCTTTCGTCGAAGCAGGTGTCCGGCCCAGCGATATTTGGACTTCTTCATGTACTGCAGCGGGTCTGATAATTGCGACTTCTCCCGTAGCTCCGAGCTTCGTAGGCCTTCTTGCCATTGCTGACGAAGGCTTGTCCTTAGAAGACATCTCTCCAGTGCACGATGCGTAGTTTGCATCGCTCTGGCGATTGTCTTGTTGTCGGGCCAGGTTTCCGTCGCGTAACACATCGCAGGCAGTACAGAGGCGTTGAATATCGAGGCCCTGAGGCCGACATCATTGACCTGATCGGTGACTTCGCGAATCGAACTGAAGGCTGCCCATGCTGCGCGTCTCCTGCGGGCGATTTCAGGAGCGAGGTCGTTATCCATGTTCAGCTCTCTTCCCAGATTGACGTAGGAGTCGACCTGTTGTAGAGTGACTCCATTTAACCTTACGAGTCCCGTGTCATCCCACTGGTTGACCATAAACCGCGTTTTGGACATATTCATGTCCAATCCAATCTTCATACCTGCCACATTGAGCTCGTTCAGCATTTCCTCGACTTCTGCCGTGCTGGTAGAGATGAGAACAACATCGTCGGCGAAGTGAAGGCTGCTGATCCGTTTACCGTCGACAAGGTAGCCTTTATCGTCCCAGTTCAAGTCCTTCATGGCATCCTGGAGTGCCGCTGTGAACAGCTTAGGAGAAATCGTGTCTCCGTGCCGTACTCCTTTCCCGATAGGATTCTTAAGCTTTCGATCGAACAACTGGATGCTAGTCGAAATTCGAGGCGTGAAATTCCATGCAAACAAATTCTGCTATCAATCGAATAAAAATCGCAACGTCTTGGACGAGGAGATGGCGCGATCTCTTCGTCTGCACTGAAAAATGTCTGCCTTTCTCTATTCTGAAGCTCTGAACCACTATTTTTCCTAAAAAGGAACTCCATAACATTTCAAACAATGTGATCACCTATTGGGTAGGTGAACTAACTCTTCAAAGAAGGGTATATCAAAGATTTTCTTGAAAAAAGTTATCCTAACCATCTTCGAGAGACTCTAGCTTAGCCTGTAGTATGCTCGTTTCAATTCGGAAGACGTTCGCTTTGACTTCCGAAGCATCTAGTTTGTTTAGAAAAGTGCCCAATTTGACGTGAAATGTATTCAATTTGGCATGAAAATGGTACATATGATCATTTCCCCGTAAGAAACACCCGTTCTTCTCGCTGTGGGCAACCCTGGTCGTCGGTCAGAAGAATTGGGGCATTCCCGGGAAGTGAAGGATTTGTGGCTCCGCCCTCGCACTTCGCCACGCCTCCAGTCACCGTGCGGTGGCGGCGGTGACGACTTCCCCTCGACGGCTACAGCAACAGCAGCAGCAGATGCTTGTCTCCGATACACATCTCTCGACGAAGAACAGCTTCTACGGCAGTGGCAGTCTGTACAGGTGAGCGTCGGCTCCTCTCCGAACGCTTCTGAAGCGCTCTTCATGGATGGCCATTTGCACGAATGCAGCGCGATGGCCTCAGCTGTTCTTCTCACGGCTGAAATTGCCTTCTTCCGGAGCATTTTTCTCGCGCTGTCGCGTAGCCCTTCTGACGGCTGAAGTTGTAGTTCATGAAGTGTCGATTGCGCGGCTCTACGGGACTTACGGCGCCGGGTTTTTATGGGAAACACTTCACCTGCTTGGGATTTATATGCGTTCCGATGCGAAAACAACGTCCCTAGTTCAGTCATTTGTGAGCCACTGGTGGACTACAAGGGTTCTCACCAGTCGAACTCCGAGCGAATCATTGATGTTACTGTTTAAGATGTTCTGACCACTATCAAGTGCTTGTACATTGTAGTAGAAGCCGCTATGTAGTTCACGATTGGTGTGGCTCACCAGTGGCCCACGTGTTCAATAATGGTGTTGGAATTTCGAAGGCTTTCTGATTTATAAGTGTTTGAAAAGCGACTGCTACTACACTAGGAGTATGCGAGCCATTGTAGAAGTTGCTGTAGTCCACAGTTAATGGTGTGGCTCAACAGTGGCCCATGTGGCTCATTTTCTTCTGCTCTTCAGAAGTGTTGGAATTTCGAAAACATTCTGGTTTTCAAGTTTTGAAAAGCGGCTGTTACTACGCGATGAGTATGCGAGCCATTGTTGAAGCCGCTGTAGTCCACAGTTAATGGCGTGGCTCACCGGTGGCCCACGTGGCTCGTTTTCTTCTGTTCTTTAGTAGCGTTGGAATTTCGAAAACATTCCGATTTTTAAGTGTTCGGAAAGTGACTGTTGATACGTTAGCATTATGTGGACCACTGGTGGACCACAAATCAGCCGGGGCCGGAAAAATTTAACGGCCAGCAATAGTAGTATAACAGTAAACTATGTGGCTCACCTGTGGTTCATGTGCATCAAGGAAACGGCTCCGTCAAAAAGAATAGTTTCCGATTTCTAGGAAGTTAGACGACCAGCACTTGTACAGTACTACGTGAGCCACCGGTGGACCACAATGGCTTTCTCTAGCGGCGTTCTTTGGGAAGCGTTCATCTGCATAGTAGAAGCTTCTGCAGCCCACGGTTGATGGTGTGACTCTCCTGTGGCTCATGTGATCAGACGAGCCACGTGGGCTACTGGTGAGCCACACTATTAACTCATGTGTCTCAGGTTCATGGGCTGTAGTAGAGCTGGAAAGTCAGATGTTTTCTGCCTTTTGGAGAACTTGAGGAACAGGTATAGTTATCTCTGCAGTATGTGGGCCACTGGTGGACTACAATGGGATCCTGCTGATCTCTTTTTGGCTCACCTTTCTGGACTCATTTCTAGGAAATTGTACTGTATCTCTACAGCTTTACGTGGACTCCAACGTAGTCCAGTCGATTTTTGAAAATGCCTATAATTCCTTCATTCCTCGAGGAAGGCGTTAATGTTACCAATAAGAAAGCTTGGATTACTTTATCTAGTTCCTGCATAGTAGAAGCGTTTGCAGTCCATAGTTAAGGGTGTGGCTCATCAGTGGCCCATATGGCTCATTTTCTTCTGACTTCAGTAATGTTGGAATTTCGAAAGCTTTCTCATTTTCAAGCGTTCGAAAACTGACTCTCACTACGTTAGCAGTACGTGAGCCACCAGTGGACCACGACCGAATGAGCCAGGATGAGAAGAATTTGATGGCCAATGATAGTAGTAGTAAATTCTGTGGCTCACCGGTGGCTCATGTGCGTCAGGGAAACGGGCTGACTCCATCAAAAAAGTATTTTTTTCGGGAAATTTTAACTAGCATTTTCGCAGTGGTGCATGAGCCACCAGTGGACTACATTGGGCCTCACTAGTCGCTCGCGTTCTTTGGGAAGCGGTGATGCTATTGCTAAAATTTTGTGGCTACAATATAGTGTCTACCCAATAAATAGAAGCTCCTGCAGTCCACAGTTAATGGCGAGGCTCACCCGTGGCTCATGTGTCTAAGGTTCTTGGGCTGTAGTAGGACTGAAAAATCGGATGTTTTTTTGCTGTTTGAGGGATTCAGGAACAAGTATAGTTGTCTCTGCAGTATGTGAGCCATTGGTGGACTGCTATGGAGTCTTATTGATCTCTTTTGGCTCCCTTTTTGAAGCATTCACTGCCGAAAAAATTGATTTCCTCATTTTTAGGAAATTGTACAATTACTATTATTGTGCCCTTACAGCATTGCGTGGACTGCGGCGTAGTCCAAGCGAGTTTTCAAGAAGACCCGTAATTCTTTCATTACTTTAGACAGGCGCTATTGTTGCCATTGAAAACTCTGGTTGCTGTATCTAACGCCTGCATACTAGAAGCTCTTGTAGTCCACAGTTAATGTGGTATGGCTCACCAGTGGCTCATTTTTTCTGCTCTTCAGTAGTGTTGGAAATCCGAAAACTTTTCGATTTTTAAGTGCTTAAAGAGCGACTGTCACTGTTCTAGAATTGTATGAGTCACTGGTGGACTACGAGCCCACGTGGCTCACGTTTCTTAGCGGCCGGTATTTTCGAAAACAACATGTTTTTGATCTTTATGAGTTGGAATTAAAACGGGGACCAATTTAGTTCTGTGTGAGCCACCGGTGGACTGCATTGTAGTCCATCTGAGGTTTCAGGAAGGCGCTGAAGTTGCTGTTTAAACATATAGAAGTAAGAGCTGGCAATTGATTGATATTGATTGTTAGGCTCCGGTTCTTGTAGCATCTGGTACGGGTCCAGTCAAGCCTCAAGGAGTGATCTAGATTGTGTGGCCCACCAGTGGCCCTTGTGGCTCAAGTTTTTCTTTGACTACGACATGATTAGGAAAATCCAACATTTCCTGATACATAGGAGTTTAAACTACAACGCTAACTATTTCAGCCCAGGTGTGAGCCACCGGTGGACCGCAGTATATTCATGCAGTTGTGGCCCACGTGGCGCACTTTCTCGGTCCTACGGAATCTGCTGATTTTTGCTTTTTTTAAGTGCGAAGTGCAGCTGTTTTTGCTTCAGCCGTGTGTGAACCACTGATGGACTGCAGTGTAGTCGTCCGAAGCTCTAAAAGATGGCTCAAAGCTGCTCTTTAAGCGGTGAGCCAGAAAAAAGGTTACTAATTTGTGGCTGCTCTTTGAACCCTTTAATAGCTATCTGTAGGTTGAATAAGGCGATTGAATCGTTGTAGGTTGTGTGGTTCAGCAGTGGCCCACGTGGTCCACCTTCTTGTCCTTAATGGTTCCGAGGAAATCTTGTTTTTGTTTTTCTTTTCAAAAGTGTGAAGAGCAACTGTTTGTGCTTCAGCGATGTGTGAGCCACCGATGAGCCACAACAGCCCACAAGAGTTGGTATGGGAGCTCTGTATGGCTACTTCACCCTTAGTTGAGCCGTCATTTGGCACCTGTAGTCCACTGGAATCCGCTGGAAGAGCTTTGGAATGACTACTACCCAAAGAGCGGTTCCACAACAGAAAGTAATTGACCACTGATGATTGGCACACCGTCGTGTTTGTGGCGAATGCCTGGGAAACATTCGCAGAAGGCGTCTGGCGAAAAGTCGCACAACTTAATACTCGGATAATTAAGAGCTATTCATAGCAGCAGTGATGGATAATGATCCACACATCGTGAATTTACTGCTCTGCTACCTTCGGAGGTGGAATGAGCCTTTTAAAGATCGGGCCGACTTCCAGGCTTCTGAGAAGACATGTGGAGCATCAGCAGCAGGATAGAAGGAGCTCATTCTCATCCTCAAGACCGTAATAAGGCTTAAGTGCTTCATTTATCCGCTATTGAATAATCCACTGAATAAGATTAACTGCTTCGTTAAACTATGACAAGAGAATCGATAGTCAGTCTGCCTTCATTGCCAGCTATTTTGACCGCTTCACATCCAACTAACATACCAACTCACATATTTGGCTGAGACGCGTGCAGCACAGTCGGAGAAGGTGCCGACTTCGGACATACATCGTCCGTTCATTCTGCCGTGCATCCGCGCAAAATTACGGCCACTGGAGTTTAATTGATGGACGTTTTTGGTGCTCTTTCATTCTTGGATTTCTTGCGATGATCCAAAACACCTCCAATGCTTTCCTTGCCAAAATTATATGCCCGCATGGTAAACTGATTGGTGGTTGTTCTCACCAGGAAAGAATTTACCAGTTTGAGTGTGGAGCTTATAGTATTAGGTTAAGTCGGAAGTTTTGCAACAAAATTTGTCTTCCAGCAAAAATAAGATTATACCCTAACAGAAAAATGATTGGCTTGAACGAAGAAATTGTCATTATTCTCAATGGGTTTCTTCCACATTTCATGAGCTGATTGGATTATATCTCCGTAGAATTTGGTCGGTTTCGACCTGCAGAAGTTGTGCACCACCGCCGTCATCTCGTCGACTTCGGTGAAGCGCCTACCATAGATGAAGTGATCCATCGACCGAAGCAGATGGCAGTCAGACGGCGCAATGTCCGGGGTGTATGCTGGTTGTCTGATTTTGGTCCAGCCCATTCCTAGATTTTTGCTGGTGTCTGAAGTGCCATAAGCGGTCAGCTGTTGTTCTGGTCGATGGAACATTGCCTTGTACGACTTCTTTCTCCACTAGTATTTGCTGGTACTAGATGGTTGTTGGCAAAGCGAGCGTCGAAAATGGTCTGACTTCATAGAGCTGCTCCCGGTGCCCTGGGCCAATAAGCATCCACCAAACGAACAGCAGTATCTTCTTTCGGTGGAGCTCGGTTTTGACATCACAACCCCCAGCTCGTTGCTTTCTAGCTATTGCTTTCCGGCTCGACAGTTGCAGTGAAGCATCTCCTTTTCATCGCTTGTAAGGATATGATCCAGACCACCGCGTTTGAATCGGTACCGAAGCTCTCGACAGTCGGGAGCACTGCGATTTACTTGGCTTTCCGTCAAAGCATGGAGCACTGACGAAGGCGATTTTGGCAATCCTCCAGTCTACTGCATCTGACGAGCGGTGGTTGATTTTGAGGCGTGGAGATCAGCGGTCACCCTGGCGTGGTTTGAGAAGAATTCGACTTGATGGGCTGGCGCAGGCGCCCTTTGTTTACAGCAGTTGATCTTCCCAGGAGTGGTTTGTCTTTGTTACCCTTCTGGGCGGAAAAGAACTTTTGATACCATCTCCAATAATTAATTCGGTTGGAAGTGAACCTGCCGGTGGCTTCCTGAATGTGCTTGACCTTGTCGCTGGGTTGCTGCCGAGTTTGAACTAATTGAAAATGAAATCACACACTTTTTCACTTTGAGTGGTCATCGTTCTGGTGAATAAAACTTTTCAAAAACTCAAGGAAAATTAACGATTCATAACTCCGCAAAGCTTATGACTCAACCTAATACAGCATACATCGGGGGACCGAGAAGAACGCTAGCAATTCGCGTAAGGGAGCATCTATTAGGTTGGTGAAAAGTCTTGCACCAAATTTTTTGAAAATTTTTCAAAATTTAACGGGAACTTTTAAGGACTGTTTGGTGCTACGTTGTTGTAGCACAAACATTCTAAAATATTTCGCATACATGGCAATTTGTCTTGAGGGCATATGAACACTACGACTGTAGTGAAGTGTGACTGACTCCGTGACTCGTACAAGGCTTCGCGACTGTCTATCGCTCAGTCTTTCCTTGTTCTTTTCCGTAATAAGCACTTTCTCGAGAATGTCGTCCCGGAAGATAAATCCTGGGTCTTCCTCGTTAACCATACTCGGTAGGCTCAGTGGCTCCCTCAAGGAGAACCACAGCCTCAAGGCGAACATTCACCAGAGGAAGGTAATGCTGGTGGTAATGCTGTTGGTGGGGTTCTCGAGGAATCTCTATCATGAGCTCCTTGACGACAGCACCGCAATAACAGCAAGCATCTACGCTACACAGCTGTAAAAGCTGAGCGAGATCTTGTCTCGCAAACCGCGAGGGCGGAGGAATGGTTACCTTCTTTACGACAATGCTCGCCCTCACTTTGCAAAGTCGTTTCGCCAGAAGTTGAAGGAGCTTAGGTGATAGGTACTGCCCCACCGACAGTATTTGCCAGATCTTGCTCCTTCGGACTTCCACCTCTTTCGAGCTCTCAAGCAACACCTAAGGGATAGGTGTTTTAACCCCCGAACCAAACTGGAATCCGAGGTGGAGCACTTCTTCGAGTCACAGCTGACATCATTCTGGAAGGAGGGATTTCGTGATCTTCCCAGCAGATAGCAGAAGGTTGTAGATGTAAATGGTAATTACTTCGGAGATTGAAATGGCTCACAAAAGAAGCAATAAAATTTTGGAAAAAGTTACGCTGTGGTGCAAGACTTTTTCACCAACCTAATAGTAAAACGCTTAGGCCTTTGTCATACCATCGCTCACCCCGAGCGACGCATAATGATATGCTCCCATATCGATCGGGCGGCGCGATGGAATCGATATGGGTGCATATCATTGGGCGTCGCTCGGGGTGAGCGATGGTATGACAAAGGCCTTAGCAACACAAGAACACTCCTAGGGAGGCATGCGGCGCACACGGTCACGATTTCGACATAAACTCCACGCGGTCCTGACAGTTGAGCCTGAAATTTCGGCAAGGAATGCATTGGAGGTGCTTTGGATGTTCGCAAGAAATCCAAGAATGAATGATCGCCAAGAACGTCCATTAATTGCAAGTGACTTCTTGCCGTCTGAGCTAAAATTCGAGCTGTAAAAAGCAAGGGTGACGAGCACAGTGCCATATCTTGGCAAACAAGATACGGTTTGCTGTCTCATTCGCCCTACTCTCCATATTAGAGTGCTAGATCACTCTCGATGGATCGTATC
Organism: Heligmosomoides polygyrus polygyrus; assembly: GCA_947396885.1. Classification (NCBI taxonomy): domain Eukaryota; kingdom Metazoa; phylum Nematoda; class Chromadorea; order Rhabditida; family Heligmosomidae; genus Heligmosomoides; species Heligmosomoides polygyrus. The sequence goes on from OX377201.1 coordinate 105,904,760, forward strand.
GTGAACTTATTGCTCTTTGCGTGCGATTTTTGAGGGTTTTCCTTGGTGGCCTCATTAGGTCTGGATTCACCCATATCCTTTCTAAGGACATTTCTTCCAAGGGAAAGCCGTTTCTCACTGCCATAAATGACCCACGCAGTCTTCCTAAACGGTCAGCTTTGGCAGGCTTTCTTGGACGTCTATACGCCGGTTTTCTTCCTTTGATGGGTTTCGGGAAACGTTTGCTTGCCGCTGTCGTCCATCTCATGGTTAAAGATTTCAGCGGACGAGCGTCGCTATGCGCCGAATCGGCTCGAAGCTCCATCTCCGGTACTTCGCGAGGCTCCATCTCCGGCCCGTCTCAGAGGAGCAGGTCAGCACACTTCAAATGCCTTTTCAGGGTGTAATACTCCACTTTAAACAATCGACATTGGAAAAAATCGATAAAATCGATCGATACTGATCGAGCGATCAATATTGATTGGCTGCTCTGAATCCTGACCACTGACTATCATATTTTGATTGTCCACATTTTAAGCGATCAAACGTCAATCGATATTCAATTGTATTGATCAATACAACAAAAAGCCGTCCGATATAGTTTATTCTCTGTAAAACTTTTTTGCGTGCATCATATTCACGCGATTGTCGCGAAGTGGCGAGGTCTTCAAAAGATATTAAAAATCGGATCCATCCTAGTCCGGGGGGGGGGCTACATAACTAAAGTGTATGTAAAAAAATCGACTTGGGATTTACCGAGCGACTCCTACAGAGCACGATAGAACCTAAACCAGAAAAAATCACGAGCAAAAAAAACGAAAAAAATAAATGTTTCCGCCGCGGTTGTAAGCGGGTGAAGTTTTGTGCCCTCCTCACCATGTTAGATCCTGGTTCTAACATGTCAAGCGTCAGCACGCGGCACGACTCGATTGCGTCGCTCTTTGCCCGCCGATACGGTTGTCAAACCGCGGCGATTTTATTTTTTTTTATTTATCGGTTCGTTTTTTTCTTTGTTTTAGGTTCTATCGTGCTCTGCAGCAGTCGCTCGGTAAGTCCCAAGTCGATTTTTTACATACTTTTTAGTTATGTGGTCCCCCCCGGACTAGGATAGATCCTAAAAATCAATAGTATCAATCGATATTCTATTGCTCGATCAATATTTTTCTCTTACTAGGGGCTCATCGAGTTGCCATCACGTCCGCGTCTACAGGTGTTGATCTTTCGATTGAATCTCGTTGTATGCCCCTATATGCACACTCAGTGGCCATTTATTTTTCATGGATGGACGCTAACATCGATCGATATTCAACCGTCTCTTTCTTTTACTGTGCTCCATTTTATTTTTACTTAAGTTTGCTTATTTATTTAGCTTTAAAAATTTTCTAAATGTAATATTTTCGACTTTTTTATATGATTGTGGATTAAATTTTTTTATCAAATTAGATTCAGTTTTATACTTTTAACTTCTCTATTTAAATTCATTTAGTTGATTATTTTAATAATTTTTCCTAAATATCATAGTTAAATTTTTATGATTTTAAATTATTTGTGGCTTAGTATTAACTTTAGATAAGCACGTTGTAGAATGCAGAAATGAAATGAATTGAGTTGAACTAATAAAAATTTATAAACAGTTAAAATTGATAAATTTAAAAGATAAAACGACGATAAAAAAGAAATAAAAATTAAATATAACATTCAAAAATAAAAAGGTGCAACTACGCAAATAAAAAAAATAATAAAAAACTCAATGAACTAAAAAATTTAAGAAAAACTAAGAAACATGTTATATAAAAGTTTTTTAACGGGGAGATTTACTTTGAAAAAAAGGACAAAACCAATTGTTTGCATAACCAGTCTTCACTTTTAAAATCCTTTCTTTATTTTCAATTTATTTCAAATTATTCACTAATCTAATTATATAATTCTATTTTAATACCGTTTATTTTATGTATGACTTCAAACATCTATTCATTTTTATTATTTAATTTATTTAGCCACCAATAAAGCCGTTTACCAACCTCATGAAGAGCTCTCAGCAACTCTACAGACAGATTTATTTTATTATTATTAATCTATTTATTTTTATTAATTATTTTTTCATTTTTTATTTTATTCATTTTTCATTTTTGAGTATTGCAAAAATCTGAACAAATTCTACTATCACCTATTTTTCTAACAAAAAGTATCATTTAGAAATTACTAAAAGGAATTATTGAGAGTGTTATAAAAGAGGGTTATGTAGTTCTGCACTATTTTGTTTATTTTTATAGAATTTATTTGCGTACTATTTATTTACCTATCTTCTCCTTCCTTGAGAACAGTCATCTTTTTGCTCGAGCCTCGTTCGTCTCGAGTTTATTCTCGTCGCATTTTTTCAGCTCCTTCAGAAGTCCGGCTCCTATCCCCTACAACCGCTGCTGATTTTCCTAACGGAATTCACTCGAGTGTCATCTGAAGCCTCGGCTCTTGAAAGCCTGCTGTCAGATTGAGCTGTTTTTTCCTCCTCCCGGGGTTGTGTGCCGAGCCGCTCGCGTATGGCGCAGAATTCGTCGCGGGGGAGCCGCCGCCGGGAAAGGGAGTGTTCCTATATTGAGGGTGTAATTTCGGGCCGTGAACGCCTAAGGCTGTGAAATCGCGCGTGAAATTTCGCTGATTGACGGCTGCTTTCGCTTTACTGGGCAGGAATTCTGGACGCAATTTGGGACGACGAAGAACTAGACGAAGAAGTTGGCATCTCTCGAAAAATAGGGCACATAAAACTTACATGAAACTGAGCAATTGCGCCAGCAAAACGGGACAAAAATCCACCACGCCTACGCACCTCCGCACATCAATCCTCTGATGAAATGCCAGACTCTACGCATCCGTCAGTAGGTGTCCATTCCTTCTTTGTGGCGATTTCTGGAGTACAGTATCCCGAAATTCTGTGAAATGAGGTGTATTGTGGAAGAAGAGATACCTCGCGAAAAAAATCGACATCCATGCTGAAGCAAAACAAATTCGAATTTCGAGCTGCGTTTGCTATTCTGGGATTTTTGTTTTGAAATTAGAAAAATTCGCCTTGTTATAAACAATTTTCACGTCAAACTGAACGCTTTTCACACCAAGCTGTACTCTTCTGAACAAGTCAACAAAGAGTTTCGTATGAGTTCCTTTGAATAGAATTATGTAAGGATCTATAGATAAAAGTATTTAGATAGTTATTATATTTATTTATTTATTTATTCAAAGCACATAAAAGTGCGCCAATACGAAGCACTAAACAAAGCAATCGTTAGAAAGTGTGACAACCAAAGACAAAAACTAATGAACTGAAAAAACTCATGAGCAAACTCCAAAGACAGCAAATAGAAAAAAGAAAAAAGAAAAGAAATGAGCAAGAAATTACGACATGGTTTTTTAGACCAGCAAGAAGTGATCCGCCAGGGCTTTCCAGCATCTAGTGAGGGCTAGTGTTCACCCTGCCGAAGAGTAGTCCAGCATTTGGTAATTAGTAAAAGCCTTAAAAAGGAATATAAGCTTAGAAAGAACGTTTTGCAATAAAGACATCCTGCCCCTTGAAACTATAGAATGCGCTTTGCCTACGACCTTCTATACGCACGATTCCGGGGCGGGTCCTGTATCTCAAGGACCTCTTTAAACTAGTACGCACCTCGGGCGATGGCCTAGAAGGGAGCACGCACCTTGATTTGATATGTCGATACGGGCCAAGAAGTCATAAAAATAAAAAATAAGAGGATTTCAAAAAAAAAATTATTTAAAAAAACATTAACAATAGGGACTACGCCTAGACAAAGCGAACCTAGAACTTCTAAGAGAAAGCCGACACGGAGTAAGATGAGAGCAATAGGCGAAAACAGTAAAGAGCTTCGAAACCTGTGAGAACAAGAACAACTTGCAGGCACAATATAACAAAAACATTGGTCAAACGGTTAAAGAAAGCATTTCTGAAGATGAACAGCCAACTGGAGAAAAGTGTTATTCTTATACTCAGCTCCCGCAGCTTAAAACACATGAAGATACAAGTTCAAAGTTAGAACTTTTGAAGTATCTCGCCGAGTGTAGCTCACTGCGCGTTTACGAAACGTCGTTGATCTATACACTGGGGGCTGAAAAAAAGAGCTATGAAATGCTTAATTGAAAGTAAAATTAAACACATTTAGCTTGTTTGCTCTAGTGGAACACTCGACTCTCAACCATGCTTCAATCGAAGCGCACAAACAGTTGACACACCTAAAATAGTCCAGGTGAGGGCTTCTAGCATTTCAAAGGCTGACAAGATCCGACAAATGACAACCCAGAGATGTATCACTAGGTTGTCACCCACAAACCCTAGGTTCAGAAAAGAGCAAAAAAGGAAACTAACCGACGTCCTCGATCTGAAGCATTTCCAAAACATCGAGCTTTTTCAGCTTGCGTCTAAATTCCCTAGAGCTTCTGCTCGATACTAAGTCCAAGGGAAGTTTATTCAACCACTTTGTCGTTCGTATGAAAAATGAGTTAAATACACGTTTGTTCAAGTGGCTGTTCAGTTTACGATGCTGAATGGCAATCCCTGCTATATTATTATTTATTAAAATTAAAATTATTTTCATAGCTCTTCAAGAACATAGAATACAATGACATAACAATTTTGAACAAAGGACAATAACGCCTAAAACAACGACAGCTAACAATAACTTAAACATGTTCTGTTTCGCCTCTATCTTCATACAAAACATGTTTGTAATTAGTTACCCCGAGGCTCATCAGTGAAGAAGGTAACTAATTAATTTAGTTGCTAGTACAGTATTGGGCGAAGTATTTTTAAAAAATGTGTTTAAACTTGTACTAGCAACTAAATTTTACAACTGAAAAATACAGATAACACTTATGTTTTTAATACAATTGTACTACATTATAGGGCCTTAGTATATAGTTACTTATTATAAACTTAATTGTATTATTATACATAGACACATGTACACATACATACACACATACTCACATACATACATTTTAAAAAATTATTATTGGATTTTTTAAAGTTTTTTTTTAGATTTTGGTTTTTAGGTTGAAGTTTTATTAGGTTGGCCCATAAGTCCCCAGTTTTTCAACAATTCATTGCGGATTTCGCCAGCGGTCTCTTGCATAGCGCTATACAGTTTTCGAAAGTGAATGATTTGCTCTATCAGAGCATATATTGCATATTTTTTTCTTCCTGAATTTTGTCAATTTTTAGTCGTTAAAGTGAAAAGTGGAAAGCGGCCATCTGCGAGATCGCTTCTCTCCGCTTAGGTTTGTAATTTTTGCGCAGCTTTTCATAGCATTTGAAAGACAATGTTCTGTACTATAAGAGTGACGGATCCGTTTATCCAATTTCTTCACTCTTCCGATCGGATTCAAGTGGCGATTGACAGTGTTGCCGCCAACGCCGAAATGCTGTGCCAGCTTTTCCACAGTTTGACGCGAATCCGCTTCGACCACGGCTTTGAGTTGGTCGTCGTTAAGGAGCGATGGCGGCCTACCTCGGTCTTCGTCTTCGAGACTTTCATCTCCAAATCGAAACGTTTTGGACCAGTGGCGAATCGTGCGGTCCTTAGAGAAATCTTCCTCAAATAATGCGTTGATGTCACGAGCTGTGGACGTGGCGATGTGTCGCTTCTCCATTCATATAAGTGCATCTCCCGAATATCACGTTGATTAATACGGTAAAGACGACGTCAAAAATGCGGCGAGAGGCAATTATGTCACAATAGCTATAAATGGTAAGCAAGTGGGGATTCTGCCCTTTCAGAAACTACATACAATCCCTGAAAAGGGAGAACTCGTAGCCACGAAAAATCGATCGGAAATTGAGGTAGCAAAATCGACTATTTCATATGCAACAACCTAATAGTTGGGCATTTTCATAATCAAAGCTTACTTCCTGTATCGTGATTTATATTAATAGACCACTATACTTTACTTTGTTCTAGTTATTAGCTAAAATAATAAAATGTACGCTGAAAAATGTACGCTGACGACATAAAAATTTGCGAAGAGATCGAAAATGTTCAAGACTGTCGTGTGATACAGTCAGCGATCGAATTCGTGGATGAGTGGGCAAAAATATGGGAGCTACCTCTTGCTCCAGAAAAATCTTGTAGTTTTACAGTCGGAACAAGAAGTCAAGTTTCCCAATCAGCGTACAGTCTAAGAGGAGTGTTACTGAAGTCGGTCTCTGCCGTTCGGGATCTAGGTTTCTCAATATCAGCAGATCTCAGGTTTAATGAGCACTATAGAGCGTTGGTTAAGAAAGCAACTTTCCGAACTTATAACTTATTTAAGATATTAAAAACGAGCGACTTGCAGACGCTCTTGCGAGCTTACAAAATTTACGTGCGGCCCATTGTAGAATGTGGCACAACCGTGTTCAACCCCACCAAAAAGAAGGATATCGGTTTGTTTGAGAGCGTTCAGAATAATTATACACGTAAGCTGTTTATGAGATGTTATGGACTTCGATATTGTGATTTGCCGAATGGATTCACTAGAGCAAAGTTGCTTGGTCTTCCTAGTCTGTGTTCCAGAAGAAAAAAGGCCGATTTGCTCATGTTGTTAAAAATTCTGACTAAAACCGTTGCAGTTGACCCACTGCCATTCTTCAAGTCTCCGCTATCTAGAAATAGAAAAGGGAAACTTAGAATCTATGTCTCTGTTGCAAGGACGCAGACTAGGTCAAGCTTCCTCACCTATAGAAATCTCAGGGAGCTCAACTGCTTGCTTGGTGAATCCGAAAATGTCACACAGATGTCACTCCCGGCTCTCAAGTCATTTATTGCTCGTAGATGTCTCCTTTTAAGCTAATTTGGCGTTGTATTTTATCTGGCGATCATTTCTTGAGTCTTGTTTTGATATGACCTGGTTTCGTTTGATTTCCTTTCCTTTATGTTAATCCACGTGTATTGTATGACACGCCTTTGAATAAATAAATAAATAAATAAATAAAAATATTTTCATATTTAGCCATTTATTTGTGCGTAAAATTCGCGCGAAACATGAACGGGATCTGTGGAGGATACTACAAGAAATGTCAACGAGGAAAGCTATAATGAAAAAAAGGAAATAATAAACAAGAGCAATGATCTATTGAATGTACATTGGAAATTTTTCACAACAAAGTAAGCAGTTAAACGTTTCGGAAATGCCTGTCTAGAATGATAAAATGACTTTTAGTATTCGAAAATACGCTTGAGACCTCGACACTAGTGAAAACTGTCCTCAAGTCGGCTTTATATAGAGAAGCGCGGAGAGGCGGGGCCAATGAGTAGATGCCGTGCTGCCTCTCCTCCCGATGCCTCTGATTGGCCGACTCCGGGAACAGCTATGACGGACGGCGATCGATCGCTGGCCCAACACATGTTCAACAGGAATAGCACAACACGATTAAGCAAACAACCAGCAACATGAACATGAAAACATCAACAAGCTACACACAAAATGATTACACTTGCGATTCATCGCACTTCGTCCGTTCCTCACATACTGAATACAAGTGCTCCGTCACGCCCATCGGCGTTCCTCGCACCTGCGCACCTCGCATCTTCGCGCAATGTTGCAGTATCACTAAGCTAAGGACAATCACATCGAGCTGGCTGCTCTACTTGTACAGCTTTTTCCTTGCCTAGGAGTACAATAGGCTCACACTACGCACAGTACAGTACCGCGCATGTCTTTTGGTCAATTCCCGAAAAAGCCGCTTTGGAGCGTTCCAAAGCGGCTTTTTTATATAACTTTCTTTAAAATTAAGCGCTTGTGAAAAGAAACATATATTTGAGCTCAGCAGACCGAGCTCTATCTTTTGACATATAAATCAATAGAGTTGAACAATGCATATAGGCCGGACATAATCAATCGAGTGAACGCGAGAGCCTGTAGAGTGACAGTTTGGGGAATTTTATTGAAATTCCTAGCCGCCCTACTCAGAAATTGCCTTAAAACTGTCCAGCTTGCCTTAGGAGTGCGCCGTGAACAATGCATATAGAATCGAACCTATCAATCGAGTGGGCGCGACCACTCGCAAATTGCACGCGCGAGTGTGTTCGGAGCGCAATAACTCTGTCGAGACCGAATCGTTCCGGCTGCGGCTCGTGGATTTTCTAGGCAGTAGAAAGCTTTAGTGGTCCGCGAAAGTGCAGCGTTATATCTTCTAAACAAGCGAAATTATAGCGGCGCGAAAATGCAGATTAGCCGTGTGTGACACGATTTTTTCCGACTTCAGTCGACCCCTGTAGGAAGACGCGGCGTGCTAACGGCATGCAAACGCTAGCAGAACACTGAAGGCGCTTTACGATGACGATGAGATGCTCACCACTCCTCAGCTGCCTGAACTGCCTTAGCCTCATTTGCCAATCTAGAGCGGCGTAAGATAGCGGTTAGAGTTTCTTGCGCTTTTACTCACCCAGATTTGAGCTTTCGACTCTCTCAATGCTACCGTTTTCTTCAGCTCGAAGAGCTCTATCGAACGGTGTCACTCTCGACCAATTACAGAAAAATGGATTTTTCGATGATTTCCCACCGAGGACATGGACGCCCAGGCCGAGCCTGCGCGGACGATGACGTCATAGAAAATCGATTTTTTCGAAAATGGCCAAGTTTTCTCGTTCAAAATCATCTAGTGGTTATTTTGTGCGCTGATTACGAATCTGACGTCCGTTTTTGAAAATTTCGCCGATTTCGGTAGGTTACCTGCCGTTTGAGGGTGGTCACGTCAGGATCACCGATCACCCTCAGTCATCAGTATGGATGTCTTCTCCCATAATCAGCCAAATGGACTTCTTCATCGTGTTAGACACCCCGAATAACCCTTGCCCTTAGATGAAGTTTGAGCAAAATCGGTGACCCCGACACGACCACCCTCAGTTATCCAGAAGAAAATCCAAAACTTACCGAAATCGGAGAAATTTTCAAAAACGCACGTCGGATTCGTAATCAGCGCACAAAATAACCCCTAGATGATTCTGAACGAGAAAGTTTGGCCAATTTCGAAAATATCGGCTTTCTACGACGTCATCGTCCGCGCAGGCTCGGCCCACGTCCTCGACGGGAAATTGTCAAAAAATCGCTTTCTCCAGAATTGGTCGAGAGTGACACCATTCGATAGAGCTTTTCGTGCTGAAGCAAATGGTTTTATTGCGAGTGTCGAAAACTCAAATATGGGCGAGTAAGAGCGCAGGAGACTTCAACGGTAAGTTCACCGCCCTGAAATGGCAGCTGGGGCTAAGGCGGTTTAGGCAGCTGAGGAGTTGTGAGCATGTCGTCGTAAAGTACCTCAAGCGTTCTGCTCGCCCATGCATTTGTAGGCCGTTTGCTCGCTAGATCTTCCCGTAGTGGTCGACTGAAATTGGAAGAAATTGTGTCACACAAGGCTAACCTGCATATTCGCAGCGCCGTAACTTAGTCCAATCCTAAGCCACTTCGCTCTGTTTCAGCGCACTATTAGAACATTTTACTGCCTACAAAACCTACAAGCTGCAACTGGACAGGTTCACACATGACAGAGTTATCGCGCTCAGAACACGGCCACGCGTGCAATGCAATACAACAACGGTCCACGTTCTCCTCGCTCTTACTCGCCCAGATTACAGTTTTCCCTACTCCCAATAACACCATTCAATTCAGCATGAAAAGCTGGACCGAATGGTATCTAGCATGGCCCAATTCTAAGATATCGATTTTCTATGACGTCATCGCCCGCGCAGGCTCGGATCGCGCGCCCACGTCCTCGACAGGAAATCGTCGAAAAATCCATTTTTCCGAAATTGGTCGAGAGTACCACCGTTCGACACAGCTCTTCGAGCTGAAGATAACGGTACCATTGCGAGATTCGAAAGCTCAAATCTGGGTGAGTAAGAACGCAAGAAACTCTAACCGCTTTCTTACGCCGCTCTAAACTGGCAGATGAGGACAAGGCAGTTCAGGCAGCTGAGGAGTGGTGAGCATTTCATCGTAAAGTGCCTTCAGTGTTCTGCTAGCATACGCGTTTGCATGCCGTTAGCACGCCGCGTCTTCCTGCAGGGGTCAACTGAAGTCGGAAAAAATCGTGTCCCACACGGCTAACCTGCATTTTCGCGCCGCTATAATTTCGCTTCTTCAAAAGCTATAACGCTGCACTTTCGCGTACTACTAAAGCTTTCTACTGCCTACGAAATCCACAAGCCGCAGCCGGAACGATTCGATCTCGACAGAGTTATTGCGCTCCGAACACACTCGCGCGTGCAATTTGCGAGTGGTCGCGCCTACTCTATTGATAGGTTCGATTCTATATGCATTGTTCACGGCGCACTCCAAAGGCAAGCTGGACAGTCTTAAGGCAATTTCTGAGTAGGGCGGCTGGGAATTTCAATAAAATTCCCCAAACTGTCACTCTACAGGCTCTCGCGTCCACTCGATTGATTATGTCCGGCCTATATGCATTGTTCAACACTATTGATTTATATGTCAAAAGATAGAGCTTGGCTTGCTGAGCTCAAATATATGTTACTTTTCACAAGTGCTTGATTTTAAAGAAAGTTATATAAAAAAGCCGCTTTGGAACGCTCCAAAGCGGCTTTTTCGGGAATTGACCAAAAGACATGCGCGGTACTGTACATAGTGTCGCATAAGCGAGGCAAAGCTCCGTTTTGACCGCGCATTCAACTCCTTGATCCTCCATTGACCGGCCTGGTCTAGTCCGAAGTATCTCACCGTCAGCCTCCCTCGCGTGTATATCATTTTTGCTTTTCATCTCGTGTTTTTTAGTTATAATAAACATTAGTACATATTTTCGTTAAACTCTGATAGGTATAGCCGCATGTATTTGAAATGTTCAGTATCGAGACCGCCGTGCTATTTTGTTGAGTCCACCGAATGCAACACATATGATAGGGCGAGCTATTGGTTCCTCATTACTGGTCCTCCATTAGTGAAACGGCATCACTGGTACTCTTCCCACTCAATGATCCACCCTTAGCGGACGACGTCTTCGGCACGCCTTCTGAATTCCCAGGCACATTGAGCGAAGTCTTTGGCACGTCTTCCGAGTCCCAGTCATGCCATGCGACCTATTTCGCACGTCTTCTGAATCCCCTGGCACGTAGAAGACGTCCGGGTATTCTCCGCTATTTTCGCGCCCCGCAATTTGATCAGTATCGATTGACAGTGATCCATAGATACTACAAAAACGAACTTCAGATTCGTGTTTAGCGACCTCGACTAACCCCAGGAGTAAAGTTTCGGACCGCCTGGACGATATCCACAAAAAATCGATAGTTTGATCAATATCGATTGATGGCGATCGATACTTCACAAACGAACTTCAGATTCGTGTTCAGCGACCGCGATTACCCGAGGGCTGAAGTTTCCAGGCAGATAGAAGACGTCTAGTATTTTCCGCTGTTTTCCCGCACCGTAATTTGATCAATAGCGATTGAAGGCGACCGATACTTCAAAAACGAACCTCAGGTTCGTGTTCAGCGACCTCGATTGCCCCAGCGCGAAGTTCCCAGGCATAGAGAAGCGTCTGGGTATTTTTCGCTATTTTTGTGTCGTAATTTTCACCCTATTTTATAATTTCTGCTGCGGCGCCGATCGATAGTATGACTCAGGGCTTAACGCGTTATTATACAATAGGATGTGATAACGCAGTCAGATCGGTAACGATTTCTACGTTTATCTATGTAATATCTATGTATTCAAATGTCTTGTTCTAATTGACATTTTCCTTTCTACTCGTGTTCCCGCAATCATGAAACCGTAAGCTTCCTTCTTTGACTAGCCTTTTAAGAAATTCAGAGTTCAAGCTAACATTGATATGCACCTTTAAATTTTGCTTGTTTAATTTTTCTATCTCGTATATATTTATATCTGCTGTTGTACTTCGTTGGTGAAGTGATGTACATGGTGAACCACAAGTTCTGCTACAAAAACTTTGCCGCATAATTCCGGTCAGTAAAAATGAAAGAAACGCAATTTGGACCACAGTTTTCGCACACTGTGGCGAGCAAACTCTCGGAAAATCGTTCATTATGACCTCTTTTTGCCTTCACGACAGCTTACAAACGGTCGGAGTAGCTATCCACGGCACGTAACACGTTTTATCACACGATAAACCGTTGAGCGATTGATCTGCGGAATTTTAGAACCAGATGTAGTTCCTATCGTGATTTGTTCAGGGCGAGGATATGAGCTCTTCTTGAACTCCTATCCACCGTTCTCTTTAAAAAAGGAGTATAATTCTGATAACTGTAAGGGATATGCTAGAATGAATGCATTAAAGAGTAACTGTAGAATAGAGCTATCCGATAGCCTCATGCGTAATTAGATATAGATGGCACAATTGAGACTCTTCAAATATTTGCTTAGCAGCTTCCTCAGGCCTTTAATAACATCACATATAGTAAATGCTATCAAGACAGAATAATAACGGCAAATACTAACCAAGCAGCGGGCCTCGCTAACAGAGCCTCACCACAGCGATGCTCTTCACAAATAAAGTTACTGTAAGCAACATTGCCGCTGATCTTCTTAATCACTATACGATAAGCCTCAACGCCTCGGTCTGCTCATCCCTACTGTTAATTTCGGGGTCCAGCCTCTTTATTGCAAGGGCCTCGAACAGTTTCCTTTCTAGCGGGGTTATCAGTGAGCGGTGTAATACGTTAACTTTGATTGCAGGCGGGGCTTCATGAATGTGGTGGAGGGTGCGGTGTCGCGAAAAGCTGTTCGTAGGGTAAGAAGCGGGGTTTCGCAACGCTCGCACATGCTCGTTCAGGCGTCTGTAAAGCGGCCACATCGTTTCTCCTATATAGTTTAGACCACAGCCTTCGCATGTGACCAGTACCACGTAATTGACAGTTTTTATGGGTTGTGCAATACGGGCAGTTGTTTCGGCCACATTTCTCTTCATAGCTTCTTGATGCGGTAAGCAGGGTTTTCAGATTTAGCGGTGTCGAAAAACGAGTTTAACTGGAATCCCTGACGTTTTCACAACTCGGTTGACGTCCGTGGCAATTCGTTCGTTAACGTAGGGTAAGATCAAAGGTACGCCCCCGGGATGAAATATGGGGATCTATCCTAGTCCGGGGGGCCACACACCTAAAAAAGTTTTATATGTAACAAATCCACTTGAGACTTAGCGAGGGGCTTTTACACAACAACATTGGACACCAAACAAGAAAAAGTTGCAGAGAAAAAACGAAAAATTACATTTGTTGCGGTTGTAAGCCGGCAAAGTTGTATGCCCTCTTCACCATGTTGGATCCTGGTTATAACATGTCAGGCGGCGGTCGGCACGCGGCATGCGGCTTCATGCGCCCTATTCACCATGTTAGATCCCGGTTATAGCATGTCAGTCTGCGGTCAGTACGCGGCATACCTCTATTCCTTCGTTCTTTGCCCGCCGAGACGGTTGTAAACCTCGGCGATTTTTTATTTTTTGTTTGTTCGTTCGTTTTTGATTTCTTTTAGGTTCCAACTCGTTCTTTAGGAGGCGCTCGGTAACTCTCAGTTCATTTTGTTACCTACCTTTTAGTTATGTTCCCCCCCCCCCCTCGGAGTAGGATAGATCCAAATATGGTCGCCAGGACTGCTTTGGTGTAGCCGTTTTCTTTCAGTATTCTCGAAATGTTTGCCTCTGGTTCCACAGATCCTTCAGTACACCTTTTATACTTTGTGACGATAAGTTTCTTATCACATTCACTTTCATGTGCAAGGGATGTGCACTTCGGGAGTGGAGCAAAATACTCTGCGATGCAGGTTTCTTGTACCAAACGAATTCCTTGCGGCAATGGTAGATCCGAACCTTGGTATTGAGAAACGGGAGAAGTCCATTTTCATCAGGAGACTCTAATGTGAACTGGATATTAGGGTCACAAGAGCTGAGAGCTGCATTAAAGAGTGATTAACACTTGGCTCAACCAATCGATATCTCTCCCAGTAACGAAGGCGCGGAATTTGTTCCAGAACTTATGGTCCACCCTGTATAAAATTATGAATACTGTATGGACTACAGTGCGTTTCAAAAGTATGTGTCTACTCCAAAACTTGCCCATATCTCGTTTCGCGTTTATTTCTGCAGGACCACACTAGCTCCACTAGATTCCTCGTAGTAGAAAATAGGTAACCAATCACTTTCAAAGATTTTGTTTGTCTCACACAAGAATTAGACTTTTTCGAAGAAAACTGAAAATTGGCGTTTTAAAAGTATGTATCCACTTGTGAAAAACAATCTTCTTACTAGATTCAAAAGTCGATTGGACTACCATTATTTCTGATAACATCATCCATCATATTATTCATACTATTGACAAGGTACTGGATGGTCCTGGCTTCGTTGGTGTCCCATGTAATCAAAATTACAACCACATCATTCAACTGTCGGTTATTCGCGTAGACTCGTCGGCCACGGTCCCCCACATGTTCTCCATTCCGCTGCTATCAGGAGAACAGGCCTGCCAGTCAGTTACTTTAATGTTGTGACGGTAGAGCCAATCGTTGGTCAACCTGGACATATGGACTGGAGCGCTGTCCTGCTGCATATTATGTGTCTAATGTCTTCTCACTCTCAAGAAAGTGATAGGGCTAGACTCCACTACACCATGTCACTCCAAACTGTCCATGCGACACGACGGAAGCCTAAGCTTCAGCGTTCCGTTGCTGAAGAAGCCGACCACTGTTACTAATGAACCGCCTCCAAACCGCCTCTAAGGTTGCGACGACGGAGCTTCACGCAGGTCTTTCCAGTATTGTCGGTGCCCATCGGAGACCATCCAGATTACATTTCTTTCATTTATACCAACAGGAAAAATCTATCTGGATAACCTCGATGAATACCGACATTACTGGAGAGACCTGCGAGAAGCCCCATCGTCGCAACCTTGGAGGCGGTTTGGAAGCGGTTCATTAGTGACAGTAGTCGGCTTCTTAACAGCGCAGTGCTGAAGCTTAGGCTTCCGTCGTGTTGCATGGACAGTCTGAAGTGTCAAGGTGTAGCGGAGTCTAGCCCTATGCCTTTCTTGAGAGGCAGAAGGTATCAGACACATGTTCTGCAGCAGGACAGCGCTCCAGTCCATGTGTCCAGGTTGACCAAAGATTGGCTCCACCGTAACAACATTAAAGTAACGAACTGGCAGGTCTGTTCTACTGACAGCAGCGGAATGAAGAACATGTGGGGAATCGTTGTTCGACGAGTCCACGCGACTAACCGACAGTTCAATGACGTGGTGGCGATTTTGATTACAAGGGACACAAGCGAAGACATATTCACCCAGAACCTTGTCAGTAGCGTGAATAATACGATGTATGATGTCATAAGAGATAATGTGGTTCGGTCGACCTTTGAATTTAGATTGTTTTTCACAAGTGGATACATACTTTTGAAACGCCAATTTTCAACCAAATTTCTTCAAAAGAGTCTGATTCTCGTGTGAGACCAACAAAATCTCTGAAAGTGAGTGGTTACCTATTTTCGACTACGAGAAATCTAGTGGAGGTAGTGCGGGCCTGCAGAAAAAAACGCGAAACGAGATGTGAGCAAGTTTTGGAGTGGATACGTATTTTTGAAACGCACTGTAGTTGAGTTTTTATTCTTCTTTTTATTTATTTACTTGTTCCTTTGATAAAGCCCCATCGATCTAAAGCTAAACCTTTTCAGATCGTCGTCGGTGTCGCTGCGATTCTCGGCCGGTGCAAATGGCGACGTGCTTGCCGGCGGCGGTACTCGTGAGAATTACGTGAGTTTGCCGGCTCCTGAAGCGGCAGACGGCTCGTCGTCAGCGTCGTCGTTTCAGCTTCTGCCCAGCGCACGTCGAACGTCAGGGGCTTCGTTGGCAAGCAGTGCATGGGGATCTTTCCGAATGTCCGTGCAGAATCTCAGCAAGGTAGGTGGTTCTGCTTTGCTTTGCTTCAGCGAATGTGGCCGTTTTCGAAGGGTGTTTAGCGCTCCGTCAGCTAGCCTTGGGTAGTATATCATTCGCTAAAAAAAATTAATCCTGAGCCATTATGTTGTCCAGCGCATTATTCGCCGATTCCACTGCTTTTTTGCTGCACCACACCTCGACCTCCCTTCGTCTAAGTTTGCCTCGTCCCCCACTTCTAGGTATCTTCCAGATTTTCCTTCACTTTGAAATTCTTTACCTCCAGTCCTAAGCGTTTCTAAGTAGTCCTGCGCCTTTCCTCATGCTAATAGACACGGGCATGAGTACAGGGTGAACCAAAATAACGTGGGCAAACTTTGGGGTTTTCCCGCGTAAAAATATCGATCCGCTGCGCGATGGCAATAACGCTATCTTTTTCGGCGCATCTCTTTCTACCAGATGTAGTCGTTCGAGTGCGAATTCGAATCGCCGAGCGTAACTTAGAAGATGTCAAACCAGCGCGCTGCAATTTTAGAGCTGCATCGTCAAGGAAAACGGCAATGTGACATTGTTCGCTTGCTCCATGTCGCCCGATCGACGGTCTCCAAGACAATTCTTCGCTTCAAGGAGCTTGGACATGAAGGTGATCGTCCAGGACGAGGGAGGAAACGGACTGCCAACACGGCTAGGATCCAAAGAATCATCAAAAAGCGGGTGGATCAAAATCCGAAGGTCTCCACGAGAAGCATCGCCCGTGACATTGACGTCAGCTTAAGTTCCGTGCTGCGGATAGCCAAAAAGGAACTTGGCCTCAAGCCCTATAAGCTGCACAAACCCAACTCCTAGCGGACGAGATCAAGCGAATACGGCTCGATCGATGCCGCCAACTCAAAGAGCGGGCCGCAGATCGTGGCTGGTAACGGATTCTGTTCACGGATGAGAAGCTGTTTACCGTGGAGCAGGTGCACAATCGCCAAAATGATAGAATCTGGTCCGAAGAGGCTCCAAGCACCTCTGCTATCGTCGAGCACCGCCAGAACCCAGAATCGGTCATGGTTTGGGGCGGAATCTGCGCAAGCGGCAAGTCTCCCCTGGTTTTCGTGGATAAAGGAGTGAAAATCGACAAAGATGGGTACTAGCGAAACATTCTCGAGTCCGTAGTTCTTTCCTGGCCCAGCAGCACTTCGGTGATGTCCACTGGACGTTCCAACAGGACTCTGCACCCGGACATAGGGCGAAAAGTACGCAGGCGTGGTGCAAGGCCAAGGATTTCCCCGACTTCATCACGCCTTCGGAATGGCCGCCGTATTCTCCGGATTTGAATCCGATGGACTACAGTGTGTAGACATTTTAGAGGCTATGGTCGGCGTCAAACGCCACCGCAGTCTCGAGTCCCTGAAGAATCCTTGCGGCAAGAGTGGGAGCGATTGTCTCCTGATGATCTGCGGCCCATCATCGAAAAATTCGCGAAAGGTTTGGCCCTCTGCATCCGCTCCAAGGGAGGTCACTTCGAAACCACTTGAACATGATGTGCCGTAATGCTTGTATTGTTGTAATTTAGTTGTCGCTTGCTCGAATTGTTGGTTGCTTTGTAATTATGATAAAAAATCTTGTCTACGTTATTTTGGTACACCCTGTATTACCTTAACTTTTTAAGGCACGGTGACGTAGCATCTGTTGTCTGTCAAAGTGTACAAGCTGTACGTTAAGAGCTTTAGATTTGAAGAGCTCCTTTTTCCTTAATTCGTGTGACCATTCAATGCGTTGAAGTGATGTGAAGAGGCTTTCAAGCACGCTCTTTGGAAGGCGATTTTATGGCCAGCCTAACGTCGCCTGCTATGGTTGAGTTGGCATACCACTCTCAGGGCGGATATGTTTTTGTCCATTTCCTCGTCCAAAATGCCACGTGCTTGTTTCTCAACGCCAAATGCCACGAATTCCTGAAATTATTCGTATTCTTCTTAGATTCTTGGAACTTCACTCGTTTGACGAAGCTGCAATTCACCGAATGATGTGAATAGATTTCTTGTCGGGTCAATCAATAGGAACTGAAGCTGCTGAACTCACAGATTATCCGCCATTCCATTGTTGTGATTAATAGAAAAGTCGTTGTTTAGATCTCCTCGCGCAGATTTAGATCTAATTGAATTTAAATCTGACGGAAACTTGCGCATAAAAGGCCACGGTAAGAAGTGCGCCAGTCAGTTTCTCATTTAGCACTCGTATTCAGTTTTCCCTTCCGCCAGTCGTTTCGGGAGTTGTCGTACTTTCTACTAAAACCTACAATCCAATCTCAATACTATTAGGGCGTCCAGAAAGTCTTCATCTGCAGAAATATGACAATTTTTCAAAGTAGCACAATTTTTTATCGACACTTTAGTAATCAACCAAATAACTTCCATCAACATCGACTACTCTCCGCCATCGTTCCACATGACTTCGAATTCTTCTGGCGTAGAAATCCGCTGACTTGGAGGCGGAAAAAGCTCGGAGGTCATTTTCGAGGTGGTCACGATCTTCATAGCACTTCCCTTCCAGATGATGCTAAAGTGATTGAAAAAGGTGGTAGTCACTTCTGGCCAGATCTGGTCTGTACGGTGGATGCGGCAGAACTTCCCATCCGAGTTCCAGAATTCTCTGAGAAGTCGTCTTCGCGATGTGTGGGCGCGCGGTATCTTGCAGCAAGCGAACTCTGTCGAGCCTGGATGTTCCTTGCGCATCTTGTCGGCCAGTCTCTGCAGTTGGGTAGCGTAGACCTCGGCAGTGACAGTCGTGCTGTCAGGCAGGAGCTCCAGATGGTAGATCCCACAAACTCCCCACCAGACGTTCAGCATGACTTTCCTCGCCCGAATTTCACCTTCTACGAAACATTTCGGCACTTCATCGCGTTGACACCGCGCACGTTTACGAGCGTGGTTGACGCAGAGAACCCATTTTTCGTCTCCTGTGACGATGGTGTCCAGCCAGTTGAAGGTGCGACTTCGGGAGAGCAGCTGAGTGCATATGTCCAGACGTCTTCGCCGGTTGTCGTCGGTCAGTTCGTGTGGGAGCCACTGACCGAGCTTTTTAACCATTCCAAGGGATCGCAGTCCATTGTCCACGGTGGATCGGGAACAGCCAAGAGCAGCGGCAAAATAACGCACACCTTCATATGGATGCTGCTCCGCCAGCTTCCTCATTTCGTCCAAAGATATCGCGGTCTAGATCGACCAGAGCGAGGCTCATCTTCGAGACTCCTGTTCTCGCTTCTGAAGCGTTCGAACCAGCTATACACAGACCGTGCAGAAGGAGCTTCAGAGCCGAATACACGACACAATTTTCGATAGGCTTCTGCAGCGGAGTGCTCAGATTCGAACTCGTAAAGGAGTACGTGTCTAATATGGCTAGACAGTTCGGCCATCGTACAGCGAGATAGGCAAGGAAGACGGAGCTGGATATGTTATGCAGATACAGCAGGATAGTGTCTTTATATAGCACTTAGGTTGAAATCTTCAGAACATTCTTGAAAAAATCTTGAACATTTCGAAATTTTCTGCAGAGATACTTTCTGGACACCCTGATAGTTGTTCAGACACAAGCGGGGAACTTGTGGTTAGCTATTTTACATGAAAGAGCGCAAAGTAGCGTGGATCCATTCAGAGTTCGTCTCAGAGAATCCTTACTTCAGCAAAGGAACATCGTGAAGGCAGGGATACATCACGTCTCACTGGTCAGACAATAGTGTTTCCTCAAGGTTACAACACTGACAAACTTCTCTTCTATTAGGGGGGGGGGGAGGGGGGGCAAAAGTAATGAAACACCCCATGCCGTGTCCATATATCTCGTGGCTGGAGTCTGGTTTCGTGCTTGTCGTATTTGTATGTTTGTATGCTACTTACTGAAGCCCATCTGAGAAGTTGCCACTTCCGCCCTTTTCAGAAGCATGCCAAAACCCCAGTCTGTCTCACGTCGAGACCCCAGTCTGACGAGTCGACCTGTGTCGCGCAAATCTCGCCCAATTCCCACCCCGAGCAGCCTGGGCTCAATATTCACGCAAGATGAGAAGCACGTTTTCTACCTTAACCGTGCCAAGCAGCGAGTCTGGGTGAGGCCTGGTGACCTGTTACCGACCTTCGTTCGGTGAGATGTTCACGGCGAGAAGCATCTTTGGAGCTTTTGGGTCTGCGCCCATGGTCGCTTTACCGAAAGCTGTTTCCCAAGAGCACCACGATGAACTACAAGGCCATGGTGAACGAAATAGAAGAGATGGGCCGGCGACTCGCTCTTATTCATTCGCAGCGCTTCAGGAAGGTCCTCCTCTTCGACAACGCCGCACCCCATCGGGAACAAGTAAGCACGGATAAGCTTGGCCAGCTGGGCTACGTTCACAAGCTTCACCCACCGTATTCGCTAGACATCTCTCCATGCGTCTACCACTACTACTTGAGCCTATAGGACTTCCTAGTCGGAAGGGACACAAGAACCCAGCTGTTTTCGAGTAGGAAACTCCAAGCTATCCCATGGACTTAGGGTGGTAGCGCAACCGCTGCACATCGACGGTGGAATACTGCCTAGGTTGCTTCATAATTGGGGGTTTTCGGAGTGTCTCTTCAAGTGTAGGACGAAAATGCTGGCGCGAATGGAGCGCTTGGCGGTGTAGAACACCAATCTAACGCCTCGAGCTGCCTTTAGTCCTCTGAGGACGACGACAACGTCGAAACTTCAGGCCGATAATAAAGTTTCCACTTAAAAACCTCGTCGAACAGTAGAACACACTGAAATTCGAAATGGAATAGAAGAAACTTGGGCCGCGGATAGATATTAAGCTTGTGTTCCAGCAAATGCCCACGTTCATGCGAAAAAATGCAGAAAAACGCATTCAGAATTCTCCAAAGGGTGGGATATGCAAAATGAAGCAAAAATGGCAACCGATTTATCATGTCGTGCGTCAGTGACGGAGTTTGCCCTTTTCGTGACGTACTGGGACGTCGAGTCGACGCTAGAAAAACGCACGAAAATGACATTACCTTCAAACGAAATTCCACACTTCCAATCAAATGTGGCACGCCTCTCACCTCACTTCGCCTCCACACCTCGTGGAGACGAAATGAGGTGAGAGGCGTGCAAAATGTTCTCGTTTTTCATCCCGAAACGCTTCGACGCTTGACTGCACTCCTTCACGTCTTCAGCATTCCCTTGTGGTTTTTGTTCTCGAATTTGTTTGTGAATTTCTGGCTTCTCATAAGGAAACGTTCCCAAGTCATGGTGGGCTTTTGCGATGCTATTTTGATAGGATATAGGTCCCTTTGAGCGGAGTTCAGAACCACAGTCAGTTTTTGCTGAACGCCTTCTTAAAGACCTGAAAAACAGGTGTGAATTCGTGAGCGCAACACTCATCGACCTCTACAACACCCCACGAGATGTGCCTCAGCGGCGCAGACGGTAGGAGTGCCGCCTCGTATGAGCTCATCGGCGGACTTTTTAGTTCGAGTCCGAGTGCTGCGATTGTTTCTGCACGTATTAGTTTGTTGTTGTTACGCTTTCTCATGATCACAGGAAGCAATTTTAGACCATCAATGCTTACGACAAATCAAGGCTGTCTATTTGCGCCCTCATATGTGCTAATTTTTCAACTATTTATATCTGCATCACCAACATATCATACCGTATCACCAATGATACCGTTATTGCACACAAATGCCCTTATCTTACGGTTGGTTTAGTGTAAGCACTGACGGTCTAAAATTGCCTCCTGTGATCGTGAGAAAGCGTAATAACAACAGACTAATACCTGCAAAAATATTGGCTGCACTTGGGCTCAAACTGAAAAGCCCGTGCTTGTGCTCCTACGAGGCGGCACTCCTACCGACTGCGCTGCCGAGGCACATCACATGGAATGTCGTAGAGACTGATGAGTGTTGCACCACGCCTTCACACCTTTTTCAGGTCTTTAAAAAGCGTTCAGCAAAAACTGACTGTGGTTTTGGACTCCTCTCAAAGGGCCCTATATCCTATCCTAATACCATGGCAAAAGCTCATCATGAGTTTGGGAACCTTTCCTTGTCAGTTGCAAACGTGTCTCCTTCTTACGGCATCTGGATAGAATTCTGCTCTCAATTTTCCTGGAGCACAACTTCATCGTGTAGGTGTGAGATTACCAGTGAGTAGATGTTCTTCAGCAGCAACAACGAAATGTTTAAAAAAACGTCTATAATGCATTCTTGGACGACTTTAGGGTCTTCTTGGCGTTGCGGGAATTTATAGAGTCCGCTTATGAGATCATCAGCTTGCAACCCGTCAATTGTGGAGGCTTTTGTTTTCAACGGCAGCTGATAGATGGAACGGAGCTGATCCCTAAGCTAACACAAGATCTGTAGCCGTATTCATTGAACACTCCCGGGAACTTGTTGCGTTGTTTGACTGAGCTCCACACGAGGTTTTACAGATCTTTATTGGCTAACGTTTCGGCGGTATCGCCTCCTTCAGAGCCTGAAAGCAAGGATCAAGTCAAGATGTGGCTACCGCGTCAGACGTTGCCTCAGCCTTAGAAATTAAAGACCATCTTTCGATCACGTAGTCAATAGAGAGATCGAGACCCTTACCTTACAGGAAGCCAGACGGGCCAATCGGTCGGTAGCAGGGCCGTTTTCGAGACACAGGCGCCCCAATCAGAATGCCAACCTGATGTAGGGTCTGAGCTCCCGCGTTATATAGAGGCATTCTTCCTTCCGGTTTAGCTTGGGGTCTTTGGCATGAATCCGGAAGGAAGAATGCCTCTATATAACGCGGGAGCTCAGACCCTACATCAGGTTGACATTCTGATTGGGGCGCCTGTGCCTCGAAAACGGCCCTGCTACCGACCGACTGGCCCGTCTGGCTTCCTGTAAGGTAAGGGTCTCGATCTCTCTATTTGACTACGTGATCGAAAGATGGTCTTGAATTTTTAAGGTTGAGGCAACGTCTGACGCGGTAGCCACATCTTGACTTGATCCTTCCTTTCAGGCTCTGAAGAAGGCGATACCGCCGAAACGTTAGCCAATAAAGATCTGTAAAAGCTCGTGTGGAGCTCAGTCAAACAACGCAACAAGATCTACGATGTCGAGGTTCATAGAGAGTCGTACATGGCGACTCCCGGGAACGTTAACGACTTCCCACGTGAAACGACCGGGTCGGGGCTTGAAATAGCTAGTCAAGAAACGAATACGAACATGAAAACCAACCGCGCTCCGGGAAGCCGAGAAGAAGATGGAGCAGGAGCAGGAAGGTCTCGAGGTTCATGTCGTCAGCATTGAGAGGTGGTAGTGCGCCAGCCAGTCATAACCTAGCTAACCAACCACTCTCTGAATGACGCCCCAATCTGATGCGATCTGATTCGGTGGCGCGCTCCCACTTCCCCATGCTGCCCATGTTCGCGACATGTACCGGTCTCGATTATCTTCCCGCTCACGGCGCTTCATGACTACGGCTACTGGGTGTTCCTCAATTGCTGATGTTGCCCAGCAGGGTTCCCTGCATCGGCGGAACCAGATGCGGCACTCCTGCCTAGCCGGGTTCTTATCTGCGCGCCAGTTCTATGGTGCTTGCGAAGACCGAATGAGTTTAGGCCATGTTGCTGCGCCGACTGGGAACACGTATCTTGACAATGCGGGTAGACTTTAGCAACTTTAGCACTGACTGCTCTCGCCGTCTTCATGCCTCCGCCGTCTGAAAACCCTGCGCTGTACTACTATTAGGTTGTCCCATAAGTCCTTGCCCTTTTTTCAACGATTCACTGCAGATTTCGCCGGCGGTCTCTTGCATAGCGCAGCACAGCTTTCGAAAGAGAATGATTTGCTCTATCAGAACATGTATCGCATTTCTTTTTTCATCATGAATTTTGTCAATTTTTAGGTCGTTGAAGTGGAAAGTGAAAAAGTGAAAAAGCAGCCATTTGCGCACTTGTTCTCTCCGCTTAGGTCTGTAATTTTTTTGCGCAGTTTTATATAGCACTTGGAAGACAATGTTCTGTGCTACAAGAATATGTGTTGGTCCTATTTTCTCACTTGTCCTTTATTGATTTTTAGGCCATCAAATTGGGAATTCCGACTTTTCTGTCCGAATTTTTACCAAAACTCCGGTTCTGTGGTTGGACTTTTTTGCTTGGTGTTATATGTCGTCTGGAAGAGGATGTCTTGCTCCGTAAGAATTTGTAACGCGTTTACTGGCTCACGCTGATTTCTGTCGAATATCAACAACTGAAGAAGGAGAAGGAGTTGTTGGTGAAGACGATTTTTCTCTTTTTGGCATTTTTTGACGTTCAAAAGAAATCAATAAACGCGACACATATTCTTATAGAGCAAGACAATCTCTTTCGAATGACATATAACAGCAACCCAAAAAATCCAACCACAGAGCAGGAGCTGTCGGCAAAAATAACCATCCTCCTTCGGACGTCCCAATTTGATGGCCTAAAAATCAACAAAGGGCAAGTGAGAAAATAGGACCAACACATATTCTTGTAGTGCAGAACATTGTCTTCCAAATGCTATAAAAACTGCGCGAAAAATTACAAACCTAAGCGGAGAGAACAAGTGCGCAAATGGCTACTGTTTCACTTTTTCACTTTTCACTTCAGCGACCTAAAAATTGACAAAATTCATGATGAAAAAAGATACGCAATACAGGTTCCGATAGAGCAAATCATTCTCTTTCGAAAGCTATGCAGAGCTATGCAAGGGACCGCCGGCGAAATCTGAATGAATCGTTGAAAAAATGCAAGGACTTATGAGACAACCTAATAGAAGGGAAAACAAGTCCTACGAGTCAACGGCTGAAGCCTCTTCGTTATCTTGGATATCCATACGTGCAATCCACACTTGCCAGGCTCCTAATAGGAAGAGCATGCTCGCGGTGGCCACTGGCCAGGTAGCGCCACTGCGGTTACCTTTACTAGTTGTTCTGCGTTGTAGTCTTGCTCAATGTCCTCGGCTTCACGGTGGTAGTTGCTATTTGGGCCGACAGAACCGGCTTAGATATTCAGTAGCAATGGATGAACGGTACTGCGGATGCGGTTCTATTTATTGATTCAGGAACTGAAATAATGGTTAAGAGGGACAATTCGGGGGCATTCGTATCCCTGCGCGAGAGGTGAAATTCGTGGACCGCAGGGGGACGCCCTAAAGCGAAAGCATTTGCCAAGAATGTCTTCATTAATCAATAACGAAAGTCAGAGGTTCGAAGGCGATTAGATACCGCCCTAGTTCTGACCGTAAACTATGCCATCGATGGGGTATTATTGCCTTGTCGAGGAGCTTCCCGAAAACCAAAGTCTTTCGGTTCCTGGGGTAGTATGGTTGCAAAGCTGAAACTTAAAGAAATTGACGGAATGGCACCACCATGATCTGCCAGACGATTAGGGACCATAGCCGCTCCGAGCGATGACGACAAGCAGCGACTAACGTCTGTGCGAGAAGGCGGCTAGAGTGCGTCGCTGAGTTCCCGCGCGCTTATCGCTCCGGGACCTGAGGGTCGCGCGCATCACTGTGTCCTTGAAAGAGTCGTTGAGTGAATCACGATAGCTATACTAACTTGTGCGCAGGGCCGTATTGATTAAATTTGAAAGTGACTTAAATATACCGTAGGGTGGCCCGACCAAGGTGTAATATTGGGTAGAGGATAGAAATCGCATCCATTAACGTTTTTCTTGGATAAGTAGGGTTGCTCCTGGGTTACGTCTAAACCTTGTGTATGGTGTAAGTGCACCAACGGCAAACTACTGTAAACGTCGACGCCAGATTCGTCAATAATCACCCGGCGCCGAAACAATTAAGCAGTTTAATCGTGTTTTTTGGACATTTTGTTGGTTTTGGTAAGGTTAATTGTTTGTTTTTTTTTGAAGTTTGCTGCACTATATAATTCATAACGCAGGTTGTGAAAATCTCACGATGTCTCATCGCTTGGTTGAGATGGCTTAGCCATGAAATGTGGACATAACATGGTAAGGACATTGCATCCATTACTCCCCAGAGCGCAGCTGTCTCGCAGGTTCTCAAGCACACTGCCGTTTGACTACAATTCCACCGCCGTTTCATCAGTTTTTCCTCATGCTATTAGAGGTTTCAAGGTGGAAGCTAATTGTCCCCACAGGCAATCGTTGTTTTCACTTCGGCATTTCCCACGCGAATTGTCCAGCACTCTCTTAGCGCCTGAACGCCATCGTGAAGGGAATTGAACTACGTGCGTAGCTAGGTTCTTTACAAGGGGCCCAAAGTATCAAAAGGCCTATGTTATACTTCGCCGACGCGCCGCCGAAGTATAGCATAAGCCATAAGCCAGGTCTCGTATATACTTCCATCGCCGCGCGACGCGATGCCATGTGTAGTGGCCAAATTGATCGATCGCGTCGCTCGATCAATGCGTCTACCTAGGCCTTTTTTAGTGTGCACGCGACGCGCGACGCGATGCATGCGTAGTGGCCAAATTGATCGAGCGACGCCATTGATCAATTCGACCACTACACATGGCACCGCGTTGCGCGCACACTAAACAAGGGCTTAGGCCCCGTTTATACTTCCGACGCCGAGCGACGCGATAGCGTGTAAAGGGCCAAATTGATCGGTCACGTCGCTCGATCAATGTGGCCACCATACCTGGCGTCGCGTCGCTCGGCGTCAAAGTATAAACGGGTAAAAAAGCCACTTAAGAAACGGCAGCTGAAAAATAATGGGTTTTGCATAAGAGCAGGGAAAGAATCCTACTGAGCTGCAGCTTCATCTTCCGGATATTCCCGAAATAAAACGGCAATCGAAAAAGTCAATTTTTTGGACAAAACTAGTATTCTTTTTTGGTGCGTTTACTTGACCCTCTGATTGGTTGACACGTCCCCACCACCCCATGTTGGCCACATTAACGACTTGTACGGTTTCTTAAGGATAAAGCTTACCACCCTACTTAGCGACAATTCCGTGCATTCTTAAAGACAAATGGTGTCCTCCTTACGGTTGTCGCGAAAATAGTGGCCGTGTTTGTCGCTTGAAGTTCAAAGATTTGATTCCTCATGGCTTAACGTAACGTAACAGGAGCTGAAGATAACGTTTTTAGACGAAACCTACCCTACTCTGCTTGTGGTAATTAAACTGGTAATTAAATTCGTCTCGTATGCGATGCTCGAACTTCATTTGAAGTCAGCGAATCAATTGAGCGCCGTCTGAGCCCCAGTCTCAGCACCGCGGTTCTCTTTTTCTTCCTCCCTAGTTCTTCGAGCAGAGTTTAACGCGATTTTTCGGTTTTTCTGCCTCTCTAGGGCTAACTGAGCTCCGCCTATGGCTTCACTCTTCACTGCGCGGATTCCGGAAATCTAATCGGTCCGCGCCATTGACGCTTTTCCGGCTACGTTCCGATGTACTTGCATCGAGCGGCAGATGACGCCATGGCGGCGTTCAGTGTTCGGCCTCGTCACCAATGCGTGGTGTTGTTCAGGCGGCGATGCAGGTGTTCCTCGTCACGCCGTTCTCACGTCATCGTTGCTGCCTCGGATGTGTGTCGCTTCGTGACGCTGTGCCCCTGATCTGCGTCGCCGAGCTCGTCGTTATCGGTGCGTTTTCAGCTTTATTTTGTGATGATTTTGAAATTTTAAGACCGCAAATCCTCATTTTTTACATTTTGAGAAACAATTGGCCTATGGACCTAGGATATCGATCGATATTTTCCAGAAAAACCATGCCATGTTTTTTTGTGAAATACGTCGATCGACAACCATACTCCGCTGATTTGCTCTCCAAACAGTCATTTCCTTTCCTAACAAAACACGATGAATTCGATCGATAGTGATCGGCCGATCGATACTGTGTTTATCTTCTCTGAAAGCTATCTGTCGGACAACATGTTCACGCAGCTCCCACTTTAAACTGTTAACTCTAGAGAAAAATCGATAAAGACAATCGATAATTGTTGACCGATCAGTGCTATTCACCTTTTTCTGAAATCTGTAGACTTGTCAACATATTCGTACAACTCCCCCCGCAAACAGTCAACTCCGGGCAAAAATCGATGAAACCGATCGATAATGGGTTGTCGATCGATATTGTTCGCTGTCTGTGAAGCCTTTCCGACGGCCAACATGTTTATTTATTTATTTAAAGACGTGGAATGTAATCACACGTGTAAAATCAAGAAACCGAAAGAAAATAAACATAAACAAATAGCGACACAGTAACGTCTAGACAAACAGTGAACAAATAACTGCAAAGTAATGTCTGCTATCTGTAACCAAAACAGTACAATCAGGACAAGTTCCAGAAAAAAGACTTAGAATTACAATAACAGGTCACTTCTCAATAAGATTACGGAAGGCCTGGACAGACAACCCCAACGACATTTTGTCATCACTTAGTAACTTGTTGAATTGGCTGACGTTCCTATAGGTGAAGAAGTTTGTCCTAATCTTTGTCTTTGCAACCGCGACGTTAAGCCGTAGTTTACCTCTCATAGTTCTAGTCAACGGTACACCGAAAAACGTAAGTGGATTTATGGAGAGCCTCTGAGTTAGAATTTTGAACATCATGGTGAGATCAGCCTTTCTTCTTCTACTTGCCAGCGTTGGAAGGCCAAGTGCTTTTGCCCTTTCTAGGCCATTGGGCAGCTGCAGGTAGTGGACATCATAACATCTCAAATATAGCTTTCGGGTAAAACTGTTCTGAACGCTTTCCAAGAAATCGATATCCTTCTTTTTACAAGGATTCCAAACAGTTATTCCAAACTCCAATATCGGTCGAACGTAGGATTTATAAGCCCGTAAATATACTTGGGGATCCTTGGATCTTAGAAGTCTGAACAGAGTATAGATGGTATAGTTCGCTTTCCTCGCAAGTGTTCTGTAGTAACTGCCGAAGTCCAGGTTAGTATTAATCAAGAAACCTAGGTCTCGAACTTCCTCTACAGGCATGAGACTTGTGGATTGTAGTTTGTATGGGACCGATGTCTCACCCTTCGGACCAAATAGCATGCACTTGGTTTTCTCCGCTGATAATGGAAGCTCCCACTGTTTGGACCATTGGTCGACATACTCAATTGCTGCTTGTAAATCACTAACATCTTCCATCCCTTTGATACACTTGTAAATCTTTATGTCGTCTGCGTACATCTTGCAAACCACACCAAAACGCGAAATGGCAGTAGGTAGCTCGTACGTATATATAACAAATAGCAAAGGCGATAGGACTCCGCCTTGTGGCACACCACTGCACGCAAGATATGAAGGTGAGAACTTATCTTTTACACGTACTTGGTAGGTTCTTCCCGAGAGGAAGTCCTTCACCCATCTTATAATTCTGAAGTGTATGCCTACCATCTCCATTTTGAAGAGTAACTTGTGTATAGGGACCTTGTCAAAGGCCTTCGTAAAGTCAAAGAAGACCACATCTGTGCGACACTTATCCTCCACTGCTCGAGACCAGTCATTCAAGGCAGTAAGTACAGAGGTTTCTACAGACCTCCCCTTCACGAAACCGTACTGGTTCTCTGAAATGATACCATTGTCCAAAAGATGCTTCATAATATGTTTCTTAACAACTTTCTCGAACACTCTTGCAAAAACAGAAGTGATACTTATGGGCCTATAGTTTCTGGCATCGTGAATAGGCGGCTTCTTGAGAATCGGTGTTATTAGCGCATGTTTCCACCGCAAAGGTACCTCACCTTTCATATAGCTCAAGTTGTAAATGTGTTCCAGAGGAAAAGCTAAATATACTGCAATCTTCTTTATAAAAGCGACTGGAATGAAATCTGGAGAGGTAGATGAGGAATTAGGCCACTGCTCCAGGATATCAGCGATTTCTTCCCTATGGAACCACAGAGAAGCCTGCATAGGAGGAAACTGACTGGAACTGCACTCTGCAGAGAAAGACAATTCATCAGTGTGCGAGTTATACGCCTTCTGAAATTCCGATGCCAATAAATTAGCCTTATCTTCCTCAGTAGAAGCTGTGGTACCATCGTCACGAGTTAAATTTGGTATGACACTGGTCTGACCACGCCTGGAATTTATGTACCTATACAGTGCCATTTTATCACCCGTTCCAATGATTTTGCGTTCCACATAGACACTATATTTAAATAAAGCTTTGTCAACTTTCGCTCTAAAACGCTCAAAATTTTTCTTATCCACGTAATGACCAGATGAGCAGGCTATGGTCCATAAAGCTCTTTGCTTATCTAACATCTTCTGGAGGTAAGACGGTAGATGTCGCAAGTCCGTGTTGACCATTTTCATGGGAACAAATAACTCTACGACGTGATGAAGGATAGCAACAAACGTTTCATACACGTCATTAACCGATTCTCCTCACCCAAAAACACCAATCCAATCAATACCAGCGAGGTATTGCTTTATACTGTTGTAGTCCGCATTCTTGAAATCTCTTACTAGTTTGTGTTTTTCATGCCTCGCACCGAGAGCCAGCTTAAAAACAATTGCAGCGTGGTCACTGTTCCCAATAGGCGGACAAGTTCTAACTGCGTTCACGAGATTCCGTTCATTGCACAGAAGTAGATCCAATAAGGAGCGTCCTCTAGTGGGAGCACTAACCAACTGTGCGAAACCATGAGCATCGAATGTATCGCAAAACACCTTTGACACGGCGCTCGGGCTAGAACCTCTTAGGTCTGGAATATTAAAGTCACCTAAGACAATGCTACGGGCGTTATTCACAGAAAAATCACCTATGGCCTTTGCAAGCTGGCAGGACCCTCTAGCACTGCAACTGGGTGTTCTATAGACCAGCACGAAACGGACTACTTCAGACGCTAAAGAAACATCACAGATCAGTAGCTCATAGCAATCTTCTACAGATTCCTGGAATATTACCTTATATGAGAAGGTGTTACGTAGGAGCAATGTAACACCTCCTCCTTTATGGGATGTCCGATCACACCTTACTCCCGAGTACAGATTGCATACATCACCTAATAAAGGGTATAAATCATTATGACTTCCCAACCATGTTTCCGTTAAGAGTACAATGTCATATTTATAGAGGCGGAGATTTGCAACTAAGGAATTCGAATTTCTTACAAGCGATCTTATGTTAGCTAATAAACAGGTGACCTTTTCAAAGATATCCCTGGGATCCTTCAGCAGTTCCCCGACGGAACACTGCACTGCGAGGGAACGCCACCAGTGTTGGTGCTAGACAGGGCCGTCTGGGATTGGGAATCCACCCCGGGCCGTGTATCCGGGGTTAATATCCCAATCGCAGAGGCCCTGGCTTGAAGGCGTGCTTCCCTCCTGCGCTTCCTCTCCTC
This sequence comes from Heligmosomoides polygyrus polygyrus, assembly GCA_947396885.1. Taxonomy (NCBI): domain Eukaryota; kingdom Metazoa; phylum Nematoda; class Chromadorea; order Rhabditida; family Heligmosomidae; genus Heligmosomoides; species Heligmosomoides polygyrus. Next base: position 105,935,854 of record OX377201.1, read on the forward strand.
CAGTGGTAGTGAGGGCCTGAGATATATGCCCTTTTGAGAGAAGAAGCGCAGCTTGGGTGCATGCCGTACCGCCTGCCTTTGAAACCTGCTGGCAGGTAACACAACTTTTATTAGTCGCGGGAAGTTGCTGTCCGACCTTCCCATTCGGTACACTGCCACCGGTTTACATTCTACTGCAAGAAAGTCAAAAAGCTGCTCTACATAACTATAATCATGAGCCAATCTTTCACTAGGAGAAGATGAAGACAGTTCGGGGACATTCGATAACACAATCGACCTAGACATCTCCCTATCCTCATTGCCCGAAGAGTGTTCTCGCATTCCTAACTGCTATCTTCTGACAAGAATCGATAAAGACGATCGATGATGAGCGACCGATCGATACTCTGTTTATTTTCTCTGAAGGCTATCTGTCGGATAACATGTTCACGTAGCTTCCACCTTGAACGGTCAACTGCTGAGAAAAATCGATAAAATCGATTGCTAATTGTCGAGGGATCAATGCTGTTCACTTTTATATGAAGTCTGTAGGCTTGTCAACATTTTCGGGCAACTCCCACCGCAAACAGTCAACTCCGGACAAAAATCGATGAAACCGATCGACAGCTGGTTGCCTATCGATATTGTTCACTGTCTGTGAAGCCTTTCCGCCGGCCAACATATTCTCGCAATTCGTAATTTTCACTTTCATCTGACAAGAATCGATGAAGTCGATCGATAATGGGAGGCCGATCAATACTGTTTCGTTTTTTTAGACAATATCTGTCAGCAAACGTACCTACGCAACTCCCACCTTGGGCGGTTTACTCCGGAGAAAATCGATAAAACCGATCGATAAGGGTTTCCGATCGACATTGTTCACCTTCTGCGATTTTTTTTTCTGTGAATCCTGTCTAGCTACCAATATTTACGCGACCTCCATCTTAAACGGTAAACTCAGCGCAGAAATCAATAAAATCGATCGGCAATGGTTGGTCTATTCTTTATTTTCTGTGAATCCTGTCCACCGGCCAACCTGTTCGCTTAATTTCCTCCTCATATGACGAACCCCGAAGAAAACAGAATCGCTCGATAATGATTGACCAATCGATACTGTCCCTTTGTTGATAAGTACATTTAATGACAAATCTCTGTATAAAAACTGATAAAATCGATCAAGAATGTTCTACTTATCGATATTCTTACTTTCTGTGAAGCTAATCCACTGGCCAACATATATTTTCACGACACCCTGCCCACGTTTTCAATTTCATGCAAAAATCGATAAAATCGTTCGATAATGTTTTACCGATCGATATTGCCCGATATTTTCTGAGAAGCCTGTCTACAGCATAACATATTCACGCAAGTCCCACCTTAATCAGTCAATTCCCCAACAAGGTCGATGAAAATCGATAAGTACTTCCTAATCGAATTGCTTACTTTCTGTGGGGCCAGTCCATCGACACCATATTCGCGTCATTTCGACCCCAAAATCTTAAACTCCCAACAGAAATCAATAAAATCGATCGATAATAGTTTGCCAATTGAACCGCTTTCTGTGGAGCCAGTCCAACGGCCACCACATTCACGCAATTCCCACTCCACATTTTTGGCTACCAGCAGAAATCGATATTATCGATCGATAATAGTTCGCCATTCGATATTGTGCACTTCTTGTTAAATGTGTCCAACGACAAACTATTTGAGTGATGCACTCCTCAAGTGCTCACTTCCGTACGGGAGTCATTGAAATCAATCGATTTCCATTGACGGATCGATAATGACTATCTGTGGTGAAATGAAGTGTCTGTCGGCCAACATATTCGCCTAAGCTGACATTAGTCGCTTTCCCTTTAGCAGAAATCGATAATGACTTCTAGATGTGAAGGCTTTATCTGCCATTAATTTTGAGCGGACGGACGCATGTAAGGACGCAGAGACGGAGGAGCATAATAACCCCTTATATGTACATAGCTCTTAGCTCTTATTACGCGTCTCGTGGCGAATGAAGTATAAACGTGGCCTTAGGAGTTGTATATTCATTTTAGAACACTGGCTACTTTTTTCAGGACTATGTAGCCTGATTGCCGTCGATTTCTACACCACTGACGGTCGCATGTTCTACACGAAGGAGGTGGAAGGCCAGGGCAAGGCGATCGCGATCGGATTCACCGTCTTCCTGGCCATATCCATACCTGTCATCGGTACGTTCAGATTTGTTCGAGTACCTTGTTTAGGGAGTTACGGATGCTGCTCTCTGTTCTAGTATTTTTCAGGTTGTTAAAAGTTGCGCTTGTTAGTGATGTTTATTGTTTTTTGTACGGCGCACGCTAGAGTGCAGAAATGAATAAACAAATAGATTTTCACTGCACTTCATTATGCAAAGTAGTAGCCATCACTTTCAATGGCGTTTTTCTTTCATCTATTCTGAAGCTAGAAAGGTTCATGGTGATAGATGTTTGGCTATTTCGACGCAATTCAGCGGAAATTCAACAGTAACGATATTCCCCAAGTCACGGAACGACAAGCCGGAACATACATGTCGACAACACATAACGGGAGATCACTAGGCACCGAAGTGGTGACGAATGCCGGCGTGGTCGGTAGAAGGAGCAGAAGCACCGCGATGAAGGGACTGGCCGGGTCCCTGGGTGCAGCCGCGCGTCCCTCAACCGTCCGGGTGGCAGTCCTCGAGAGTCCTTTGTCCTCGCTTATATAGGTCCGCCCTCCTCAAGTCCGTGACTGAAACAGAGAAGGGCAAGGGGCAGCGACGTTTCGAAAGAGGTGGCCAGCAAGGAGAAAGGCAACACGGGGGTAAAATATCAGCACGGGACTCACTACACTGATTCCTTCCTCGTCCCTTACACCATCAACTTCGCCCTGTAAACATTCAAACGCTAAACCGTAGGGAAGCCGAGAATTATTAAGTCGTTAAGCATGAAATGGCTGAATTGATTTATTATTTCTCAAACAGAAGACAATGTGATCAACCAAAATATGCGCCTAGACAACTAACACATCTCTGACATCTTAACGGCATCTCATTCACGCCAGAAGCGTAACAGGCTGGAGGGCGAGAAGTGTTGAAATCACAGAAAGCGTTTTCCGCATCCACTTGAGAATTGAATTTTCTATCCTGTAAGAAGTGATCTAATGCTTGGAAGATGTGGTAATTAGTTGGTGCGAGATAGTAAATACGGTGGGTGAATGAGAAGAACCACATCCAACTCCTTCAGTTTCAGCAACGTGTTTGTGCGACGTGTGGTTGTGCGTTAAATTGCAAGAATATTGCCCTGTCTCGGTGGACCAATCTTGGGTGCTTAATTACCAGCTTCCTCATCAAATCGCCCAGCTTGTTACAGCAGGCGTCCGCAGTTACCGCTTCACCAGGTCGCTGTGGTGGATGACTCCATAGGTAGATCACCAAGAGGACACCATCAACTTTTTCTGATGGATGTTGGGTTTCGGACTGCTTTTCTCGACTGCACCTCTATTCAGCCATCGTGCCAAACGCTTACGGCTGTCGTGAAGAATCAGTTTCTCATCACAGATAAAAAGCTATGTAAAATCGGACTCGGATTTTAGCTGTGAGAGCTAAGAAAGACAAGCATCGAAGCGACACAACTTCTGCGGCCGGATTCATGAACGACTTACCTGCGGGTAATTGCAAAATTCACCCCACTCCCCTCTTACGTGCGATTCATCAACGCGCGGTGGGGAAAACCCCAGGTAAGTGTCGAGGTAAATGCTACCTCGTCAGCGCCTAGGGAAACACACCGCTTGCGACACCTTGCTCCAACGGCGGAACTCACATTCGAAAACAACATGAATTTTCGACTTTTCCATGGTTTCGAAAATATGCTCTGAAATCGACACTTTGGAAGACTGTTACAAAGCAAAACGAGCGATCAAAGCTGTAAAAACGTACCTTCAGAATAGAAAAATCCAGAACCACAGAAGCGCTTCTAACTGAAATATCAACCCCGAATCTTAACAATGACAAAATCGGTCATTTAACGTACTTAACGACCTATTATTAATCCACTAAGATGAGTTTCGTCCGGGGATTCCACGTCGAAAAGAGTCGCAGTCAAACTACAGGTTTTAAGTTGTTGTTGTTGTTTGCTTCCTTCTGTTGGCGCACGCTCTATCGCGTTGACATGCAGCAATAATTTTGCACTCCTTTATCCAGGTAAATAGCCTTTATGCTTCTTACACTTATTTTTCAATTATATATTATAGAAGTAATTTTGTACAGTTTACAGCTTTTAGTTTACAGTTAAGTTGTGTTTGTTTGTGAATAGCATATAGCTTTTTAGATTACAGTTTACAGTTCGACAGTTTTTTTTTAGTTTTTATAGCTTTTTTGTTTAAATGAATGTCATTTTATGCAGTGTCTGATTGCATCGTTCCTCACATGGATTTTAATCGCGTAATAAATAATAATAACTATACTTTCGACGCAATTTGAAAAATCAAAATTTTATAAAACTTCAACGTATGTCGACTTTCTGGCGTTGGCGACGCTGTGTTGCGCGGGCTGCTAAATACTGCGTAGCAGCCCGCGTAAGGCCTATGTTATACTTCGGCGACGCGTCGGCCGACGTCGGCGACGCTGTGCTTTGCGGGCAGCTACGCACTGCGTGGCAGCCCGCCCAACACAGCGCCGCCGACGACGTCGCCGAGAGCTCCGCAGGGGGTGTTATACTTCCGCCGCCGACGTCGCCACCGACGTCGTCCGTGGGTCGGTCGCCGCGCTGTGCACGGCGACGGGCCGTCGCCGGCCTCATTCAAGGCTGGGAGAAAATGCGCTCAGAGGGGTATTTTGTTTGTGGGTGGGTTCTTCGTTCCCGGCACTGTCAACATCCTCGGCGGACCTCGAATTACGAAATCGAAAGTGCAAAAACGCCCATCTTGCGGCATCCAGCCAATAGTGTGAAAAAACCAACGGTCGCGTCAGACTCCTAAGTGGTCCAGTACCATTTGGATTGGGTTAGTCTAGAAGAAATAGAGTTCGCTTCAAAATATAGTTCATGCCTACTTTGAATCGACATGAGTTTCATAACCGCACATCAAGAAGGCGCCTCGTTTGCTTACTTTCTCTCAATGTCGGCCATCATTTTGACGATGTTTAGCACCTATCGCGCCGTAATCATCTTGGCTCTTCATCACTTGATACTTAAATAGATTACATATTCGCGCTCACAATCTTCTTTTCCTCGCACACTACAAGATTTCCAATTATGCTCTACCTTAGACAAATCACATTTAATTCTATTCAGATATTCTATCGCCCAATTATGCAATCGCGTCTGCTAAATTTGCATTTCTTAAAGAGTACATACAGAACAACAAATCATCATCAAGTCTTGAAACATTAAGAAGAATTAAGAATAAAAAATCCTTTTGAAGATTAAGAAAAGCACAAAATGTATGCAATCGGCAGACTGGTGGCCAAATGATGACATTGAAAGCGCGCTCCGCTGCTAAAAATGCGCTCCGATGCTCTCCTGTCAACGACGTCCCCGACGCCGCCACAGAATCTGTTGACGACGTCGCCGACGTCGACCACGCGTCTGTGGCGACGTCGGCGGCGTCTGTGGCGACGTCGGCGACGTCGCTGGTGATGTCAGCGTCGGCCGACGTCGGTGACGGGCCGTCGCTGACGTGTCGCAGCGTCGGCGACGCGTCGCCGAAGTATAACATAGGCCTAAGCCCTAGTTTATACTTACGCCGCCACGCGGTGCTGCACCATGATCACCATAGATATCGATTTTTCACGCCGCCTGGTCGATATCTATCCCGACCATCTGCCGCGTCGCGCAGCGGTGCAAGTGTAAACTAGGGCTAAAACTGTCGCCGACGTCGCCGACAACAGCGTCGCCGAAGTATAGCATAGGCCTTAATGTAGTAGCGCTACCGTGGAGAATAGCTGAGACAACTACGTATTCCCATGGAAAGATCTGGGCCTTTGTGGAAGCGAATCGAAAGAGTCCATAATAAAACCAGTTTTGTACAAATATTATATGTATTCAACCCTTACACTTTTGTAATAGACACCCCACAATGAATGAAGCATGATTGTTTATCTCCGAATTATATACTTCTGCGATAATCCACAGAAATGACCAAGAGAAAATGTTCAACTTTCATCAGGAAAAGGACAGCGAAACAAGACCTGAGGCCGGATTCATCAACGAAAGAGTCGGTAAATCGTTACCACAGATTTATCTAACTGGCCCCTAGCCAGAAAATTAACGGCCCTCTTGATTCACGAAGGACCAGATGAATGACGTCCCGCCGGTAAATTTACGGCTGTTGCGTATTGGCCGCAGCAACACCGTTCCACCGCCCGATGGACGTTAGACCCCGTTTACACCTCCGACGCCGAGCGATGCGACGGCATCTATACTGGCCAAATTGATCGATCGTGTCACCCGATCAATGGGCCAAAATACATGGGGTCGCGTCGCTCGGTGTCGAAGTATAAACAGGGCATAACGCTGTCACTCGCAACGGCAATGCACTGTTTCGACGCCTTTCCAGGGCACGAGACTCCGCAGTAGTGCACTATTTCGAAGTCTTAATTTGGATTCTCGACGCCACTCAAAGCACGAGATCTTCTAATGCATTATTTATTACCATTGAAATTTATCAGTATTCGAGTGCATAGGTGCTTTCCTTTCTTGCCTGTCTGTTTTCGTTGTTGATTGCGTGCCAGCTATATGTACTTTCGTATTTTAAAGATGAAGTATGTTTCTGTTTCATATCTTTCGTCAGTGGAAAAAATAACAAGCTACACCAAGCTCCTTAGAGATCGTTTAGGCCTATGTTATACTTCGGCGACGCTGTTGTCGGCGACATCGGCAACAGTGTTGAGTGGGTGCCAAGCAGTGCGTAGCGATCCCTTAGAAATTTACGCTCAAAGGTACATTCTCAGTCAATGTGAGTTCTTGAAAACGAAGCTAGAAGACGATACAATGACAGTGGTGATATATTTAAGAACAAGCCTTAACTTAGCTTGCAAAGCGAAAAAGAAAATCTCGCAAAGCGCCACGACGCATGCGTCTTCTAGGGCCTGTTCATACTTCGCGACAAGAGCGACTGGAGCGACTGGGGCGACGGATGTAGTGTGGTGTACGTACATAATTACGCATCTCTCACTACATTCGTCGCGGACGGAGTGTGGAGTACGCAATTATTTACGTATACCATACTATGTCCGTCGCCCCAGTCACTCTTGTCGCTCTTGTCGCGAAGTATGAACAGACCCTTAGCAGCGGGTCTAACTCTTGGCCACTAGGTCTGATATCAGCAGTGGAGCGTTACTGTTACTTACCGTATCGTTTGCCCGACGCTCTAGCCGGGTAACCGTTACAACGGTTTTCACCTGAAAAGTCTATCACGCCGAGCGCTGATGAATCGTGGTATGTGGCGGTTTCACAGTAAGTTTCATCGTTATCGTTGATGAACCCTGAAGAAATGTCAAGGTAAACTCACTCAATGCCATAGCCATCCTTTATAAATGGATGTTCAAATTGAACAGCAAGGTGTATAGTCATTGGCTGAAAGTGCGGCCTAGCTATCGTTGCTGAGAATTGTTTTATTTGTTTATTCAAAGCACATGCTAGTGCGCTCAATATAAAGCATTAACAACAATCGCTTGAAAAACATGACAGCAATGATAGCAAGTCGTTAACCAAGCTGAATGCTTGGGAACAATTCCGAAAAAAAGAAAGGAAGCACGGATTGCAACTTGATTTTTTAGAAATAGCAGTTGAGTAGTTTGTAAGAGATTTTTCAAAACATCTGTTTGTTCGATTTGCCGAAGAGTGGTTGTATTAGTTTATTATAGTAAAAGTAAATAATCTATAAAAACTTCAACAACGAAGAAGAACATCAGCTTGCATTAAAAAATCTGCTGAAGCTGTGAGGGAGAGCTCATTATTTTCAGTGTTCACGCTGGCTGCCTGGCACTTCAACAAGCCCTACCTGTACATCATACATATACTCTGGCAGGTAGGCCCTGCAACAACAACATGCACAGCCTGCGCCATCTAACGAGGGACTATTTGCAGTGGTCGGTGCTTGAGGCTATGCTACTGTTCGCCTACGGGATTCTCACACGTACGTTCTCCGCGGAGACACGTCTTCGAACGGGGTTTCTGCTGCCGTCGGCGGTGGTGCTCTCCCTGACCGCTCTTGTCGCCATTGTCGTGCAGAGCTGGTGGTGGGTCCCTGATCGGCTGCGTTGGGCTAACACTCAGACATACGTTCTGCTCCGATTCTAGGCTGTTCGTCTTCATCGACGCGATGTTCTTTGAGATGTCAAGGAAGCAACGACGGAAAAATAACTCCTCTAAGGTGAGCACATGCCTGGTCATACCCCTTCTCAGAGTTGTCTCCCAGATCCCGCCTATACCTATACCTCCATCGCAGAGCGATGCGACTTGAACGAAGCGATGCGTGCCCGATGACACACAACTGCATACTCGCACACACATAATTGTAGACAGATATACGGGTTCAGTGCTAAGGACCACTGGGGCTGCAGTATTGTGCTCCAATCCACCACGATCAATCGCATTGCACCGATTTCGAGAGCGGCTCGATCTGACGTTGGGCGGCGTGAATGGTTGCGGGTTCACACGATTCACTCCGGTGTGGTGGCTTCGACGCTGAGCGACGCGAGCAATCAATTTGGCCTCTATAAGCCGCGTGCACACTCCGCTGCGGCAGTGCGGCAGCCACGCTGAAGCACAGCCCGCAGGGGCGGAGTTAAGGCCCCCGCAGCGTTCTGCCGCAACGCCGCTCGCCGCAATGGTTAAAGATAGGGCAGGGACGCCGCCGGCGGCGAGCTCTGCGTCTCTGCCCTATGGTTAACCATAGGGCCGCAGAACTCTGTGGGGCCTTTTATACTGCGGTAGCGGAGGCCGCAGTGAGAGGGGTGTGCACACTTCCGCTGCCGCAGTGCTGCCGACAGCGGTCGCAGCGGCAGTGGCAGCGAGGAATGACCCGGGCATTCCCCACTGTCGCAGCGTCCGGCCGCGGCGCAGTCCAACAGCGCCGCAGTGTGCGAGAACAGCTCCGCCCACATTCCACTGCCCGCTGCCCGCTGCAACGTGTGCACGCGGCTATACATGGCATCGCGTCGCGCGGCGATGGAAGTATAAACGGATACTAGGCACGTTTAGGGATAGTTTAGTGTGCACGCGACTCGCGACGATGATAAGCTCCCATATCGATTCATCGCATCGCGTGCACAGTAAACTACCCTCAGGCCCCGTTTATACTTCATCGCGGCGCGACGCGATGGCCATGCAGTGAGGCCAAATTGATCGATCGCGTCGCACAATCAATATGGCCACTATACGTGGCGTCGTGTCGCATCGTGACGAAGCATAAACGGGGCCTTAAGGGTCATTTAGTGTGCACGCGACGCGTGCCGCGATGCATGTGTAATGGCAAATTGAACGAGCGACACGATTGATCGATTCGGCCACTAAACATGGCATCGCGTTGCGCGCACGCTAAACGACCTTTTAGGCCCCGTTTATACTTCGTCACGATGCGACGCGACGCCACGTATTTGGCCGTATTGATTGTGCGACGCGATCGATCAATTTGGCCTCATTGAGTGGCCATCGCTTCGCGCCGCGACGAAGTATAACCGGGGCCTTATACTTTCATCACCACGCGACCCGATGCCACGCATTGAAACCAAATTGACTGACCGCATCACGCAGCGTCGACGTCAACCAGCCGGAGTGAATCGTGTGAACCGGCGACCAATCGCACAGCTCAGCGTCGCAACGCGTCGCTCTCGAAATCGGCGCAATTCGATTAATCGGAGGGAGGACTGGGGCTTGGCATTGCCGTTCCAGTTGTCCTTTGCACTGAACCCGTAAATGTGTGTACAATTACATGTGTACAGGTACGCAATTGTGTGTAATCGCGTAACCGAGTCGCCCGCTGTCCGGAGTGCTCATCGTCGTCCGACACAGCGCGACGCGATGGGACGCATCGCTCCGCTTGAATTGCGCCGACTGGCGATAGAAGTATAAACGCGGCCTTTGGCACCATTTATACTCCATTTGCCGTGCGGCGTATCATAATGAGGGTGAAACCAGTATCGGTTAGGGCGCGCGGTCTAATCGATGCTGGTTTCATTGTCGCTATCACACGCTCTACGGCGAATGGAGTATGAACAGAACCTGAGGGGTTTGTGCACACTCGCCGATTGTCTTCGCCACCTAATCGGTATTGGCAGCTTTTGTAACAGCGCGTCGCCCGGTGCCCAATGATTATATCCCACCTATAGTGTGGTTTATATCAGCACCACAGAGTGGCTCGGCACCATGACCGGGACAGGTATCGATTTATCGCGCCGTTCGACGGGGTCGCATTGCATTTATTGTTCGTCGCCAAGATGCACTTCATTTGATGGAATTTTTAGGTACCATAGTCAGATGAATGTGTTGGCATTGTGCAAAACACGAGGTTGTAGGTGAAAGTTTATATTCCAGCTTGACGTTTCGAATGAATGATCGTCTTCGGAGCCTAAATATGGTACAAAGTTAATGACGTAGGATCTACTTGATCAAACACCTTAATCCTGCTAGTTGTTCCGACGTCTGTCTAACCAGGATACTATCCCAACGGTAGGTCGGAACGGCGCAAATGTTGTATATGGGCAGAACCGCCTCTCCCTGGGAAGTAACAAACTGCAGGTATCTCGACCCCAATACAACTCTTCGCAAAGTTAGGGGCGACGGAAGTCGCCTGTTGGCGCCCTGTTAATTCACGTGCTCCACAGCTGACGGGCGCGCGCGGGATGAGGGCTGGTATCGCGGGTTATCGCAGTGCACAGGTGGCGTAGTAGGGAAGAGCTCGGGCTCGTGAGCGTGGGGTCAGGGGGTTGGATCCCGCAGACTGCGTTTTTTTTGCACTTTTGCAAAATCCATGTTTATCATAAAGGTGATCCACCTAGGGTATTGTAGTGTGTTATAGAGCTTCTTCTTCTTCTTCTTCTCCTGAGCGTTTAGTCCCGCGCAGTCGCAGGGTCCGCTGTTCTTGTGATCTGTCGCCACCTCATCCTATCAAGGGCGTCATCTGCCGTGGCGCCGACTTCGGCGAGATCTCTCTTGATGACGTCCTTCCATCTTTTCCTAGGGGCTCCTCTAGGACGCTTTCCGGGTGCCTCGTAATCTAGGGCCAACCTTACGGGGTGATTCTCTGGCCTTCTGAGGACGTGTCCGTACCACCTTAGGCGCTGCTCCCTCATCTTCAGCTGGATCGGGGCAGTCTTCATCACTGCCCTAACATCCTCGTTTCGCACCCTGTCCCGACGGGTCCATCCACATGCCCACCTCAGCATCCTCATCTCCGCCGCGTGCAGTTGCCGCTCCTGCGCCTTACCCAGGGCCCAGCACTCACTGCCGTAGAGGAGGGCAGGTCTTACAACTGTTCTATAGAGCTTGCCTTTGAGCGTCCTGGAGCATCTACGGTCGCAGAGGATTCCTGTGGACTCCCTCCACTTGAGCCAGGCTGCGTTTATCCGTCCCCTGACCGCCTGGTCCACACTTCCTTCCTCGGATAGGTCACTTCCGAGGTAGCAGAATTCTTCCACCTTCTCGATCGTTTCCCCTTGGCAGTCTAGGATCGATCCAGCGCACTGCTCAGAGCTGATGAACTTCGTCTTCTTCACGTTCAGCCGTAGGCCGTTGTCCGCAAGGGTTCTCTGCCACAGCTGCACCTTCTCCTCCAGCTCCTCCTGGTTGTCGGCTACTAGGGCGATGTCGTCCGCGTAGAGGATCGTTCTGAGAGGGCCTTTCTCAAGGTGCTTCACTATAGAATCAAGCGTCAGCAGGAAGAGGAACGGGCTCAGAGCCGACCCTTGGTGTACCCCCACTGTGATGTCCACTTTCCTTGTCACCCCGTGTGGAGTTCGTATCGCCGCTTTCGAGCCCTCGTACATGTCCCTTATGACCGTGATCAGACGTTCCGGGACACCCCTCCCTCGAAGGGAATTCCAGATTACTGTCCGAGCTAGCCTGTCGTAGGCCTTCTCCAGATCCAGGAATGCCAGGTAGCAGGGTTTTCGTTTCTCCCGATATTTCTCCATCACCTGACGAGCGATGAAGATGGCGTCTGTGGTGGACCTCTCAGGCATGAAGCCCCACTGCACCTGGGAGATGGGTACCATCTCCCTCAGCCTTGAGTCTACCAGTCGTTCGTAGATCTTCATCGTGTGTGAGATCAGTTTTATCCCTCGGTAGTTGGAGCATTCGGAAGCGTCTCCCTTCTGCTTGAAGATGGGGACTATGGTGCTGTTCCTCCAGTCATCCGGCATCTTACCTTCTTTCGTGATTCTGTTGAGGAACTGCGTCAGCCAGTTGATTCCGAGGTTCCCGAGCACCTTCCAAGCCTCTACTGGCACACCGTCAGGCCCTGCTGCCTTTCCGAGTTTCATCTTCCGTATGACCTTGCGAACCTCTTCTTGCGTCCAGGGTGGGATGGGTCCTTCCGTTGGCTGTTCTTCCTCGGCCTCCCGACGAGGGAACTCCTCGTTCAGGAGTTCCTTGAAGTACTCCTCCCATCTCTCTCTGACCTCGACCGGCTTCCGTAACACTCTACCGTCAGCACTCTTCACAGTCTTCACTACTCGAATGTCGAGGCTAGCTCTATGACGCGCCTTGGCCAGGCGGATGGCGAACTTCTCTCCCTCTGGCCCGTCTAGTTTCTCGTACAGGGCATCCATTTCCGCGTTCTTTGCCTTCGCTACAGCTGTTTTTGCCAGCCTCTTCAGCTTCCTGTAGGCTGTGAGATGCTCGGGTGCCCTCGTCTTTTGCCATAGCTTGTAGGCCTCCTTCTTCCTCTTCACCGCAGCCTGCACCTCTTCGTTCCAGAACCATGCCGATTTATTCCCTCTGGTTCCTCCCTTTGTTTCTCCCAGGGTTTCCTTGGCACATCTCAGGATTGTTTCGGCTACCCTCCTCCAGGTCTCATTCACGGGACCAGCTGGATCTGGAAGGCCTGCTTCGAGCACTGCCTTTCGTAGCTCGTTCCGCTCTGAACCCCGCAGTCTCCACCATCGGATCCTGGGTTCCGTCCTCACTTTGGGCCTGGTGGGTAGAGGTATGCTAAGGTCGGCTACCAAGGGTCTGTGCTGTGATGCCACGTCTTCTCCCGGAATAACCTTCACATTCCGGACTGTTTTCAGGGCAGCCCTTCGAACCAGGATGTGGTCGACCTCAGTTCTTCTTCCTCCGCTAGTATAGGTCACCTTCTGGCTCTCCCTCTTCGCGAAGAAGGTGCTACAGACAGCCAGGTCGTGGGCAATAGCCAGATCCAGAATTCGTTCTCCATCCGGGTTTACCAGGCCGATCCCTTTTCCTCCATGAACCCTTTCCACTCCTCTTCTGCCACTCCCCACATGCCCGTTCATGTCCCCTGCTATGGAGAGGTAGTCGCCTTCTGGTACGGACCTTATGGCTTCCTCGAGCGAGAGGTAGAAGTCATCCTTGTCGTGCTCGGAGCATCCGGTCTGCGGAGCGTAGACAGACATGATGGTCCAGTAACCCTCCTTCGTGTCCAGCCGTAGTGACATGATGCGGTCGTTTATTCTTTGGACAGCCGCTACTGAATCCTTGAGGGACTCCGCGACAGCTATCCCTACCCCGTTCCTCTTGGTGTCCTCTCCGTTGTAGTACAGCTTGACCCCTTCTCCGATCTCCTTGGCTTTCGCCCCTTTCCATCGCGTTTCCTGCAGGCACAGGACTTGTATCCTTCTGCGCTTCATCAGGTCAGCCACTTCCCTAGATCTCCCGGTCAGCGTTCCCACATTCAGAGTCCCCAGTCGAACTAGCTTCTTTAACCGAGGTCGTTCGGCCCTCGGTAGCCCTCGCATACTGACCACAGAACTCGGGCGGAGGTTCTGTGCGCCACTTCCGGGTGACGTCCTAGCCTTTACACTGATTCTATTGCGACTTGTGATCATGGTTTTGTGACGAGGTTTCTCCATCAGCCGGCCTGTCAACCTGGGCCTGACGCTAGAACCGTTGCCATTTTTGCAATTTTTGCAGGGCATGGCGTGCCCGAGCCGGGAGTCGAACCTGTGACCGTTTGTGCTTGAAACTACACTACTAACCACTAGGCTAACTCGGCCTTAGTGTGTTATAGAGCATGTTTACATATAACATACCACCCATACCGTTAACAAGGGTGGTCCAGGCAGGGTTACCGATTTCGCTGAAACTTTGTCTAGGGGGGTTATTTGGGCTGCTGATCACGAATCTGATATCCATTATTCACGGTTCGGCTGGGTAATATAGATACAGGAAGGTACAGGATTACATTCTTAAAGTTTTTGCCGGTGACGGCAGGTAGAGACAGAATCGTGAAAAACGGATGTCAATTTCGTGATCAGCACCCCAAATATCCCCCTAGACGAAGTTTCAGCGAAATCGGTGACCCTGCCTGGACCACCCTTGTTAACGGTATGGGTGGCCTCCGACCGAATCGTGAAAAACGGATGTCAGATCCGTGATCAGCACCCCAAATAACCCCCTAGACGAAGTTTCAGCGGATAGTGTTTTTGACCGAAGTCTTGTCGGTAGAGTCGGAACTTTTTACTAGTGCCACCAAATATCTATCGTTACATAACTACAGCTTCACACAAAATAGGCCTAAAATAAGTGACACAGAAGTGAAAACTTAGCTAATCTGTAGTTTGAAGCATATGATATATGTAAACATCCTCTATAACACACTATAATATCCCTAGGTGGATTACCTATATGATAAACATGGACTTTGCAAAAGTGCAAAAAGTACAAAACAAACGCAGTACGCGGGATCCAAACCCCTGACCCCACGCTCACGAGCCCGAGCTCTTCTCTACTACGCCACCTGTGCACCGCGATAACCTGCGATACCAGCCCTCATCCCGCGCGCGCCCGTCAGCTGTGGAGCACGTGAATTAACAGGGCGCCAACAGGCGACTTCCGTCACCCCTAACTTTGCGCAGAGTTGTATTGGGGTCGAGATACCTGCAGTTTGTTACTTCCCAGGGAGAGGCGGTTCTGCCCATATACAACATTTGCGCCGTTCCGACCTACCGTTGAGATAGTATCCTGGTAAGGCCTATGTTATACTTCGGCGACGCTGTTGTCAGCGACGTCGGCGACAGTGTTAAGCGGGCTGTTAGCCCCAGTTTACACTTGCTCTGCCACGCGGCGCAGTACCACGACCGCCTTAGATATCGATTTTTTGCGCCGCCCGGTCGATATCTATACCGACCATCGTGCCATGCCGCGCAGCGGTGCAAGTATAAACTAGGGCTTACGCAGTGCGTAGCAGCCCGCGCGACACAACGTCGCCGACGTGTCGCCGAAGTATAACATAGGCCTAAGACTACTCACACGAAATCCGGATGAGAAAGGTAAAGTCGCTCATAAATCCACCACGGCTGGAACTACTCGCCATACTCTGCATGCTAGCAAGAGCGATTGAGGCATACTGTGCAGTCTCCGTATAAGAAGGAATTCTCCTACATGCGCATGGTCGTTTAAGATCTCGCGATGAACGACAAAAGGCAGAAATTCTATTGTAATGGGCAGGCAGTCATTACCTTTGTTCACTGCTTTCCTTCCGAGAATCCAGAACGCTTCTAGTGCTTTCCTTGCAGATACTTCCTTCTAAGTGGCCAGAATTGTGCAACTTGCGCTGTAGTCCTTACCATCCTGCTTATCCAATCGTGCTTACCAAGAGAAGTACTTAATGAGCTACGCATCTTATTCTCTAGATGCTCTTTTATACGTTTAGTGCTAGCGTCCTAGCCGGAGGAATGTAACGTTGATTGGAAAAACCGGCACGAGGCTAGCAAAGACATATAAAAGAACACCGAGATAGTAAAAAGCGTAGCTCATTAAGTAGTCCTCTTGGTACGCATCGGTTGGGTGCGCGTGATGGTAACCACTACAGCGGAAAGTGCACGATTCTGGTCATTGATGTGGAAGTGTCCGCAAGGAAAGTATTAGATGCGTACTTGATTTTCACGAGGAATCCAGCAGCGAACAAACGGAGAGAGTGCTCGTCCGTTAGAAGTGTGAAGAATGGATGAGGCGCGAGGCCTCGCAGAAGGCATCTTTCTGGTGTTTTTGTGTATTTCCAGGTTGCTTGTGTTGTTCTATTCAGTGTTCTGTTAGTATTTGTGTACATTAGTGTATTTGTATTTTCCCAGCAGCGGGATCGATCGATCGCCGTCCGCCTCGCCTGTGCCCAGCGCCGGCCATTTGGATGCGAGGAGGGGCGTGTCCACTTAGGGCGCCGGCCTTCCCCGCGCGCAACTCTAGTATATAAAGGGGGCCCGGGCGTGCCGGGCTCAGTCTTCACTGTTGTCGAGGTCGCGAGCGGTTGGTCTTGGAGTCTTCACCTAGTGCGAGGTGGCAAGCGGGCGGTCTCGCATTCTTGTCTCGGTGTGAGCTGGCGAGTGGGCGGTTCTGGAGGAGCGCGTGCACAGCAGAGGCGGATGGACCGACCCCTGCTGGTGCCGTATAGTAGTTAAATAAATCGATTCTCATGTCCGGTTCAGGCACATCCCTAGACATCCGTCCCCGGGTGAAACACCCTGGCGTAAGCCCTACTTTATACCTGCGACGCCTCATGACGCGGCACCGCGATCGTCATAGATATCGATTTTTCACGCCGCCCGGTCGATATCTACCCCGATGATCATGCCACGCCACGCAGCGGTGCAAGTATAAACTACGGCTAACAGAAGTGAATTTCTATCTTTTATTGTACATCACGAGCTTTAGAACAATGATGTACATATCGGAGAATTGTTTCTGATATCGTGACTGCTTAGTATGACTCCATCGCTCTTGCTGGCCTGCTGACAACAGGGCGACTATATCCCAGTTGTTGTGGATTCTTGAGTAGCTTTACCTTTCTCACCTAGGTTTAACGTGGTTAGTTTTACCATTAGACTAACGTTGGAACCGCCAAAGCGGTTAAGGCGTTTCGTAGAGTGGATTCCACGCAAAGAACCTTGCATCACGGTACTGTTAGAATGTCAGGACGGAATAAAAACGTCTACCTACTACCTCGTGTTCTGCACAATGCTAGCACATGCATCTGACTACGGTATCTAAAAATTCCGTCAAAAAAGTGTATTGCGACGACGAACTATAAATGTAGGGGCCTGTTCATACTTCGTGGCGGCAGCGACAAAAGCCACAAAAGCGACACGAGCGATGGACGGAGTGTCGAGTACGTTTAGTTACTCCACACTCTATTCGTCGCTCCCGTCGCCGATGCGAAGTGTGGACAAGCGACAGCAGCGGCGAGAGCGACAGCGACAGCGCTCGAGTATGAACAGATTTCGGCGCGATCGCTCGGTTTCAATCGATTTGCATGTTTTGCACGGGCGACGAATCGCCAAATTGTCGCCTGTCGCACCTGTCGCTGATCATGATCAGACCATTAGGGCCCGTTTATACTTCGACGCCGAACGACGCAACGCCATGTATAGTGGACATATTGATTGAGCGACGCGATCGATCAATCTGGCCACTTCACATGCCGTCGCGTCGCTCGGCGTCGGAAGTAGGAACGGGGCCTTACAAAAATTACCTATTTCGGTTAGGTGGCGAAGGCGATCGATATTGGTAGTTTTCAAGAGCCGCCTTAACTGAAAACTGAACTATAAATCGCACCTTGCAGTTTATCGAGCAAGACGATAACTGCTCAATCTTCACAGCCGACAGCAGACGTCACTCTCTCGCCATCCCCGTTGTGAAGGTTAGTGCCTCCTGACTGCTTTACACGTCTTGGGCCTGAGCTCATCTTCCCATTCCAGGTCGATCGCTCCAAATCCGTAGACACGACGTCTCTTGGCGCGCCACGGAAATTGACACTGACGAAGATGGACGAGATTCCGGAGGTCGCCGACGTCTGAAGAAGACAGCAGGATCGTTTTTACTGGCGAGGAAGCATCAGAAGAAACTCCAGCTCAGCCGGAAGCTGATAATGCGTGCAGTGCGAGATTACCTAGGAGCACCTGCTGTCAATTGGCATCGGACACGCTCCGCACGACTCCGCTCATCAACGTAGAGGGACCTCTTACCCACTGGATTTAGCTCAATCGTGCTCCTTCACTTTGACTTAGGCCGACTTTCGCAGCAATACCGACGTTCGGCCTAATCGTTATACCTGTTGTACGGAAATAATTCTCGCTTGTAGATTTCTTACATTACTCTCAAGGCGAATTCTGTAATAAATGTTTGATGAATTACCGAAAATTGAGCGCAGTCTGATACGATCCCGACGGCGGAAGTCATGTTGTCTAAACAAGACCATGGATCGACAGATCGTGATCTGGCGATGTGATTTTCATGACCTACGCCCGAAACTACTAAGGTCGATTTTTGGGCGCGATCTGAGACCGACCATGATCCACCACCAAAAATCGCGTTTTTTACCGTAGGTCAGCAGACCGTGATCTGTCGATGTGATTTTCATGACCTGCGCCCTAAATTACCCTTGTGGCGAATTTTGGGCGCGATCTGAGAGTATGATCTAGCGCCAAAACCCGCCTTTTTCGACCGTAGATCAGCAGGTCGTGATCTGACGATGTGGTCTTCGGGACCTACGTCCCAGACTACCCCTATAGGAAGATTTTGGACGCGATCTGAGATCATGATCTACCTCGAGGAATCCTGTTTTCCAACTGTTTTCTAACTTAACAGATCCTGATCTGGCGTTGTGATTTTCGTGCTCAACGCCCCAAACTACCCCTATTGGCGATATGAGCGAATTTTGGGCGCAAAGTGAGGTCATGATCTACCGTAAAAATGCGTTTTCAGACAGTAGATCAACAGATCGTGATTTGGCGATGTGGTTTTCGTGACCAACGCCGCGAACTGCCTCTATGGGCGGATTTTGGGCGCGGCCGTGATCTATCTCAAAAAATCCCCTTTGTCGGACAGTAGATCAACAGGTCGTGATTTGGCGATGTGGTTTTCGTGGCCAACGCTGCAAGCTACCTCTATAGGCGGATTTTGGGCACGATCTAAGACCATGATCTAGCGCCAAAATAGCATCTTTTCGACCGTAGATCAACAGATCGTGATGTGGGGATGTGATTTTTATCACCTACGCCCGACACTACCCCTATGGGCGATATGTGCGAATTTTGGGTGCAAACTGAGGTGGTCATGATCTACCGTCAGAATTGCGTTTTCCGACAGTAGATCAACAGATCTTGATTTGGCGATGTGTTTTTCATGACCTAAGCCTCAAACTATCTTTATGGGCTAATTTTGAGCGCGATCTGAGAGCATGATCTAGCGCCAGAAACCGCGTTTTTCAACCGCAGTTCAACAGTTCGTGATCTGACGATGTGATTTTCGTGACCTACGCCCCAAACTTCCCGTATAGGCGAATTTTGGGCGCGATCTGAGACCATGATGTACCAAGAATCCAGTTTTTCCGAGTATAGATTAACAAATCGTTATCTGATTTTGTGATTTTCATGACCTACGCCCCAAACTACTCGAATTTTGGAAGCGATCTGGGGCCATGATCTACAGCCAAGAATCTCCTTTTTCCTACCGTAAATTGACAGATCGTCATCTAGTGACGTGTTTTTATGACCTGCGCCCGAAACTATCCCATGGACGACTTTTGAGCGCGATCTGAGGCCATGATCTACCGTCAAAATCGCGTTTTTTTTCGACAGTAGATCGACATATAGTGATCTGGTGATGTGATTTTCGTGACCAACGCCGCAAACTACCCCCACGGGCAAATTTCTGGCGCGATCTGACGCCATGATCTACCGTCAAAAATTGCATTTTTCACCCAAGATCATGGTGGTTATGTGATTTTCGTGACCTACGCCTCAAACTACTCCTATGGGCGAATTCTGGGAGCAGTCTGAGAGCATGATCTACGATCGATCCCGGAATCCCGTTTTCCAACTGTAGATTAATAGATCGTGATCTGGCGATGTGATTTTCGTGACCTACGCCCCAAACTACCCCTGCGATCTGAGGCCATGATCTACCGCCAAGAATCCCGTTTTTCGACTGTAGATCAACAGATCCTGATTTGGCGATGTGGTTTTCGAGACCTACGCCCTAAATCCCCTTGGGCGAATTTTGGGCGCGGTCTGAGACTATGATCTATTGGCGAAACCCGCGTTTTTCCGAGATGTGATTTTCGTGACCGGTAGTGTTTTTCTATTAGGTTGTCCGGAAACTTCTGGTGGTTGGACTGGTTCACTTCAAGCGATCGTAAATTTTTCGCACTCACCGGAATCATTCGAAACAAGCACCATTCGAATCAGTGCACTAGACATTTCCAACCGATACGCTTGTTTACTTCCATCAAAAACTGGCTGGTGCGAGATGCGACAAATTCTAGGAAGGCTGTCTTTGCGTGGTCCTGATTTGTGAAGGTTCCACCAGCGAGCAAGTTCTGAGAGTGCTTAAAAATGAGGTCGTCGGTTGGGGTAAGATCTGGCGGAGCAGAACATCAACTCCTAGTAAATTGAATATTGATTCAGTAATAACTGAAGTCTCGGAAAGTGAAGAGATGGCGGGTACGCAGACGGCCGAATTTGGCGCGCAATGCCAAGAAGTGCGGGAACGAAACGAGGAAGGGGATCGTCGTCATTGTCGCCGACGTCGTCGTCGGGGCGTCGAGTGGAGCGAACCGTCATCGTCGTCATTGTCTGTTGCTGCGCTCTTCGGGGTCGTACTGTTGTAGTGTTCTAGGCCACTTACCCCGTTCGAGTTTCATGAGTTTCTGAGATCGAAAACGACTTAGTGAGGCCGCTGACAACCTTCAGTAGGTTAGGCTTAGGCTTAGGCTTAGGCTTAGGCTTAGGCCTATGTCATACCATCGCTCACCCTGAGCGAAGCCTAATGATGGGCTCCCATATCGACTCATCGCTTCTCCCGATCAATATGGGAGCTTATCGTTAGGCTTCGCTCGGGGTGAGCGGTGGTATGACATAGGCCTTAGACGGCTTTGTGTTGCAGGGCCTAAGTTCCTAGTTTGAAGTTTGTTTTCTACTCACTATGTAGCCTGTGAATCGTGTTTGATCTCTTCGTGGGTGTTGTTGTTTGCGATAAAGTTTTTTACCGGTATTTTCTCTCAATATCGTATAACCTGTGTTGGGATTCAGAATACGTGTCGCACACGTCTTGACACTTGCATTGTGATGCAGAATACTCGTCACAGACGTCGGGACACGTGCATCGGGATGTAGAAGACGTGTCACAGGCGCAGGGACACGCGCGCAGAGACTCAGAAGACGCGTCACAGACGTCGTGACACGTACGTCGGAGCTCAGAAAATGTGCCACAGACGTGCATTCGAATCCAGCTCAGAAGTGCTACAGACTTTGCATCAGACTTTAATCACTGGTGTACTGGTCTGGATCGTGAAACCAAAACCGATATGGTATAGGTTTATCCAATTGGGGACCAGTCTTTTCGAAACGAACAAAAAAAATCGATGGAAATCTCTTGGGATTCAGAAGATATACCAAAGACGTCTAATGTGCGTCGCATTTACAAGACTTGCTGCAGGCGTTAGAAGAGCAACGGGACCAGTAAAGAGGGACCACCAAGGGAGAATCAGTAAAGGGTGACCATTAATTAGCCGGTATTTTCAGTCAATACTGTCGAACCTGTGCCGGGATTTAGAAGACGTGTCACAGACGTCGTGACAAGTGCGATGGGATGTAGAGTACACGTCATAGACTTGACACGATCGTCTGGATGTAGAAAACGTCTTACAGGCATCATGACACTGCGCTGAGATTCATAAGACTCATCATAGACGTCGTGACACGTGCGTTGGGATGTAGAAAGCGTGTCACAGGCATCGCGGCATGTGCGCCGGAGTGTAGAAAACTTTCACAGGCATCGTGACACGTGCACTGAGATTCATAAGACGCGTCATAGACGTCGTGACGCGCGCGTTGGGATGTAGAAAGCGTGTCACAGGCATCGCGGCATGTGCGCCGGAGTGTAGAAAACTTTCACAGGCATCGTGACACGTGCACTGAGATTCATAAGACGCGTCATAGACGTCGTGACGCGCGCGTTGGGATGGAAAACACATGTCACAGACGGTGTGACAAGTGCGCCGGAATGTAGAATACGTGTCACAGGCATCGTGACACGTGCGTTGGGATGTAGACGGCGTGTCGAGGACCTCGCCACACGTGCGCCGGAGTGTAGAAATCGTGTCACAGGCATCGTGACACGTGCGTCGGAACTCAGAAAATGTGCCACAGACATCCTTCCGAATTCAGCCAAGAAGTCGTGTCACAGGCTTTACATCAGACTTTGCGCAGCATGCGTGGGATTCTCCGAAGACCTTTTTTAAGCCCTCGAGTAACGAGCGTGCGCGTGCACCCATCCGATTGCTCTCCTGAAAACAAGGAAGGTTGCACTAGCAACCCAATTCACCAGCTCTTCATAGGTTTATTAAGAAACGTACATACATATTATACAACATATAATAAAAATATCGTCACATAAGCACACAACAGGCTTTTTGTTTACATTTTTGCTGCTTCATCGACATGTCATTGGGTGAGGTTTTCTTGCCGAGTCGAAGCGTTCGTTTCGGTTTCGGCGGACCACGGCCATTGCGGATTTGCCGCACGCAGTCGGTGAAGATCTGAACGACAACTGTACTCGACGGCTTTTTCTGGGGCCGGATTCATCAACGATTAAACCATTGGGTATGTGGGGTATAAGCGGTAGAGATAAGAGTCAGGTAGAGAAAATGCAAGAGTCAGAGACGCAGGCTTCATCGTGGTTATCTCTACCCCTATACGCGCAGGTTAGTCGTTGATGAATCCGGCCCCTGAATGCAGTCAATGCACACCTCGGAGACGTTCTCGTTCAACTTGGCGCTCGTCTCGTAGAACGCGCAGCCGAACTGCTTGCTCATCTCGCGTCCGGTACTGGTCGGCACCATGCGAGCCAGGTCCGTCTTGTTGCCAACGAGCACCATGGGCACCTGAAGCGACGTTTTGGAGATTTTGTTCTTCAGTTATGGTTTGTGATGAACTGAGGCGGAATTCCAGCTGGACCTACATGCGCGTCCGGCTTCATGCGAACGATCATATTACGGATCTCCTGCAGTTCATCCAGTGATTCGCGATCGTTCACCGAGTACACCAGAATGAAGCCCTGTCCGTTCCGCACGTACAGATCCCGCATGCCAGTGAACTGCTCCTAAAGTGGAAGATGTCGACTGGTATCGCCGCCAAACATTGTCACGTAAGAAGAGCGGCTGGACTCACGAACCGTACCAGCCGTGTCGAGAATCTCCAGACGGCAGTCCTCGCCGTCGACGACAAAGTGCTTCCGGTAGCTGTCCTCGATCGTCGCGTCGTACGACTGCACAAACAGTCCCTGCACGAACTGCACCGTCTGAAAACGACGGCCAGATTTCAGTGAAAAACAGTGAAGAGAACGATGTTCCGTGTTGATGCGGAACATGTAGCGGCCAGCGGTTGACAGCTTCTTTTCCGTCCATTTTTTACTCTTATCTGATGAGCGTCAACGACGAACATCGTTTTTATTAAGGACACACACGATTTCCACGTCAAATTCGGCACTTTTCACGTCAATGTGAACACTTTTCAAATCAAATTGGACACCTTTCTCTGAAGCTTCACACTTTTGTAATCAAAAATGATGGCTTTGAAATCAAATTGAACATTTTCCAAAGTAAAACGAGCTCCTTACGCATTGAATTAGAGACTCTCCGAAACGGTTAGAATATTGTTTGTGCAACGAAAATTGGATACGATTTGCTTTGAAGTTTTAAATCACTTCCCAATATGTAAGTTGTTTGAAATTTTATAAAATTCTCGTATTTGAAGAAAAATAGTGGTTTAAAGAGCTTGTTTTGAAGAGCAGAAAGGGGCGTCGTTTCAGTGCCGAAAAGGATATTGCGCCATGCCCTGTTCCGAGACGGCGAGATTTTTATTCGATTGATAGCAAAATTTTGCTTGCATAGAGTTTCTCACCTGAAAACGACATAACAAAAACAATTGTAAACAACACACACACACATTCTACCCTTGACACTTCATGTATTAGGGGGGGGGGGCAAAAGTAATGAGACACCCCATGCCGTTTCCATATATCTCGTGGCTGGAGTCTGGTTTCGTGCTTATCTTATTTGTATGTTTGTATGCTACTTACTGAAGCCCATCTGAAAAGTTACCACTTCCGCCCTTTCCAGAAGCATGCCAAAAACCCCAGCCTGTCTCATGCCGAAACCCCAATCTGACGAGTCGACCTGTGTCGCGCAAATCTCCCCCAATTCCCAACCCCGAACAGACTGGGCTCAATATTCACGCAAGATAAGAAGTACGTCTTCTACCTTAACCCTGCAAAGCAGCGAGTCTGGGTGAGGCCTGGTGACCTGTTACCGACCTTCGTTCGGCGAGATATTCACGGCGAGAAGCATCTTTGGAGGTTTTGGGTCTGCGCCCATGGTCGGTTTACCGGAAGCTGTTTCCCAAGAGCACCACGATGAACTACAAGGCCATGGTGAACGAAATAGAAGAGATGCGCCGGCGACTCTCTCTTACTCATTTGCAGCGCTTCAAGAAGGTTCTCCTCTTCGACAACGTCGCACCCCATCGGGAACAAGTAACCACGGATAAGCTTGGCCAGCTGGGCTACGTTCACATGCCTCACCCACCGTATTCGCTGGACATCTCTTCATGCGACTACCACTGCTACTTGAGCCTACAGGACTTCCTAGTCGGAAGGGACACAAGAACCCAATCAGTCCTTGACAACCATATCGAGCAGTTGATCAACACCAGGCTCAAGCAGTTCTGGAAGGATGGGATCAGGAAGTTGGCTGAGCGATGGCAGCAAGGTCATTGCCCTTAATGGCAAATACATTCCTCAGCATCGTTGAGTTGTAATTGAGTTATGAAGAGATAAAGAATTTTTTTACATTTTGTCTCATTACTTTTGCCCCCCCCCCCCCCTAATAATAAAGCAAACTGAAAGCGAAAACCATACAATTACAAATGTTGGCCCTCTTCGAAGGCATTTTAAGCAGCCTTTACACTATCAGTCAAATAAAAATCGCGACGAGCTTCTCGAGTGCATGGCGCGATCTTGCCTTCTTATGCTTCACATGATTGCTGCCTTGTTGCGCTTTGAAAGGAAATTTTATTCTTACCTTATTTTTCTTAAAAATAAATACTTTATAACGCTATTAAACTCTCTCCGGACGCCGAACTATGAAATTGCAGAGAAAATTATACCGTTTTCCTTTGAATAAAAATTGATCTAAACATTTTGGAGAGCTTTCAGTTTAACCTGTACGAAGCTCGTCGTTTCCGATTTGGAAGACGTCCATCTGATTTCAGAAGCATCAAATTTGTCTAGAAGAGTTTACAATATGACGTGAAAATTTTTCAATTTAATCAGAAAAATGTCTAATTTGAGGTCAAACTGTACATATAGGGTGTTTCAAAAAAATTTATGTGCTGTTTGAAAGGTGATAACTTTGTTCATTGTAAAGGTACTGAAGAAGTTAAAATCTCATATGAAAGCTTAATAAAATAGAAATTTTCCGACATATAGGCGATATGGAATGCGCCGTGCATTCTTCTGAAACCTTACATTATGCATGCACTCGATTGATTGTGTTTCGCTTGAATACCTGTTATAATTTCTTCAATGAGTGACCGTCTCGATTGATTTGTGCTTTTTTAGGCTTTAAAACTTGAAAACACACTACGGAATGCAAAAAAAGGAGGGCGTCCTAGAACTGTAGTTTCTAAATGTAGCTTCGAACGGTTCTAACATTGCTGCTAGTGAAGCTTTTGAAGACTTTTGAGACTCTTGTGAAAGCACAGGGCAAAGAGATTTTTGGAGCGTGTAAATGGTCAAGATTACGCCATGCCCCTGCATGAAACCTAGCATTTCAGACGCATTTGTTTGTGCCCGGGCTGAATGCTTATTACAATCTTGCTACTACTTGGCCATATTAACCTGTGCTGCGCTTCCTTTAAGATCCTGTTCATACTTCGAGTGAAAAGAGCGAAAAGAGCAACAAGATCGACAAGATAATTACGTACTTCACACTCCGTCACCCCAGTCGCTCCAGTCGCTCGAAGTATGAACAGGCCCTGACGTTTATAAGTTGAAAATCACATGAAAGACACGCTACATGCGATTTTATTGATTCCACGATTTAAATGTGAGCAGGAACCCCATTTTCCAAGGCGGGTGCTGTGGAGTGATGAAGCAACATTCATGCTGATGGAGGGGTTAATCGGCCTAATTTCAGCCACTGGGCGACGGAAAACTTTGAAAGAACCACAGCACAGGTTAAACTGGCCAATTAGTAACAGGATTGTAGCAAGCATTCAGCCCATGCACAATCAATCGAGTCTGAAATGCAAGGTTTTAGGCGGTGGCATGGCGCAATCTTGACTATTTACATGTCGCAGAAATCTCGTTACACTGCATTTTCATATGGGTATGGGTCTCAAACGTGTTCGAAAGCTTCACTAGCAGCAGTGTTAGAGCCTTTCCAACAGTGACTGCATTTTTGGGATATCCTGCATTTTTCGCAAGGCGTAGTGTGTTTTTAAATTTGAAATCTTAAAAAAGCACAAATCAATCGATACGGCCGCTTTGTAGGGCAATTATAGCAAGTATTCAAGCAGAATGCAATCAATCGCGTATGAAATGCAAGAGTTCAGACGAGTGCATGGCGCACTCCATACCGCTCATGTGTCATAAAAGTTTCATTTCTTAGGCTTTCATATGAGTCCTCAACTTTTCCAGTATATTTGGTGTGAAGAAAGTTATCACCTTTCAAACAGCACGTACATTTTTTTAGACACCCTGTATGCTGAATGGTGGACTGACATAACAACAAGTCAACAATATCGACTGACCGATCATCGATTATCGATTTTATCGATTTTTGTGCAGATATGACCGTTTGAGATGGGAATCGCATGAATATTGTTGGACGAATGAAGACCTTCACGTCTTGGACGGAACCATCTATTAATGTTCAGATAGATCCTTTCAAGGAGGTATATATAATAACTAATTAAATTCAAAATGAAAAGTAATATATTATAGCAATTGTATTTACATAACAAATACTTGTTTCTATTCAAGCATTTTAATATATTCATTATAATTACATCTACTAGATGGTCAATTTTTAAACATCTAACAATCAATCTAATTAATTTTTTCAACAGATCCGGAAAATCTATTAACGTGAAATTTTTCAAATTTCAAACTGAATTTAAAATTTAAAAATAAAAATAGTAATAAAATAAAGACTGTACAACACCTAATTGATCTTAACGTTTCCGTGAATATTTATTTATTTATTTATTTATTTATACGTCAAATAGGGCCTGTTCATACTTCGCGACAGCAGCGACAAGAGCGACTTGAGCGACAAAAGTGACTTGAGCGACAAGAGCGACAGGAGCGACAGCGTCGGCGCTCGAGTGTGAACGCTTTTCGGCGGCGCGCGCACGGTTTTAATCGATATGCATATTTTGCACGGGCGACAAGTCGCTCTTGTCGCGAAGTATGAACAGGCCCATGGATTTGCACGAATATAAATATGAATATGGATATTGAATATGATTGATTTTTTAGCCTTTATAGATTTATTTGATTTGAAATGGCTGGATCTAATAACATAGAATTTAGAACGTCATCTTAAATTTTAAAAGATTAAAAATGATGAAACGCATTTTGAAAATTTTAAAAAGTAATAACGTCTCCTTTTTCACTGACGAGACACCCAGGAGATCTTATAACGACATGTTTCGATGAAGAAAGCTGTCGAAACGTGCCTATTATTATGTTGCCATTTGTCCATTTCAACTTTATTAACTTAAAATCTGATTTATTATGCAGATTCCACTCCCTTCTACCAGATTGGCTCCTCTAATCGGCTTCAAACCTTCACATCGCTCGCAAAAAAACGGTGGCGCGTCGGCAGTTTCTTCAGATTTCGTCCCAATTGCGGTATAAACGCTTCTTAAGCCTGTTCGAACGATCGTAAGTGGACCGCCGTCCGCCCTCGAACGCACGAAATGCCATCATCCGTCAAAAGTCGCTGTTCGTGGGAATGTCGTACAGGACAGGAAATCGGAGCTAATTGACCAGGAATGCATTTCTTTACCCCCGACACAACCCCTCTGGAACGGAGAGAAATTCAGCGTCGGTGAAGGAGCAATAAGAGTATCAGAAACGACTGCCGAATACTTCATTTGTGATCAAATTGCTTCTGTGACCTCGTCTTAAAGTCGAATGCATGGCGCGTCACGACGAGTTCGACTGGCACAGGCCTACGCGTCTTCTCCTCCTTTGCGTTGACGATTTTGTCACGGATAAGCGCTCTTCGCATTCAAGCACACCAGTATACAAAAGCCGTCTGTGCGTCTGTACTTGTGTCTGTCCGTCAATCATGACGGCATCTGAGGGCGGCGGCCCGATCATAGTGCACGACAGGAGCAGAGCTGGTCGCTCGAGCGAAGAACACATATCGATTTTTGCTAGGCGACCATTCGACATCAATCGATATTCGTGTGGTTTTACTGCGACTCTGTCGTTCCCTCCTGTCGCGCGGACTATGAACATACCCGAGTGATATTCCATGCACTATTGATCTCCGCTGAGAATTGATCGTTTGAAGCGGTAAACACGCGGATACGATGGCCGATGAGCAAACTTGATAGAAAGTAGATCATATCGATTTGCAACTACCATCTAACACAATGTAAGTATCTCGGCAAACCAGGGTCGATCGATTCAATCGATTTTTGTCCGGAGTTGAAAATGTGGTATGGAAATTGCGCGAATATGCTGACAGGTGGGCAAACTTCACAGAAAATAAGCGATATCGATCTGAAACGTTATCGATCGATTTTATCGATTTCTGCACGGAGTTGACAGTGTCAGCTGGAAACTGCGCAGGTATGTTGGCAGGTGGAGACTCCTCATATAGTGAAGAGATCAATTAGCAAACCATTATCGATCGATTTTATCGATTTTCGCACGGAGTTGACAATGTCAGCTGGAAACTGCGCGGGTATGTTGGCAGGTGGAGACTCCTCATATAGTGAAGAGATCAATTAGCAAACCATTATCGATCGATTTTATCGATTTTTGCACGGAGTTGACAATGTCAGCTTGAAACTGTGCGCGTATATTGGCAGATGGAAATACTCCTCATAAAGTAGCAAACCATCATCGATCGATTTATCGATTTTTGCATGGAGTTGACCTTTCTATGTGGGATCATGTGGAGCGGTAAGTGTGCTTTTAAACAACGAAGCAATATCCTTTGGCCAGCTGCTATCGATCAGTTTTATCGACAGAAGTTGATTGGGTGGGCAAAGCCCCAGCCACTAGTTAAGTTGGTCACTAGGCCAGGCTTCTATATAAATCAAGATTGCTTCACCTGAAACAACTTTAACTTTGAACTGCAGCAGGACGCATGCGATGCAGGTTGGCGCCGATCAAGATTTCTGCCGGATGCGCCACGCACTGCACTCCTATAATGTTTTGTGGAGGCTACTGAAAGGCATTCACTGAAAGTTGATCTGCATCGTTAAATGCGACAAACCGACTTCCCGAACTACCGACTACATGAATTTAAGTCGTAAAAATGCTCTGTTTTGCCAGTCTCACGGAAAAAAATCAAAAACGTCCTCGAGTTCGGTAACCATAGTGCAGTTGTTTGAGAGATGTCAATAGCGTGTAAACAAATCGATCGTGGTTCGATGATGTGCCCAGGTCAATCAAGGCCTTTGATGGTCTGGTAGCAAGCCTATCTGACTGCCCAGTATTCGTTGTCGCATAGAGTATAAAAATAGGGCATGACGAGCCGCTAAGTTTGCTGTATGACACCATTGAATATGGAGGAGTCAGTTTATCTGTACGTCCATCCACGCATAATTAATGTCCGTTCGAAGACCAGTCCAAAACAATCGATAAAGATCGACGAAAAGAAAGACGGTGACCTTTCGTCGGGTTTGTCGGATAATGACAAGAGGAATTATGGGGTTAATCGATCCCCCGTTTGGGATGCGCCATGCACTCTACTTGCCAGAAGCAATTTGAACGTGTATTTGACCTATACAATGACCTGTAGTGGTAACCCGATGGACAACTCAGACAATTCTGATACCAATTCATCGCATCCTGAGTGATGGAGGCGTTGTTTGGCCTGGGCGGGACCCGAACTAACAACCTTGAATCGGGTTGCACGCGACAGCCGGCGCCTGATCCGACTGAGCTACCATGTGCACAACTTGAAGAATAGCCAGACTTTTCCGCAAAACCGCTGGATCAGCACTGGAAAAGTCAAAAACCCCAGCGCGAAGGCGAACTTTCCCGAATTGAAGGCGTGCCAGCGGCACTCTCAGACTATTGCTATTCAGCTGAGCACATTTGGCACAGAAAACAAAACACAAGAAAATATATAAATTCAAAGCACTAAAAAAGGTGTAAAAGGGTTAAATTGTAAATAATTAAAAAATGTTACATAATATAAAAGGTATAAAAAAGGTTCGTTCCGCCACTGTCTTCAGACGAATCCTTTTTTATATCTTTTATATTACGTAACATTTTTTAACTATTTATAATTGAACCACACCTCCTTTACTTCTTTGAATTTCTATCGTTTCCTATGTTCTACATTCTTGTGCATTGTTGTTTCTGTGCCAAATGTGCCCAGCTGGGTAGCAATGCTAACAACAGGCAACAAGCCGAAGCTGTCCTAATCGGTGGGGGCATCTGCGATACTTTGCCCCTTCATATCCTCGCTTGAATCCAGAGCTTCTTCTCAGGTTCTGCCACCGCCTAATGATTCTATGGTGCTTATGCGAAGTCAGAGAATGTGGTGACCTTAGTGCCGTCCCTCCCGACTTGGATAGATCCCAAGAAGCCTAGTAATGCATGGAGTTCGCCGCCTGAATGGTCAGGCTCCAAAAAAGGCAGAAACAACCCGAGAAAGAGCTCACCAGGGCGCTTTTTCCGACGCCGCCGCAGCCACACACGACCAGTTTATACTCCTTCATGACGAGGCGCAGTGAGGCTGCTCTTCTGAAACTGGTGAATCATCTGGAGAATCAGCAAGTATGTGGAACGACGAGCGACGAGCGAAGGAGGTGATCATGACGGTGTGGACGGAACGCTGGTGATTAGATATGTCGGAGGAGGAGAGCTAGATTACCCGGCGGCGTGGGCGGATGAAATCGACCCCGATCCCGGTCCACGGCGAGCGTTTCACGACTGTCGGCGCCAGCGCCAGCTGATGATCGTCGTCGTCGCCGTCGTCGTCGGCGGCGGCGACGGTGAACGGCCGGCCAGGGAATCGCTCCCATTCCGTCGGCGCTCAGGTTTTCCACGAAGACGACACGATTACGGGAACGTCGACAATCGACGTCGATGAGACTCGAGGAAAAACGCGTCGGGCGCGCACAGGAGTTCTCAGTCGCTTATCAGCTGGCATTCGTCGTCCCCGTCCCGGTCCCCTGTCATGATCGGATCGAAGCTGGCGCACAATGAAAAGAATCTGCCGCCGAAAAACCTCGAACACGCGCCGTCCGTCAGCTCTGATGGATAGCGGACAGGAACGACGGCTCTGAGAGAAGCGACGATCGCTTCGCTTCGCCGACACTCGGTCAACTCTCGCCCAGATGCGCGACGGGGAGGAAGCCGTCGCGGGAGGAGAGGAGACCCGTCGGCTGGCTAACTGGCCGGCTTAGCTTCTTAGGGTTATATGGAGTCGTTCCCTCTCAACGACGCCTAGAAAATGGGCAGTTAACTGACCGATGGATGCTGGCCGCCCAGCTGAGACCGGTACCTGCCCTATGTGTGAGGAGTTCAGAAGGGGATTGTCTCAGCGGCAAGAACGAATACTATCGGGAGGAGCTGCCAAGTTCGACCCTCGATGAATCTCGGCGCTTGTATTAGGTTGTAACGAAATAAATGGCACTGAACCACTGTAAATTGAAACAGTTAATATCTTGGCTTGTAGGCAAGTTTATTAATCGAAATAAAAACCTTCTGATTCTACACATCTTTGCCAACGTGACACAAGCTTTTTATCCCAGTAGCATAAAAATCAGAAGTTCTGGAACTGACGAAATCTTCGAAGGCACTTTCGGCATCCTGTTGGTATGTGAATATTTTCCCTACCAAGAAGTCGCCAAGATGCTTGAAGAAATGGTGGTCTGTCGGGGAGAGGTCGGGAGAAAACGGAGGATGTGGTAGAGTTTCAATGCACAGCGCATTCAATCTCTGCAACGTCATTCGTGCTACATGGGGGCGAGCACTCTCGTGCAGAAGGAGAACTCGCCTTCGGTTTACCAAGGCCGGCCGGATATCCTTCAACTTTTTCATCATTTCTTCAATTTCAATGCAGCACTTCTCTGCCGTGATGGATTCACCGGGAGGGAGGAAGCTGCGGTGAATAATTCCCAGCGAACACCACCACACTGTCACCATTACTTTCTTTTGGTGCAATTCCGGCTTCGCAAAAACCTTGGGGCTCTCATCGCTGTCCACCCACTGTGCCGGTCGTCGCCTGTTGTCGTACATTATCCATTTCTCGTCACAGGTTACGATGCGATCAAGGAATGGGTCCGTTTCGTTCCGTAGAAGCGGTGCGGACGAGATCTCATATCGTCGGTTTCTTTGCTCCTCAGACAGCTCGTGAGGCACCCATCTTTCCAGCTTTTTGGTCTTTCCAATTTCCTTCAGATGCCGGGCAGCTGTATTGTGAATGACGCCAAGAACCTTCGCTATCGCCCTGGTACCCCTCGGATCACCCTTTTGTCCATCTGCAAAAAAGTCAATAAAACTCTAAAGTTTTCCCACTTTTACATAGAAAATTTGGTAATCGCTGGTAGAGCAAAGCTTGCGCTTCTAAATGATATGCCACATGTTACGGTTTGTTCTTGATCAAACGCGTAAAGACGAGCCAAAAAATGGAGCGAGCCAGTGCCATTCAATTCGTTGCAACCTAATATCTACTGGGGACAAACGAGAGTAAGGAATCGCTAGCGCTTGCTGATCAAATCGCCGCCAAGAATGGGTATACATTTGGCTATCAGGGAAGTAGCACCAGCAATCGCTAATGTAATTCCTCCTTCGACGACAAAATCTCGTTCTTCATCCCTTTTATCTCACAAGGAAAGGTTCTCAGCTCATGGTGAGCTTTTGCAATGCTCTTCTGATAGGAGAGGTGGAGCCGTGTGGGCGGAGTCCAGAACCACAGTTAGTTTTTGCTGAACGCTTTTTTCAAGACCTGTAAAGGGAGGTGTGAAAACGTGTGCGCAACAATCATCTACCCCAATGATTCCCCATGAGATGTGACTCCGTGGCGCAGTCGGTAGGAGTTCAGCCTCACAGGAGCAGATCGGCGGGCGTTTGAGTTCGAGTCCGCGTACTGCCAATGCTATTGCACATATTATTAGGGTGTCCAGAAAGTATCTGCAGAAAACTTCGCAATGTTCCAGATTTTTTCTAGAATGTTCCGAAGATTTCAACATAAGTGCTATATAAGGACACTATCCTGCTGTATCTGCATAACTTATCCAGCTCCGTCTTCCTTGCCTATCTCGCTGTACGATGGCAGAACTGTCTACCCATATTAGACACGCACTCCTTTACGAGTTTGAATCTGGGCACTCCGCTGCAGAAGCCTATCGACACTTGTGTCGTGTATTCGGCTCTGAAGTTCCTTCTGTACGGTCTGTGTATAGCTGGTTCGAGCGCTCCAGAAGCGGGAACAGGAGTCTCGAAGATGAGCCTCGCTCTGGTCGACCGACATCTCTGGACGAACTGAGGAAACTGGCGGAGCAGCATCCATATGAAGGTGTGCGTTATTTTGCCGCTGCTCTTGGCTGTTCCCGATCCACCGTGGACGATGGACTGCGATCTCTTGGAATGGTAAAAAAGCTCGGTCAGTGGCTCCCACACGAATTGACCGACGACAACCGGCGAAGACGTCTGGACATATGCACTCAGCTGCTCTACTGGAGCACCTTCAACTGGCTGGACATCATCATCGTCACAGGAGACAAAAAATGGGTCCTCTACGTCAACCACGCTCGTAAACGTGCATGGCTCCAACGTGATGAAGTGCCGAAATCTTTCGTAGAAGGTGAAATTCATGCGAGGAAAGTCACGCTGAGCGTCTGGTGGGAGTTTATAGGATCTGCCAATGCGAGCTGCTGCCTGACAGCACGACGGTCACTGCCGAGGTCTACGCTACCCAACTGCAGAGACTGGCCGACAAGATGCGTAATAAACAGCCCAGGCTCGACAAAGTTCGCTTGCTGCACGAATAACGTGCGCCCACACATCGTGAAGACGACTTCTCAGAAAATTCTGGAACCCGGATGCGAAGTTCTGCCGCATCCACCGTACAGCCCAGATCTGGCCCCAAATGACTACCACCTGCTTCGGTCACTTCAGCATCATCTGGAAGGGAAGCGCTATGAAGATCGTGACCACCTCGAAAATGACCTTCTAGCTTTTTTCGCCTCCAGCTCACCGGATTTCTAGGCCAGAGGAATTCGAAGTCTTGTGGAACGTTGGCGGAGAGTAGTCGATGTTGATGGAGATTATTTGGTTGATTACTAAAACGTTTATAAAAAATTGTGTTATTTTGAAGAAATTGTCGTATATAGTAGTTCGGTGTGTCGCTTGTAGTGCCACGCGGTACTTCACAGATTTATTGGCAGCAGAATACAGGAGCAGTGCAGTCCGGACGCAGAGGAGAATAAGGTGGCTATACTAACTTCAGCCGGCTATTTATACGGTTTTTTGGATGTAGTGCTCGTGAGAAAGTTGACATAGATAGTGGTAAAGTGGGAGAGGCCTAAGAAACAAGAAATGCACTTCGGATGAGAACTCCCACGCTTGTCATGGGAAAGAGGCAAGATAGAAGAGATGCAGACAGAAAAGGAGTTGGAAGCCAGAATTTAAATACATTTCAAATATATTGCGACTTCAAATACAGTTCAGGCAAGGATTCAAAGAGATGATGTAGTGACAAAGCCACTATATCGTATTTCTGCAGATACTTTCTGGACCTAATTTTGTTTTTATTTGGCATTCTTATTGCGCTTTCTCATGCTCACAAGAGTAGATTTTAGGCCATCAATGCTTACAACAAACTAAGGCTGTCTATTTGCGCCTTCATATGAGCCAGTTTTTCAACGATGCGTGTCTACAACGCCCCATGTCATACCATATCACGAATGATACCGTAACTGACACACAAATACGCATACCTTTCGGTTGAATATTATGAAACCGCGCCATATCGGTATATAAGCGAACACAAGTAGACACAGGGAGAAGATTTCTCCTCACTGGCTTTTGTAAAATGTTGCTGGTGCAACAAGTGCTTGTGTTTTACTTGTTTCAGTTTTCTATCGTAGCCGTTGATTAGACGGGAATAGCAATACGACTTTTTATTTCCAGAGAAATGATTTGGTGCAAATAGGGATCGTTGGCAATGAGGCGCGAATAAACAGCGTTGGTTTGTTGTAACCACTGATAGCCTAAAATTGACTCCTGTGATCATGAGAAGGCGTAATAACAACAAACTAATATGTGCAAAAATACCGGCAGCACGCGGACTCGAACTCAAAAGCCTGCGGGTGTGCTCCTATAAGGCAGCACTCACACCGACTGCGCCACTGAGGCACATCACGTGCGGTGTCATAGGGGTCGATGAGTATTGTGCACACGATTTCACACCTCTTTTTCAGGTCTTTAAAAAAGAGTTCAGCAGAAACTAACTGTAATTCCGGACTCCACTCACACGGCCCTACATCCTGTCAAAATAGCATCGCAAAAGCTCACCATGATTGGGAACCTTTCCTTGTCAGACACTGTCAGCACTTCTTTTAGAATATGCGTTAGAAGGGGGATTGAAAAACTATGCCAAAGTGGTAGATACACTTCCTAGTAACCTTGAAAGTCGCCTAGTGCCCGGCCCGGCTGTACGACCGAATTTGGGCAACCCCAAATTGCGGCATCTTTCCTGCAGGAACGAAGGAGACTGTATGGTTTCAAGAGTTGCCTATCTAGTAACGTGCAACAACTGTAAAAGTGAGTTCATCAATGAAACAGCACGTCCTTTCTACATTCGACTTAGTGAGCACCTGAGCCCAGATTCATCAACAGTATACTGCCCGGTAACAGTGGAGCTTACCGCGAAACCGCCACGTACCGCAATTCGTCAACGCGCGGCGTGGGAGGTTTCCGGTGAAAGTCGCTGTATGGTACCCAGCTAGAGCGTCGGGAAAATGACGCGGTGAAGTACTTGTATCGCACCACTACTAATGTCTGACCACCTGCAATGAGTTGAGCTCGTTGCCAAGAGTCGCTTGCGCAGAAGCGTTTTGCGGGATTTCGCTGTCTTTTTATCGTTTGTATTTTCCAGCTTCTTCCTCGTACCACTCTGCGAAAGAGTCGGCCACAGAGCAAACGACCATAACAGCGTGTTTCTTCTTTAAGCTGCTTACCAAGATTGTTAAACAGGCTTTACTTCGGCTGACGTTTCGGCATCTTCGCTTCGGAGCCTGGGAAAGTCGACAATATTAGTAAAACTATCCCCCAAACGCCATTTCATCATACAGAATAGCATTCTCAAGGCAGCTAGAGTAAAGAACCGGTGTCCCAGGTACAGCGTATCAACTAACTTCCAGGTGGGTGCCTACGAGCACCACCAGTCACCCGTAGGTGGAGGTAAACGTGGGTGAGTTTAGCCCCGGATGCTACCCGGCTTAAGCACCCTGGAGGTCAGATCTAATTGATCAAAACCCACAGAGGTCGACAAAGAGTGCCAGTTCTTAGGTTATCGCTATGCATTCGTCCTTGCGGTTGACCTGTGGGTTCTTTGCCGCTATCCAAAGCGCCTCAAGATGTCGCTTTCTCTCGCTAGGATGGAGACGGACACTTAGAACATGGCGCCATAGTGGCATCGGACCCTGTGCTCTCCCCAAGGAGTTGACACATTGGGCTTTTTAAGGCCGTTCGAATGCTCCTTGACTCTGATACACAACGGTCTGCCCGTTTCCCCTATGTACTCCTGCCCGCACATTCTACATGACATGAGGCATACTAAACCTGATCTCATGCAGTCTCCCTCCTTACCGTTAGGGTAAACTACGCAAGATGGAGTGGAGCACATCCACTCGTAGATTCGGTTCCGGACCAACTGCCCCTTCAAATTTGTGGGAGGGATCTCGATCACCCTCACCACTTCTTGGAGATCCGCTTTGCGAACACACGCGCGGATCTCTGCGCTCACTTTGTCTGAGATAAAAGCACACAGAAGGGTATTTTCCCCGCTCTTCCTCACGGCGAACCATAACGCTGGGTCGTGGGTTCCCTCTTCGAGAAGTACTATTAGCTGGGTACCCGTTGACTTCTGCAATATTTTCTGCCATTTTTAAGGACAGCAGCTTTTGCTCGTTAACCGACGAAGTGGCAATGGCTGTCCGGAACATCCTATTATATAAAGCAGAGAGGCATGAATCACTGACGGGAGACGTCTGTCGCTTTCTGCCGACATTCCGTCGACATTTCTGCCTGTATGCACAGGAGGACAGTATTTTTGTCCCAAGTCACCTGTTCCGAAGATCGTCACACGTCGTCCCATAAGGCACGGCGGCTGGACGGAAACGGTCAGACGTTCGATTAGGCCTGACGAGCTGCAATAGGTTATGAACGCGACTCCAGACGAAGCAGGAGTGCTGCGAGCGTAGCACTGTATGCAGAGGAGGACAGTATTTTTGTCCCAAGTCACCTCTTCCGAAGATCGTCACACGTCGTCGCATAAGGCACGGCGGCTGGACGGAAACGGTCAGGCGTTCGATTAGGCCTGACGAGCTGCAATAGTTGTGAACACGACTCCAGACGAAGCAGAAGTGCTGCGGGCGTTTTCTTGAATGCTATACAGGAATGTGAGTGATGGACAGCAAGGCATCAATCTGTAGCATTCGTTCGCTTCTACGTGTTCGACTTCGACGCTAGGGATGCTTCCTTACCCAGCGTTGGTTGCCTGCGAAGCCGGCGACGGACGCTGGGTGAGTAAGGAATCCCATCTAGGTTTGGGCTCCGTTCTCAGCGTGGCCCACCATACCCGAAGCCGGCGAAGCCGGCAAGCCTGGCGTGGCCCGCACATCCAGCGTCAGTCGCCGGCGAAGTCGGCGACGGACGCTGGGTGAGTAAGGAATCCCATCTAGGTTTGGGCTCCGTTCTCAGCGTGGCCCATCATACCCGAAGCCGGCGAAGCCGGCAAGCCTGGCGTGGCCCGCACATCCAGCGTCAGTCGACGGCGAAGTCGGCGACGGACGCTGGTGTTTTTAATAATGCCCTTTTTAGTGTTTGAGAGGTGGACAGAGCAACAATGAACAGGGTTGCTCTTGCTGCTGGATTTTCGATACCATCTAGTCTTCATTTCTCCGTGAGAGAAAAACACCTGCACGTTGAGGAAGGCTAGCCAATTCTCTGTAGGTGTTTCGTGTGTGAGCCTTATATGCTCGGATTGCTGGTTCAACAGTTCGAAACATGTGTCCATCCCAGCCTAAGAAAAACACATCACAAACCAGTCGTCAATATACCTACAGCAAATAACTGGCATACGTTCAAGCACAGGTCTCTCCTCTTTTGACATGAAGGCCACCGCTAGGACAGGAGCCAGCCTCTGCCCTAGCGACCATAACTACCATAGCGGCGTCGATTTCGTGCTCACATTCAAAATTCGTGCACGGAAGACCTGTAAGGAACAAAAGGGGTTTTTTGGATACAGTCCAAGAGCCAGAAGTTGAATCGCTGGGGTTAGTGCGTCTGTATAACCCGCAAGCACACCCCTTACATCAGTTTCGCCTTTTAAGATGTTTCACCTTGTGGGGTCTCTCGGATGTTCTAAGTGTTGGGCTATTGTTCTCCTGCTGGAAGGGTTGCTGTTCGGCAGGTCTTTGAATTTTCGCAAGGTCCATAGCGATGTTTGGCCTAGTAGCTTCAACATATGTCTGGACTTTTTCAGACTCTGAAGGGGCGACATCGCCGAAACTTCAGTCGAGCAATAAAGCGTGTACTATCTCGGCTTCGAGTTCAACACTACGGCAAACTGTTGTGTCTAGAACGAGTAACAGCCCTGATATAAGATGTAAACCATTCCCTGATGTATAAAAGCGGTGAATGGAATAAGGTGCATTCTACTGTGTGTTCTGCTGCCTCAGCAACTACCGAATAAGCCATCCTTCCTACGGAGCACCTCCAGACACAACAATTTGGCGATCAGAGGTTGGATTCATCAACGACTTATATAACTTTAACGGAGATTTCACAGTGGAAAGCTCAGATAACGCGGCTTGTTTCAATCCCAATGAGGGGGGCCACTCCATACTCACGTTGAAACACTACATAGAGATGAATGCTTGTAACATAACATGCCTACCTGAACCCCTACTGTGGCTACCGCAGTCTTCCTCCTGAAATAAAGAGGAAATTTAGACGAAAAACGCCGGACGAAAAGACGAGAAATGGGCGCGTCGACAGGTTCACCGTGGCGATTCGTAGGGAGGGCCAGGGATAGCCGTACAGTGGCCGTGAGTCGATACGGCCACTGTAAGGCTATCCCTGTACGAATCGCCACGGTAAACCTGTCGACGATACCATGGCGATACGTACAGGGAGTCCGCAGACATCCCTGTACGTATCGCCACGGTGAACCTGTCGACGCGCACACATGCGTTCCGGCCCGAGGCCGCCGTGGTCGCCCTCATTGGGATTGAACCCGCAGCTTATCGCTCACCATATCGCTTGATAAACCGCGCTATCAGGGATTTCGGCTGTAACTTTCTCTGTTAAATTGCTGTAAGTCGTTGATGAATATGGCCCAGGTGTTCTTTGAATCAACTGCAGCTGTCGTGCCCCGGGTGAGTCCGCTGCAACGGTGGTAGAACTCATGTGGCCCTCAACCCTAGGCCACGTGTGAGGCACAACCGGTGTCGAGGTCTTACCTATGCGCGCTAGCTCTCACCTAACCTGCCACGTAAGGGTGAGGCCCTTATTGCCCCGACTTAGCACACCTCTACCAATGCGGATGTTATTTAGGATCTCCCGCGGACTGCACTTGCGCTGGCCTCGACATCCCTCCTCTATCTTCACATCACTCACGTGATACAATTGTACCAACCAACCTTCTGCAGTATTACCACTGCGCTCAGAATAAACCTTCCCCCGCTCTCGAGTCACATGACAATGCGCAGCAGACATTATACTTCATGGCAACCCAACATACACACAATGCAGATCAATATGGAACACAATGCCTACGAGTCAAGGCTGAGCCCCGCCAGCTTACCTACGGGTCAGCCCCAAGCGCAAGCCGCAGATCCTTCCTCGCTCCTACCCTGGAGCCTGCGCTCACGAGGGCAGTGGCTTGGTAGGCCTCTGCGGTCACCTCTGTAGTCGTCTCTGCGCGTCCTGTCCTTGTCGTCCTGGAGTCCTGCGCGGCCTGTCGAGTCGAGTCCTGCTGGTGTGGACACTGCGCTGACGATGGAGTGCCGGAGCGGAAAGCGGACCGACCGCTCGGAGCGACGACGAAGCCGGAGACTGCTGGGTGCGCGCGGGAAGGAGTTTATAGTGCGTCGCGGCGCGTGCGCGCGACCGTATGCACCCCGGGCCTTGACCAGTGCGCCTCCCAGCGTGTGTGCCCTTGAAGAGTCGTGATGGAGCGTGGCGAACGTCATGCCAGCAGCTGTGGCAACTCGTAATACTGCGAGCACGCATTCGGATTGGAATTGTCTTCTGAACGTACAGTGAGGTACTGGTTCAGAAACCTTTCTTCTGGAGATTTTAACCTCGAGGACGAGCCTGTTCCTGGTTGGAGAATGTCGCTAGACGCTCAAGTTCTGACTATCACTTTTCCGAGCTCTCGATGCAAAACCTGTGACAGCAGCAGCTCCATAATTTGGACCACTTTGAAACTACCCTCCGAGGACTCTTCGACCTTGTGATCCAGAGTTTTATTGTAGAGGGGGAAGCGCCTCACAAAAACGTTGGAAAGGCTGTGTTGAATCGGTTATGTATGTCCCGAGTTGACACATTTTGAACTACGACGTCCGTTTCGGCAATTACTTTTGCAACAACCTTATACTTCATGACGTTTATTTTAATTGGTGGACTTTCTGCAGCTGGATAAGCCACTTCGTGCCGAGCACCAGCTCAACAAGTACTCGATCAACTTCAGCTGACGAGTCGTCGGTGAAGAGTCATGGCGAAAGAACTCGAGGCCAACGGCTGTAAACGGCGTTTTACGGCTGCAAATCGCTGCTGGCAAAACACTTGGCGCGAGAATTCCTTCCGAATTTACTGCTGCATGTGCTACGACGTGCCAAAAACTGCCGAGCAACTGCTGTAGGGCAGCTGTACAACGAGACAAGACGTCAAGTAATGCAGATTATTCCAGAGCTCCTCAGCCGCTAATGCGAAAATTGAAAACCGGCGCGAACGGGGCATCGACTACAACGGGCACCGGAGTCTCGGGGTCAGATCTGCTTCTGCCTTCTGCCGGGACGACTACCGTCCGCTCTCGCCTCGTTGTGTCGCTGGGCGGTGCGGCACCATAGTCGGAATAGATATCGATCCGGCGGCGCAAAAATCGATATCTTCGACGATCGTGGTGTCGCGGCGCAAGTATAAACTAGGGTCAACTGACTAATGCCCTTAGCAGGCACCTCGAACATTGTGAAAAAGTCTTCCAAATTATTTTTACTGTAAAGATTGCCCTCCTAAATTCTTTTAGAAATTAAAATTACGAAAAAAAATTCTCCAAAGGATTGAGTGATATGCGATCCACACGCCAATGACTTCCGTCGCCAAAAATGGTCTACTCCAGTCCACAGCTCATCCAGGGCCAAGCTTTATTGTTCATTTTGGTGCTGGTCGAGAATGTGGGCAGCGTTGGATGGTGGTTGCTTGCCAGCCAATCATAACCAATCAGGATACCGGCCAAATACGCGCCAGCCAATCAGGGCAACTACCTCCGACAGGCACATCCAATCGATGCGGTC
The DNA here is from genome assembly GCA_947396885.1 of Heligmosomoides polygyrus polygyrus. Classification (NCBI taxonomy): domain Eukaryota; kingdom Metazoa; phylum Nematoda; class Chromadorea; order Rhabditida; family Heligmosomidae; genus Heligmosomoides; species Heligmosomoides polygyrus. The sequence continues at coordinate 105,978,008 of OX377201.1, forward strand.
TCATTGGCCGGCGCGTTCCCACCTTCCAATGCTGCTCACATTCGCGACATGGGCCAAAATAAACCTAAAATCGGATCTATCCTAGTTCGGGGGGGGGGGGAGCCACATAACTAAAAAGTAGGTAACAAAATGAATAGAGACTTACTGAGCGGCTCCTAGAGAACGAGTTGGAACCTAAAAGAAACCAAAAACGAACGAACAAAATAAAAAATAAAAAATCGCCGCGGTTTTCAACCATCTCGGCGGGCAAAGAGCGATGGAATGGAGGCATTCCGCGTGCCCACCGCCGGCTGACATGTTATAACCAGGATCTAACATGGTGAGGAGGGCGCATGAAGCCGCATGCCGCGTGCTGACCGCTGCCTGACATGTTATAACCGGGATCCAACATGGTGAGGAGGGCAGACAACTTTGCAGGGTTAAAACCGCAACAAACGTAATTTTTCGTTTTTTGTTTGTGGATTTTATTGTTTAGGGTCCTATGTTATTCTGTAGGACCCGCTCGGGTAAGTCTCAAGTGAATTTGTTACATATAATACTTTTTACTTATGTTGCCCCCCCCGGACTAGGATAGATCCCAGAAATCTACTCCTTGGTGAGGTGTGGACTTAAATAGAGAATTTTCGGAGACGGGAAAGTATTGAAATGAAAGGAAGGATAGCGGAAGGAATTTCTTTATCGCATGATTCCTTACTCCTAAACGTCTTCAGTGTTTCAGCTGCATAAACCAAACCCTTCGAACTCCTTTCAAGTATTCGACAGAACCCAATGCATGGCGCAATCCAGAGGAGCAATGCAAGATAACGAAAGTGGCCTAATGACGAGGGGAAAGACTAGCAGTCGTGGAGGGAAGCTGAGCTACGAAGCTGTCAAAAAGTGGCCAAATATTCCAAATTAGCCGCAGCGACTGTCGGTCAACAAAAGCCTTCGATAGACAGACGTCAGCCAGGTGTAGCTCGAGCTCGCTGTCACTCGGCCGAGCGACAAAGGGTGCCGATGGTGGAGGAGGAGGAGGAGGAGGAGGGGAGGAGTTCGACCGTCGAAGGCGGCGGAAAACTGGAGTCGCTGGGCACCGGACATCGAAGACGACGAGACGGACGATTCATTGCGCTGGCGGAAGGCGAATCAAAAACCACAATAGACTGCCCCTTGCCGGGCCGGCCGCTCGTCCCCATGATTCACACGGCCATCTGAACGCGTTCAGTTTGTTCATTCGGGCGACAACGACGACGATGAACGTCTCCGCCACATTAGAAGCCGACTAGCCGGTGATCCGTGCCGAGGTCGTCGCTGGTCTGCTGATTTCTGATGTATCGTCCTCATTATAGCAGTGCAGTCCGGTCCGAGCGGCTTGGCTGACAGGAATAGAACGGAGACGAGGGCAGGAAGACACCGATGTGAAATCAAACCTTCCCCAGCGGTGCTTAGCACTGTCACAGTGGATTTAGTCACTTTTGCGCTATGGGAACCTGGGGCGGGGACACCATGTAGCCCCACGAGTTGTACTATGAAAACTGAAGGTAAGACAGATTTGATTTCTGGAGCGCGAAACTGCGATTGGAGCACGGTTTCATCCGAGTGCTACGGTTAAGGATAGTGATCTACCCAAAAGAAGAAGTGATAAAACGAATGCAGTCCATCGGCCAAAGCAATGCTTATTCTTTGTTCTTCAACTCATATTGACGCAGTTCCCACACCAAACAGACCATTTCTGACAAAAATCAATAACATTGATCGATAACGGCTCAGCAATCGATAATGTCTGCTTCCTGCTCAGCCTGTATAACGGCCTAAATATCCACACATATCCACCTAATCCCGAATTCAAACGTTAATACTAGGAAATTTTGAACAAAAATCGATAAAATCGATCGATAACAGGTTAGCGAACGACGAAGCTTCACTTTTGTGCAGCTTGTCCAATGACCAATATAGCCCACATGTCCACCTCCGTTTTTTTTTTTCGTGGATATGCATAACAAACTGACAATTTTGGGGAAAATCGATAAAATCGATCGACTACGGATGAGCGATCGATAAAGTTTATCTCTGGGCAGCTTGTCCAAAGACCGAGCATGATCCCCAATTCACGCGGTTAACTCTCAGAAAAGATAGATGCATATTAAACAGACAAATTTGAACAAAAATCGATCAAATCGATCGATAAAGTTTATCTGTTGTGCACTTTGTCCAACGACCAATATACACGTAAACCCACTTGATTCCGAGTTCAAAAGGTTAATCCTTAGAACAGATCGTTGGTATGCATAGGAAACGGACGATTTTGGACATAAATCGATAAAATCGATCGATAACAGCTAAGCGATCGATAAAGTTTGTTTTGAGCAGCTTGTCTAATGACGAACATAGCCACACATATCCACTTGTGTTTGGTTTCGTGTTGTTCAGATTTTGTTTGCTTGTAACTCTAATACTTATTGTTTACGTCTTATGTAAATAAATAAATAAATAAATAAATAAATATTAGCCCTTTGAACGGAGAGTAATTTTGCGTGAACGAATGGAAGCACATATGAGCAGAACGTGAAACACACCCACACGACTCCCACTTTAAACGCTTATTTCTCAGGGAATATCGATATTGTGCAGATTTGAAGCCCGTTGGCCGGCCAGTAATATTGCGCGGATGGGAGAAGTATACACGGACAAAATGACAGATTTCCGGGATTCCTACGCCAAACGGACAACTCTGTACATCAATCGATAATGTCGATCGATAACGGCTGCTGATCGATACTGTTTGCTTGCTGCGTAGCTTATCTAGCAGCCAGTACGCATAGTTGATCGCAACTTCAAACGTCTAACCCTCAGGAAAGAGCGATGATGACCAGGTGTGAAGTCGGTTGTGCGGCCAGTAATTTTGCGTGGACGGACGAAACCAAATAGAGACAGAGGGGCATGTGCTCAGAACGACAGACTGAAAAACCGATAGACGGGGCAGATCTGCTTTCTCAATATATCTAAGAAAAAGCTATTGTAATCGAACGATTCCTAGTTTAAACAGGCAACTCCAGACACAAATCGATGAAATCGATCGATAACGGCCGTGCGATCGATATTGATAACTTTATGTGCAGATTTTCTACGAACCTACATATCTAGTTAATTCCCACTTGAACACTGAATCCTCATGAGATATCGATTATGTCCAGATGCAAAGCTCATCGAGCGGCCAGTAATTTTGCGCGGACGGACGAAACCAAATAGTAGACAGAGCGGCATGTGCTCAGAACAACAGACTGAAAACCGATAGACGGGCAGATCTGCTTTCTCAATATATCTAAGAAAAAAGCTATTGTATTCGAACGACTCCTAGTTTAAACAGACAACTCCAGACATAAATCGATGAAATCGATCGATAACGGCCGTGCGATCGATATTGATAACTTTATGTGCAGATTTTCTAAGAACCTACATATCTAGTTAATTCCCACTTGAACACTGAATCCTCATGAGATATCGATTATGTACAGATGCAAAGCTCATCGAGCGGCCAGTAATTTTGCGCGGACGGACGAAACCAAATAGTAGACAGAGCGGCATGTGCTCAGAACGACAGACTGAGAAACCGATAGACGGGGCAGATCTGCTTTCTCAATATATCTAAGAAAAAGCTATTGTAATCGAACGATTCCTAGTTTAAACAGACAACTCCAGACATAAATCGATGAAATCGATCGATAACGGCCGTGCGATCGATATTGATAACTTTATGTGCAGATTTTCTAAGAACCTACATATCTAGTTAATTCCCACTTGAACACTGAATCCTCATGAGATATCGATTATGTCCAGATGCAAAGCTCATCGAGCGGCCAGTAATTTTGCGCGGACGGACGAAACCAAATAGTAGACAGAGCGGCATGTGCTCAGAACAACAGACTGAAAACCGATAGACGGGCAGATCTGCTTTCTCAATATATCTAAGAAAAAAGCTATTGTATTCGAACGACTCCTAGTTTAAACAGACAACTCCAGACATAAATCGATGAAATCGATCGATAACGGCCGTGCGATCGATATTGATAACTTTATGTGCAGATTTTCTACGAACCTACATATCTAGTTAATTCCCACTTGAACACTGAATCCTCATGAGATATCGATTATGTCCAGATGCAAAGCTCATCGAGCGGCCAGTAATTTTGCGCGGACGGACGAAACCAAATAGTAGACAGAGCGGCATGTGCTCAGAACAACAGACTGAAAACCGATAGACGGGCAGATCTGCTTTCTCAATATATCTAAGAAAAAGCTATTGTAATCGAACGATTCCTAGTTTAAACAGGCAACTCCAGACACAAATCGATGAAATCGATCGATAACGGCCGTGCGATCGATATTGATAACTTTATGTGCAGATTTTCTACGAACCTACATATCTAGTTAATTCCCACTTGAACACTGAATCCTCATGAGATATCGATTATGTCCAGATGCAAAGCTCATCGAGCGGCCAGTAATTTTGCGCGGACGGACGAAACCAAATAGTAGACAGAGCGGCATGTGCTCAGAACAACAGACTGAAAACCGATAGACGGGCAGATCTGCTTTCTCAATATATCTAAGAAAAAAGCTATTGTATTCGAACGACTCCTAGTTTAAACAGACAACTCCAGACATAAATCGATGAAATCGATCGATAACGGCCGTGCGATCGATATTGATAACTTTATGTGCAGATTTTCTAAGAACCTACATATCTAGTTAATTCCCACTTGAACACTGAATCCTCATGAGATATCGATTATGTACAGATGCAAAGCTCATCGAGCGGCCAGTAATTTTGCGCGGACGGACGAAACCAAATAGTAGACAGAGCGGCATGTGCTCAGAACGACAGACTGAGAAACCGATAGACGGGGCAGATCTGCTTTCTCAATATATCTAAGAAAAAGCTATTGTAATCGAACGATTCCTAGTTTAAACAGACAACTCCAGACATAAATCGATGAAATCGATCGATAACGGCCGTGCGATCGATATTGATAACTTTATGTGCAGATTTTCTAAGAACCTACATATCTAGTTAATTCCCACTTGAACACTGAATCCTCATGAGATATCGATTATGTCCAGATGCAAAGCTCATCGAGCGGCCAGTAATTTTGCGCGGACGGACGAAACCAAATAGTAGACAGAGCGGCATGTGCTCAGAACGACAGACTGAAAACCGATAGACGGGCAGATCTGCTTTCTCAATATATCTAAGAAAAAAGCTATTGTATTCGAACGACTCCTAGTTTAAACAGACAACTCCAGACATAAATCGATGAAATCGATCGATAACGGCCGTGCGATCGATATTGATAACTTTATGTGCAGATTTTCTAAGAACCTACATATCTAGTTAATTCCCACTTGAACACTGAATCCTCATGAGATATCGATTATGACCAGATATGAAGCTCGTCGAGCGGCCAGTAATTTTGCGCGGACGGACGAAACCAAATAGTAGACAGAGCGGCATGTGCTCAGAACGACAGACTGAGAAACCGATAGACGGGGCAGATCTGCTTTCTCAATATATCTAAGAAAAAGCTATTGTAATCGAACGATTCCTAGTTTAAACAGACAACTCCAGACATAAATCGATGAAATCGATCGATAACGGCCGTGCGATCGATATTGATAACTTTATGTGCAGATTTTCTAAGAACCTACATATCTAGTTAATTCCCACTTGAACACTGAATCCTCATGAGATATCGATTATGTACAGATGCAAAGCTCATCGAGCGGCCAGTAATTTTGCGCGGACGAACAGATCACACGAGACAGAGAGATGCTCTCACAGAAGGACACACGAACAGACTAATAGACGAGCAGAGCAGATTTTGGATCTATCTAAACCAAAAAGGCATCATAATTACATGCTCCCACCTTTAACAGACAACTCTGGGCATAAATCGATGAAATCGATCGATCGATAACTACTGTCCGATCGATGTTGTTCACTTGTTATAAGACGTGTTCGTCAGATGTCGTATCCGAGTAATTTCCACTTTGAACTAGTGATTCAGAGTGCCGGGCGGTCATTAATTTGGCGTGGAGAAACGGACGGACGCACATAGGGACAAACGGACAGATCAGCTGATTTATAAGCAATCTGGCGTAGCCCTCAAGGATGTGACATACAACAGAAGCTAGACGTACAAATGAAGAAGGATCTGCGCTCGACACGCGCCACAACCCAACGGATTGAAAAACGAATAAACCGCGGAACGCGTAACCTGTTCGAGACCAGTACCCATAACGGTTTTTTCCGGCGTCGGTGCACGCGACGACTTCACATTGGCTGCAGCTGCTGTTGTGGTAAACGAAGAACGGACAAAGACCTCGTATAATAAACCACGATAAGTAAGCCATTTCGCTTTAGTGAGACGAATGAGGATGGGACCTAAGGAATGTGGTGGAAAACTAGGCGGACAAGTAATAACGGCAGGCCCTTCTTCAGTCGGGGCGAGAGGGGTAGGAGCAGTTATACTCACTCCTAGACGGACGTTCGTACTGTTGCCGGCAACGAAACGAAGGAGTCCAGGAACTACATGGAATTGACCATGAACAGCAACGAGAACTCCTTAGCAGCTAGCGTGCTCTGCGGTCAATTAAATGACCCACGGCCACTCACGCTCCACTTCATTGTGCTTGTCCATTTCTTCGTTTCTTAAAGTTGCAAAAGTCGGCGTAAACACGTGCATTCACTAAAGTACGTGCCGCGCAATTCATCGAACAGTCAGGGATGTTAATAGGGAAGAGTTTTCCCACAGAACTTCAAGTTGAGACCAAGATCATTAGAAAGAGCTCGGAATGCTGATTACGAATATGGGTGTCCAAATTGCAAAATGAAACTCTTAAGCGAGCTATGGTCTATAGAAGTTGGCCGCGCGAAAGAGCTGGCTCAGAGCGATGAGTCATAGGGGCTTCGTAAGAACGGGCCGCCAGCTGCGGCGGTGGCGCAGGGGTAGTACTCCCGCTCGACACGTGTGACATCGTTGGTTCGGTCCGCACTGCAGCCGGTTTTTTGCACATCATGATTTATCTTTGAAATGACCCTTTATTCTAAATTATCACTCGTGTGAGATTAAGTAGCCGGAAAACTATCGTATCTGTCGTCTGGCACTCCAAATTCAGTGAGAACAATGGACAGCAACTTTACCGGTGGAAAGGGCATAGTGAGTGACGAAAAAGTAGTAGATCGACAACATCTCCAGTTCAATATAAGATTTGGACTCTGATTGTGCAAAATAGTAAATAGAAATGTCGATTTATTGCCTTCAAGCATTTTTACAAACGTGTGTGGTGGCTATTTAATCAAACACGAGTCATAATTTGGAATAAAAAGGTCAAAGAGCGACCGTCTCACACGGCAAGATCTTCGCGTCTGTGACAAGACCTCGGTCGCGGTCTTTCATAAGGACAAAGTCTATCTGAGTTTTGGTGCCCTCACTATAGTGAGATGAGATGGGAGTCGCGTTTTCGGAAGACGCTGTTCACTATGGTGAGGTTATGCGATGCCACATAATCAAGAATACGCTCACCATTGGCGTTATGTGACTCGTACCCGAAACCACCATGACAGCTGTAACCGTCCTTCGTAGCACCCACGTGCCCATTAAGGTCACCAGTGATGTGATGGCATCTTTCAACGACACCTCTGCTGTCTTCTCATCAAGCAGGCTCCAAAACTCATCCTTGGCTTGCTCTGAGCAGCCGGTCTGCGGAGCATACGCAGAGAAGAAGTGATAGAGTCGCTCCTTCGCGGCGACAACGATCTTCAACGGCCTTGAAGCCACGTCCTAGTCCCTTGACTTGCTGCAGGACCACCTCGTCTCCTGCAGCGCACAGAGATCAATCAACTCTTCTACGCACCATTGCTTCAACCAACTCGCACGAGCGGCCCGTCAGCGCAGCCACGCGGGTCCTGCTTACGTTAGGGACTTTCGGAGCCCCCGATGCCGTCCTCGCACCGGGGACCCTCGCATACTTCTCACACTCGCCGGGCTCTGCGAGTGCGCGTCGACTCCCGCGGATGCCATAGCACAATCTCGAAAAACTTACACTGTCATGGACCATGTGATGTGACATGGGTCTCCGTAGGGGGTCCGAGTCCGGCCTGTGCAAGAGTTTTGACCGCAATGAAACATCCTGTAACAGCAAATCTGATTCGATTGGGTGTTAGGCCCCGTTTATACTTTGACGCCGAGCGACGCGACGCCACGTATTGTGGCCATATTGATCGGGCGGCGCGATCGATCAATTTGGCCACAATGCGTGGCGTCGCGTCGCTCGGCGTCGGAAGTATAAACGAAGCCTTACGAAAGCGCCAGTTCGCCCATCTGGACGACAAATTGAGGACAACCTTTATGTTCTTGGAGCTAAGAGATCGAACTGGGTCACTTTGGCACGCGAGAGTGATGTGAAAAGAAACAATTATGTGCTCTGCCAGGATAAGAGGACCATGAGCGGAGCACTAGACTTCAACGGCCGCTTTGAACTGTTTTCGTTTTCACAAAGTAACCGATGCAGCAGCTGATCACTCCCAAAGTTGACAGAAGTGTCATGGCATCGTTTGTTTGCACTCCCATTCACAGACAAAAGAATCGGAGGCAAAACGTCAGGTCCCGTGCAGAAAACCGAACCTAAGTCAGCGGTTTGAACAGACGGCTCAGCTCCGTCGGTCACAATGGAAACGGCTGGCATAAAGCGGCCGGTGATCACCACCAACAGCGCACCCGCGACTGTTTGGTGACTGCTTCTGCTACGATGATCGTCTACGTGCTGTGCGTCCTCCTGATTCTCCACGCCTTCACTCAGAATCCCGTCATGGCAAAGGTAACGCTCACTTTCGGCCGGGTGCGGCGCAGTCGCTGAAGACGCTGGCTTCCAATCGATTGAATTCAATCGATTAGATCACTTCGAGGCCTAACTGTCCATCTTTCCGGGGTTGGTGATCGGTTACCGGAACAGCTCCTCCACCCGTATGACTTGTCGCACCGATGATTCTTGTGTGGTCCTCGCTTTGATCCTCGTGTGCCAAAGTGACTCAGTTCGATCTCTTAGCTCCAAGTTGTCCTTTATTTGATGCCCAGATGGGCAAACTGGCGCTTTAGTAGCACCTAACCGAATTAGATCTGCTGTTGCAGGATGTTTTGTTGCGACCAAAACACTTACACCAGGCGGGACCCGAATCCGCACCATCGACATTCCGGGCAGGATGCTAACGTCTTAGGCAATGCCTATAGCACCTTTGTGGTGTAAGGCGACGTAATAATAAGCATTCATATCGATCCATCAATCGATACTGAAGCTTAAAACTTCATCTCGTTGCGCCGCCATCCCCCTAGAGGGGTTTATACTTCCGTCGCCGAGCGCTGCAGCGCGATGAAACCTGCCAATATCATTAGATGGCAGAAACAATCGATACTGACGACTTTCATAATCCCTCCCGCTCCGCCACTGAAATATGAAACCCGTTTTACACCCCGCGTATACTCCATATGTCGCGCTGCTTATCACAATGAGAATTACCAATATCGATCAGAACAGTGGCTTAATCGATATTGGAAATTTCATTATGGCGCGCTGCGCGACGAAAGGAGTATAAACGGGACCGGCGCTGTTTGATCGCACGCAATAGGAATCACCTCTTTTGTACTGTTGTAGCTCGTCTCCAGCTTGTGATACGGAAAAGCATTATTTTTGCTGGCTCACCTAATTTTTGACGACTTGTGCCCATCAATAGTGCAAGTCGAAAGTTCGTCTTTTCTCCGTAGGCCCTTCAAGTCTCTCCTGAAAAGTGTTCATGATTCCAGTTCTGTTGAATTCGACCGATTGAACGAGCTGAAGGGCTCCAGATTCATCTGCCTCATCGCTGTACAGCTGCTCGCGTTAATGACGTCATTGTCGGCCCTAGTCGCGAATGTGGGCAGTGTCAAAAATCGAACAGGGCACGTACGAAAGGAAAGGCACTCTGATTGGCTGGCGCATGTTCAGGCTATGCTCTGATTGGTTACGATCGGCTAGAGCGCCCTATCTTCCAATGCTGCCCGCATTAGCAACATGGGCCTATCCTACTCCTCTATCGACTAAGCCGATTCGACTCCACTCAATCGATCTCATGCCTGAACGCCATCCGAACAATCTTAGGGCTTCCAGGTTGTCCTAGGCCCTGCTTATGGTCCGCGACGGGCGCGACCCGGGCAAGTAAATATTGATTTTCCAGAGTTAATCGATTTATATACTTTGCACGAGCGACTCAGTCGCAGAAGAACCTCGATGCCATGGACATTTTCAGGAGTGCAAGGATCGCAGTGTCAAATCGTGTGCGGTGCATATGAAACGAGGACACTGCGATATGGCGAACTACAAGGACCTGATGAAAGTGAACTGCCCGCTTTCATGCAAATTCTGTACACCGACAGAATGAATGCTCAATCGATATATTTATCTCCGGACCATTAAATATCACACGCCCTTTCTGGTGCTTTCCAAGGTGCTGAATCAAGTTGATGAAATCAGTGCTAACTCCAGATGCCGACAGAATTTTCGCTGTCAATCGAGCGAAAATCGTGGCGTGCCGGCCGATTGCATGGCGCGATCTTTTCCTTGTAACGCACACAAATGCTGCTGCTTTCTCACACTTTAAAATAAGCACGAAAACATTCTTCTCCTACGGGAAGAATAAAGGTTTTAAAAAATATCAAATGATGCCTTCAATTTTTTGGGTCAGGTGAATTGTAAATAATGGAAAAGAAGGATAGTAAAATTTCCCGAAATAAAGAATTTATTTTATCTTATTTTTTATTTATTTTTATTTCGAAATTTGATTATTTATTTATTTTATCCCGAAATTTTATTTGTTTATTTATTTATTTGATTACCCTTATGATCGGGTGCTGTTCATGATGGAGTTGCGATTGCTATCAAATATATATTCGCAAATATTAGAATATATATATAAATCTAAATAAAATCACGGGATAAAAATAAATAAAAAAGGTAAATTGAATTTCGAGATAAAAATAAATAAATAAAATAAAATGAAAATAAATGTAGTATGGGAGTTTAAAGACGGTTGAAGGGCTGTAAAATATATCCTTAAAAATAAAGCGGAAGTCCTATTAATCGACTTATTTATTTTATCTCGCAATTCATTAAACTTTTATTTATTTATTTAATTTATTTCGAAATTTATTTTTATTTACTTATTTATTTATCTCACTCAAAATTTATTTTCATTTTAATTTGATCTCGAAATTCCTTTTACCTTTTTATTTATTTTTATCCCGTGATTTTGTTTTTATTTACTTAGATTATTATAATATTAAATTTCAAAGATTATTTCTATTTATTTATTGTATTTATTTATTTTTATCGTAAAATTCGTTTTACCTTTATTTATTTATTTTTGTTACCTAATTTTATTTTTATTTACTTTTATTTCAAAATTTATTTTATTTTAAATCATTTATTTTATCTTATAAGTTTTATTTGTTTATCTCAAAATTTATTTACATTTTTTTCATTTATCTATTTTCATCTCAAAATTCGTTTTACCTTTATTTTTTTATTTTTGTCACGTAATTTTATTTTGTTTATTTAATTTATTTCAAAATTTTTGTTTATGTTTTTATTTATTTTACTTGAAATATATTTTCATTTTATTTTTTTTTTATTTTTATCACGAAATTCGTTTTGCCTTTATTTATTTTTATCCTGTGATTTAATTTTTATTTATTTACATTTATTTCAAAATTTATTTTGTTTTAAAATATCTATATTTATTTATCTCAAATTTATTCCTTATTCAATTTTAATAAGTATTTATTTTATCTCAAAATTTTTATTTATTCATTTATTTTTCTCTTGACATTTCTTTCGACCTCCTTAGAGAGAGTCCTCGGCGCGTTTGTAGTTCTGACGTTGATCGAAGCGCGACGGCATGCACACAATCCATATTGATCGAGAGACGCGATCGATCAATACAGCCACTATTCACGCCATCGAGTCGCTCTGCATCGGAAGTATAAACGAAGCTTTAGTATAATATAGAAGGCGCTCGTCTTGATTCAAAAATGCCCAGTTTTTCGAAGAAAAATTGATTTTTTGTTTAAAAACTTAAAAATCAAACCTAATTGGACACTTTTCAATGCAGCATTTGACGCATTTGAAGTCCAATCGAACGACTTCCATGTCAGAACACAAGCGTCTTTCAGATAAAATTTCTTAAAAGGTTCAAACTATTTTTTACTCAGGGAAAATTTCGATTTATTTAATTTTTATTTTTTAGATTCATTTAGATTTAGAAGACTTAAGTTTTTACTCTTTTTAAAAACCTCATTCAGAGTTTCAAAAATACGCACATTTTAATTTGTTTAGTAAAAATGGTGGCATCGGGAAGGTAATATTTAAAAATTGAAAAAATCCCACCAAATTTTCCTTAAACAAAGACATTATTTTGGCTCTTTCAAAGGATTTCTAGTTTAAGAAAAGGCCGTTGTGATTTGAAGATCATTTTGATTTCAACGGCGTCAATTTCGCTTAAAGAGGTGTCCAATATGGCGTGTAAATGGTACAACTTCTCCCTCACCCTACACAAAGTCTGATCGAGACTGGCAGGTAATGTCAGATCAGTTACCGTGTCCTACCGTAGTCCATAGTGCCAAAAATGTTCCCCTGCTAGCTCACCTCAAGCAATCATTAGCTTATTTAGCTCCGCTTCGTTGAATGGTTAATGATCCCATGCGATATTCTTCATTGATTGATTTTATTGATTAGTTTTTTCGTACCAATAGTTGCGATACTTTGCCGGTGTATGACTGTCATTCCTTCTTATACCGTGTCTTGAGCACTTCCTAGGACGTATATAAGAAAAATCCCGAATAACTCCCTCCCACAGGGAAAATTTGGACCAAATCGGTGACTAAAAACCCGTCTATACTCCGTGTCGACTAGACCAATCGTACCAGTAAAGACGTGTAAGGGGAAGGGATCTACTCCATAGTGTGTCCAATCGATTGATCTACTTCACCGTATGTTCAAATTATTGATTTGTTCTATAGTGTCCAAAATATTGATTCACCAGAGTACCCAACACAGTACACAGTGTGTTCCAAATAATGATCTACTCTACAGTATGTCCAGATGACTGATCTACTCCACAGTGTGTCCAATCGATTGATCTACTCTACATGGTGTCCAAAATATTAATCCACTCCACAGTGTGTCTAAATTATTGATCTACTCCACAGTGTGTCCAATCGATTGATCTACTTCACCGTGTGTTCAAATTATTGATCTATTCCAGAGTGTCCAAAATATCGATCTACCAGTGTAAACAACACAAGTGCAGTGTGTCTAAAATAATGATCTACTCTACAGTATGTCCAAACGACTGATCTTCTGTATAGTGTGTCCAATCGATTGATCTACTCTACGTGGGATCCAGAATATTAATCCACTCTACAGCGTGTCCAAACGATTGATCTACTCCACAGTGTGTCCAGAAGATTGATCTACTCTATAGGGTGTCAAAATGATTGATCCACTCCACAGCGTGTCCAGACAACTGACCTACTCCAATGTGTCCAATCGATTGATCTTCTCAACAGGGTGTTCAATCAACTGATCTACTCCACAGCGTGTCCAGACGACTGACCTACTCTACAGTGTGTCCAAACTATTGATCTACTCCACAGTGTGTCCAGACGTTTGATTTACTCCATAGGGTGTGCAGAAGTTTGATATAGTCTGCAGTGTGTCCAATCGATTGATCTACTCCACAGTATGTCCAGAAGGTTGATCTACTCTACAGTGTGTCCAGAAGACTGATCTACTCTATAGGGTGTCGGAATGATTAATCCACTCTACAGTATGTCCAATTGATTTATTATTTTAGAGGGTGTCTAAACTATTGAACTACTCTATAGGGTGTTCAAATGACTGATACACTTCACAGTATGTCCAAGCGATTGACCTACTTCACAGTGTGTCTAATCGATTGATTTGCTCAACAGGGCGTCCAAAGTATTGGTCTGCTCCACAATGTCTCCAGGTGATTGAGCTACTCTACAGTGTGTCCAAACGATTGATCTATTCCACAGTGTGTTCAGATGTTCGATCTAGTCTACAGTGTGTCCAAACGATTGATCTACTTTATATGGTGTCCAAAATACTAATTAACTCCATATTGTGTCAAAATTATTGATCTACTCCACAGTATGTCCAGAAGATTGATCTACTCCACAGTGTGCCCAGACGATTGACCTACTTTACAGTGTGTCCAACCGATTGATCTGCTCAGCGGTGTGTCCAAATTATTGATCTGTTCCACAGTGTGTCCAGTCAATTCATCTACTCTGCAGTGTATCCAGACAATTGATCTACTCCATAGTATGTCCAAATTATTGATCTACTCTACAGTACGTCCAAATTAATTATCTACTGCACAGTGTGTCCAGTCGATTGATCTACTCCACAGTGTGTCCAGAAGATTGATCTACTCTACAGGGTCTTCAAATGATTGATCCACTCAACAGTATACCCAAGCGATTGAACTACTTCCCAGTGTATCCAGTCGATTCATCTACTCTGCAGTGTATCCAGACGATTGATCTACTCTACAGTACGTCCAATTTATAGATCTACTCCACAGTACGTCCAAATTATTGATCTACTGCTCAGAGTCTCCAAACGATTGATCTACTCCACAGTGTGCCCAGAAGATTGATCTACTCTACATGGTCTTCAAATGATTGATCCACTCAACAGTATACCCAATCGATTGACCTACTTCACAGTGTATCCAGTCGATTGATCTACTCAACAGGGTGTCCAGAAGAATGCTTTGCTCTGCAGCGTGTCCAAACGATTGTTCTACTCCACAGTGTGTCCAGAATATTGATCTACTCCAGTGCGTCCAGAAGACTGATCTACTCATTGTATATTCCGCGTGCGATTGTAGACCAAATATGGGTTCAATTTGCTCCCACGTTATCCCATAGAAATCAATTATTTGAAGACCCTCTATCTACAGGGTCTTCAAATAATTGATTCACTTCACAGTGTACTCAAGCGATTGACTTGCTTCACAGTGCATCCAAATGATTGATCTACTTTACCGTTTGTTCAAATAATTGGGCCACTCTACAGCATATCCAATTGGCTGATCTACTTTAGAGGGTGTCCAAACTACTGATCTACTCCGTAGGGTGTCCAAATGATTGATCCACATCACAGTGTGTCCAATCGATTGATTTGCTCCGCAATGTGTCCAGAAGATTGATCTACTCCACAGTGTGTCCAAATGACTGATCTACTGTATAGGGTGTCCAAAATATTGACCTATTCTACAGTGTGTCGAGAAGATTGAACCCGAACCACTCTACAGGGTGTCCATATTATTGATCTATTCCACAGTATGCCCAAACTATTGATTTACACTACGAGGTTTCCGAAATATTGATCTGCTCTACAGTCTGGTCAAACGAATCTAGCCACCCCCTCCAATTCAAACCCATCTATTCGCTTGTTAATATGCCACATATCTCCAGAACATACGGTAATGGCTGGTGCTGATTAATTCACCAACGTCACCAGATCGCGAACGTGGGAACGCGGACTTATCCCCCAGGGCAGGCGGCGGGGGTAAGCCACGGCGATTACGGTAATCCATTAGCGTGTTACGAAGACATGTGGCCGTGCGTCTGAATCGGCGATGAAAAACGGGGCATAGACGATGCTGTCGGTGGGAATCACATGCGCCTCCCACTCCCCCAGAGGGAGTCGCCGGCAGCTCCTGGCTCGGTCGACCCTTTGTCTCAGGTGTGCTGGGGTCCCCTGCACGAGTTGCACAACACTTGCCGTAATCCGAGCGGCGGCGGCGGCGTCGTCGACGATAAAAAAGTTTTGCGTCGGCTCTTCGCGGCACCACAAGCCGCTAAGCCATCGCTAATCCTTTGTTGGCATGTTAGTGTGTCGAATACTTGAAGACGAACCTCTGGCTGACACCTCTGGGAATCACAGTACTCTTTCGACCTTTCTTTCAAACGCTTCTGATACATACAGTATCCCTAGGCGTGAAGTAAATGAGCATGTGTGCAATCACAGACTTGCGCCCTATCTGACGTCAGAATATCAATAGACTTGCTTAGAGAGCTATTTGAATCTGCGAACATATTTACTGCTAAAGGAATATGTGAGATAAAACTCGCTACTCAAAGTATAAACTAAACGAAAACAGCTTGTGCATTTCAGAAATTGACAGCAAAACGGATATCCCTATAGGCCAGCACCTCAGCTGCGGCATAATTCAAATTTCGCGCCATTTTTTACAGAATAACTAGTACAGAAGCCACCAAGCGCCTGCAAATTACCATAAAAGACTTTAATCTAAGCCAGCGAAAAGGAAAATTTGTGTTCAGGGACTTCCTACGTTACTAAACATTGGCTGAAATGCAAACGCTACGGAATTTAGGCGCACCCGGATAGCTCAGACGACCAGAAGATAGTTTTCTTTGTTGTTTACTGTTGCTTTATGCTTTGAACGCCGGATTTTATCCATTTCATACATTCCTTTAGCACCGAATGTGTTTTCAGATTCGAATAGCCCTCGAAGGCAGGTCTATTGACGTAGTCGCGTTTGGTAGGCGTCCGTGTCTGTGATTGTACACATGCTTTTTACTTGACGCGTACGGATACTGTAAGCAATGCGAACGTTCGAAGAGAGGAGTAACGCTATTTCTCGAATAGAGCAACGGAACAAGTGTGTCGGTAGAGTGGCCTGTGGAGCTAAGCACTTTTTCAGACGATACTCCTCTCTTTGAACGTTCCCGATGCATACAGTATCCCTAGGCGTTAAGAAAACTAACATATGTGTAACTACAGACAAGCGCCTTACCCGACGTAACAACATCAGCAGACCTGCTTTGAACAGTCGTGGGAATCGGAGCACATATTTGCCACCAAACGAATGTGTGAAATAGAGAAAATCCGGCGCTCAAAGCGTAATCTGACAGAAAACAAGGAACGAAACTATCTTCTTGCCGTTTGTGTTATCCTCGTGCAGCGAAATCCTACAGCGATTTCATTTCTGCCAATAGGCAGTGTCGTACCAGTTTCCTGAACACACATTCTCCTTCCCGCTGGTTCGGACCAAGATCTTTTCTAGTGAACTTCAGGCACTGTGTGACTCCTCCTCTTGTAAATCGGCCAAAAATGACAGGAAATTTGATATTTCATGTCGCTTACCGAATTTCATCCATTCAACACACTTTCTTAGCGGCAAATCTGTCCTCAGATTCGAGCAACTACTCAAACCATGTCTATTTGCGTTGTAGTGTGTCTGTGATTGCAGACATGCTCTTTACCTGACGTCTACTAGCACTGTAAGCATCGAGAACGCTTGAAAGAAGGAGTATTGTCCAGGAAAGTACCGTAGCCCCCGTAGACCGCTCCGCACCGCTGACACACACCTGCTGCTGTTGCACTACTTCGGGACAGTCGCAATTCACGCTTCATTATCGCCTTGTTGCCTCCCCACAGGAACGCACTAAACAAACACTTTTAGCCGGGTAATTTAGCGCGACCGCACCTTAATTGCCTACCTAATTAGCTCACTTAAAGAGCGTAGTTGCACAATGCCTCAAATCAAACTCCCTCTCAGAGTGGCTACACAGTTCGACTGCAGGTTAAACCCCGTTCACCTACCGGTGAAATTTCGCTGGTGAACTACAGCCTTTCAGTTGACCGCTACCAGTGCCTGAGAAATCCAACAGGAGTGAGGAGGTTAAAACCGAAAAAACGAGAAAAGTAAGTGAAATGAATGTGTGCAAAACTACGTAACAGGAAGAAGACACCATTTACCAGCCAAAATGACACCATGGCACATACGATTTGACGCGAATTCTCACAAATTTAGTCCTCCCCACGAAGAAACAGGTGGAAGCTGCTATCCAGTGTCCAGTGGAAGCTAAAACGCATTCATTCTTGTTGTTGACGTTGAATAAATTGCATCACGCGAACGATACGCTAATGCACACTAAGCTATATGTTTTACGAATAGTACTCGGACATACGGTAACAATGACTCTGGTGAGGCAGCAATAGCACTAGAAAAAGCACGACCCCGCCGTCTCGTCCTGCGTTTCAAACGTAATTGACTGGAAATATCGCAATTCTTCATCCACCGTAACCTTCTGGCGTAAATTAAAAAACATCGGGACACAACCGTGGCTGTGTATACAGTCCAGATAACATTTCAAGATCTAATGGTGTACGAAGGAGATCAGTTTTGTCGATTCGATGGTTTTTCACTGATAGGACGCTTGTTTAGCGCTTTCCGAATTGGATGTGGGTAGCTTAGCGCG
The DNA here is from genome assembly GCA_947396885.1 of Heligmosomoides polygyrus polygyrus. Taxonomy (NCBI): domain Eukaryota; kingdom Metazoa; phylum Nematoda; class Chromadorea; order Rhabditida; family Heligmosomidae; genus Heligmosomoides; species Heligmosomoides polygyrus. Next base: position 105,996,397 of record OX377201.1, read on the forward strand.
TTTAAAATACAGCTGCAGTCTCTAAAAAACAGATACCTTCCTGGATGAAGTCAACTTCATGACGATATATGATACAAGTCACTGCCAAATCAAAGAAGTGGAGGGAAATCAAGGAAATAACACTTCACTATCTCGAAAGGCCGTGAAATCCACAGCCTAGTCCGTAGTCACGTACTCCATGTCAAAATGTCCAAATATGTGACCAGACATAATTTATTCGTGAGATAGACATATATAAATGATATTATTATAGGATACCACATGAAATAGTATCGATCGCGAAGCTCTCAGCAATCGGAATACAATACAACGAACTACATACAGGGTTACAGTCGTATTCGTCGTCAGATCGCTGACACTCGACTGCCTGCTGCGGACCACACAACACATCTCACGCCATTCCGCTTCTATACCATAATAATCTCTCTATAGCTTAATAATAGACGCTATTCGACTTCGAGAACAAGAACCCGACACCATATTCGCCCAAAATCTACTGTTGCTGGGGTACTATACGGACACTGGACTGTGCGGTGGTCCCGCCACGATCGCTTGACTTGTGCGCAGTTTAGGTTTGCTTTAACTGTAGTTTTAGTGGCTAAAGAGGATATGAAGTCTATATATGTGCTAGCGAAGAATAGATGTCCCCATTGCTTTCCTAATTGGGGGGGGGGGGGGGTGGTTATAACCCACGATGCCGGCAGACACCCTCGCCTGGCAAAAATCGATATGTATCCTTTGCACGGGAGATTAATCGCTCTTATTGCAGATTATGGACGGGCCCTCAAAAGATGATAGTGAAGCAAAACACCCTTGGCACGTAATTCCGCATACGCTCCTACTGGACTTGCATCCCTACCACATTCCCACCCCTCGATTAGGAAATCGATAAGCATTCAGTCTACGATGCCCAAGCCTCCGTAGAGCACAAAACTGGCCCACTGGCTCCATTGAAACTAAAGGAAGTAACTATCAATGCTCCCAAACGATTAGGCGTCAAATGGGGTGTAGAGACCGTAACGGCACCGTCACCACTTTACCTGACGACGTGCTGCGTGGATCGTTTATACTTTCGCTGGCAAGAAGCGGCTTGTATCATACACAGTACATACATCTACAGCGAGATCTCACAGACAGACGCTAAGCCTCTTCAGTACCGCTGAAGCTGCCGGGACTGACGACGCCGGTGGTGTCGTGCGCCGCCGCGACAGCTGACGCATCTGGTGGAGTGGAGGAGCTCCGGCCGAGCAGTCCTTCGACGCAGAAGTCTGTCCGAGTGCCTCGTGGGGCTGTGCCGGTCGTCGGCAGTAGGGCTTCGGGCTTTCGCGGATTCAGAATGTCGGCGATCAGCCGGGCCATCGAAGCGTCGCCGATCGACGGACGAAACAGCACCGCCACCAGCGAATCGGCCGAAATCGACAGCACGTCCAGACACCTGCAAGCGAGACTCTGTGAGCGGCGAATCAACAAAATCCAAAGAAAAACGGGGCGCTTATGTAGCACGATGGAGCACAGCTGTGGCGAGAATAACTCCTAACGAACCACTAGCGGTCAACTGCAGGAGAACCTCCGGTGAAGTGGAAGGGCAACGCTAGTTCACCTGCAGTTGACCGCTAGGGGTTCCTTTCACCTACTGGTGAACCCGAATGAGGTTCACCGATAGCTGATGGGAATTTCGCTCGCTGGTGACCGGTTTTACACCTGTAGTTTAGCGCACTTTCAATCCTCCCGGTCCATCGAGTTTTGCGTGGAGTATGCGACGTTCGATGTGAGACCACTACACTTAGCCCAATTAATGTGCAAACTGATGACCGCTGTTCACCTGCAGATCACACCAACTTCTCTAAATTCAGCTTCAACCTGCTGAACTCGTGCTGGATTCTTCAGGCACTCGTAGCGATCAACTGGAAGAGCAACTGCAGCTCTTCAGTGAAATTTCACCGGGGGGTGAACGGAATTTCATCAGCAGTCGAACTACCCACTTTGAGCGGAAGTTTGAAACGGGTTAAAATTTATCCAAAAAATACGTTTCAAATTCCCGCCATAGAAAGTTCGTTGAATTACAGGAGAAATGTCGTTCAACTACCGGACAATTTCTTCGGTGTTCTGAATGGAGGAGCACCAAAAGTTCACCGAAAAAGAAATTGGCTTGCAGGTGTACGATATTTCACCAGAAGTTCATCGAAACATCAATGACGGGCGGTGGAAAGCAATCAATTTCAAACTACCGCCAAGTCATCAGTTCTACTGTGGGTGAAATTTCGCTTATCTACGGGAGAAATTTCAGCTATGTATAGGTCACCGAAAAAGAAACTGATAGGCAGGTGTACGGAATTTACCCGGAAATTCAACCAAACTTCAATTGCCCGAGTTTGGAACGTACTTTCGGCGATTTTTGATCGATTTCAAACTCCCGCCAAACAGCTGATTGTACCGTAGTTGAAATTGCGTTCACCCGGCGATGAAATTTCATTGATTATCATGCCATTGTCGTTAAGAAAGAAACTGACCGACAGATGAACTGTGCTTTTCCGGGAGTTCAATTAAACGTCAATATCGGGAGTTTGAAAGGCATTTCGGCGAGTTTTGATCGATTTCAAACTACTGCCAAGCGTCTGATCGTACCGTAGTTGAAATTCCGTTCACCCAGCGGTGACAATTGACCTGTGATCTATGTCTAGATCACCGAGAAAGAGATTAACTTACAGGTGTACGGCATTTCCTCGGATATTCAACGAAATTTCAATGCTGGGAATTGGAACGTATTTTCGGCGAGTTTCTGCGATCTCAAACCCCTTCCAAGTGGTCAGTTCTACTGTAGGTGAAATTCCGGAACCATAGGTGTTCGCCTTTCTAGATCACCGCGAGTTCACCTGCAGTTGACCGCCAGGTGTTTAACAGTCATCACCTCCTACATAAGTGCCTAAAAATGCCCAGAAAACAGCACTCACTTCAGAAATCGCAGCGGATCGTTCCGATGCACCACCTGATGGTAAGCGGCCAGCTGGAATCCGAGCTGGTACGCCGACGGAGTGTCTGAAAACGGAACGGGACAGTGAACGACAAAAACGCGGCGTCGAAACGAAGCCGACGCGCGACGACGAGGAGACGTTTTTCCCCTACAGTAACCCGTGGAGAAGAGATTGTTTGTCGACGACGACGACTAGGACGACGACGTCGCCAGCGCGCCCCCACGTCTGGTTCCTCTCTCACGACTTCACGCCGTCCCGTCGTGGTCACATCTGTTCCAATTCCACGCGTCGATTTCGAAGCGACGGGCAAACAGTCATCGAGCTGAGTAGCAGAGCTGGTTGGTCAGAAATAGGCGCAAGGTCGAAGCGACCGGGTCCGTAATAGCGCGTCGTCGTCGAGTTCGTGACAACTGGTGGAGACGTAATGGTGAGAAGAGCACATACACGCACGTCTAGAGGTCTCCGAGTTCCCGAGACAGGAAACGGGCACGTGGTTAGGTCAACAATGGAGTTCGGCGCTTTCCCAGTCGGGAGGGGGGATTGTGTGCAAAATTGCGTGAAGCTGCAGAACACTAACCTAAGGCGTCATCTGCGCCGAAAACGATTTCCTTGCATCCCCCATCATATCTCCGAACCCAGTTATCGCCTGAAGATACTCTAACCCAGACTTGCTGTTATCCTAGTTGGTGGGGACCAGTCAGGTATTTAGACCTCTCCCTTGAACCATGAAAGCAACAGGTGATCTTTGCAAGCCTATACTCCTTCTCTCCTAAAGGAGTGTTGGGTAGCCCCAGGGTAAACCTATCTAGAAAAGCCTTAGACATTTATGAGAAATCACGTCAGAAAACGGCTTCTATGCATGGCAGTGGGTCAAGAATTAGCGATGGAGCACGTTTGCACACAATACGGCCAATGAGCACTGTCACGTCATGAGAGAATCTACCCCATCCATACATATCCGGGCATTGATCGGAGCCCATTTGCTGCTTGACTCTATTCCGGGATAGAATTGTAGGTATCCCAGTTGGTGGGGGCTAGTCAGACACTTAAGTTCCCCCTAAACTAGGAAAGTGGCAGGTAACCTTTGTGAGCCTACACTCCTCTCCCAAAGAGCGTACCGTAGTCCCCAAATGAATCCAAATGAAAAAAGATGGAACCTTTTAGGGAAATCCCGTCAGAAAACGGCTCCTAGGCATGGCAGTAGGTCAATAATTAGCCATGGAGCGCGTATGCAGCCGATAGAAGAACCCCGAAAAAAGAGCACTGCGACGCCGTTGAGATATGCCGTACATCTCCTGAAGCTAGCCGGAGCCCCTATGGCTGCTTAACTCTATTTCGCCTATAATTACTGGTATCCCAGTTGGTGGGGGCCAGTCCAATATCCATGCTCCCCTTCCTACACAAGACAAGTGCCAAGAGATCTTTGTGAGCCTAAATTCCCCTCCAAAAGGGGCCTACTGTAGCTCCAAAGTTAAACTCCAAAAAGGAATCCCTTGGAGATCCACGAGACAATTCATCGGAAAGCGCGTCTTATTCGTGGCAGTGGGTCAAGAATTAGCGCTGGAGCGCGCTGTTAATCAGTAGGGGCTGAAAGATCCAGTCACCGCCGCCGAAGACTATAAACAGGCCCTTACGTGGGATTCCTTGGAATGTGTTAGGTCTTTGCTGGAAGCTAATGAATAGCCCTCAGTCGCTAATCACTGGTACTAGTCTGTAATGTGGCCTGCATGGTGGGGAGTGACGCAACAGATCGCTTGTGCCGACCGGACGGAGCGCTGATTGACTGCCGCATGTTCGACCGCAGCACTGGCCGTTTGCGATTGGCTTACGCGTCGCCGCCCCCCATGTAGGCCACATTGACGACAAGTAGCCCAGCACTCGCTTCAAGCGTACTACTAAGGAGGCTACCTTTCATCAGAGCATAGGTCCGCAGCATGGCATGCTCGCGGGCGTCCAGCCGCAGCGACTCCATCTTCTCGAAGCATTCCGCGACCTGAATAACGGAATTAGGGATTCAGAAGGCGTGGTCAGCGGGACGGACTGACCTCAGCCTTCTCCTTGATGAAGTCGCTGGAGTCGTTGAGAATCTGTTGCGACGTGATGAACGGTCGCTCGCCGCAGGTGAGCACGAACAGTGCCGGCCAGCACTGTTGGAATGTGGCGATCTGAAAGAATTCGAGCTTCTAGGTGGATTCTGAAGACCGCCATCGTGGGGTGTAGATCCCTTCTTCGGCCGATTCATGCCATTTCGAGCAGTTCTAGTCGTTAATATGGCCTACATGGGTAGTAGAGACGAAGACGCACCAAGCAACCAATCACAGCATGGACCGAACGCTATCCAGTCAATCAGAGCCCGACCGTGCTTCTGATGCGGTCTGATTGGTCAAAACAAACTGCCGGCATCCTTCAGTCCTGACGAGAAATTTTTCCAGAACAAGTCCGGTGCTGGTCGTTAATGTTGCCTACATGAGGAACGGCAACGCACCCCGCATCATATGATTGAGTGGCAACCAGAGAAGCTTGCAGCTTGATCGCTGCCCTGATTGGTTGAGGAGCGTTCGATCAGTGTTCTGATTGGTTGTGACTGGCTGGAGCATGCTCTTCCATGTAGGCCACATTAACTACCAACACCATTTTCCGTCACAAAAAATTGCCCGAAAACGATAGCTTTATCCGTTCCTTAGCATCTTTCATAACGAGCCCTGTACTAGTCGCTAATGCGGCCTACATAGCCTACATGGAGAGGCGAGGACGAATCAGACCAATCAGACCATGTCCAAGGGCGTATGCCATCCCGATGTGCATGCAAGATCGGCGTGCTGATTGGCTGAGGAGGGTTCGATCGGTGTTCTGATTGGACGCGGCTGGTTGGCGTATGTTCCCGCTCCCATGTATGCCGCATTAACTACCAGCACCATTTTCCGTTACAAAAATAGGATAAAGGATAAAGGATAAAGGACGGCGTCACTCAATCCCTTCTGGGATGCGCCAGCGCATTCTACTTCTACGGGATGTCGTGGAGGCGACATGAATGCGTATTTGGCCATACAATGACTTGCGGTGGCCAGCCGATGAACAAGTCAGCGCTTTATCCTTCCCAGACAAGTCTGGTACCAATTCAATGACCCCGGAGGGATGGAAGGCTTGGTTGGCCTGGGCGGGAAATCCGAACCAGGAACCTGGTATCGGGTGCACGCGACAGTCGCGCCTCCTCCGACTGTCGCGTGCACCCGATACCAACCAAGCCTTCCATCCCTCCGAGGTCGGTGAATTGGTACCAGACTTGTCTGGGAAGGATAAAGCGCTGACTTGTTCATCGGCTGGCCACCGCAAGTCATTGTATGGCCAAATACGCATTCATGTCGCCTCCACGACATCCCGTAGAAGTAGAATGCGCTGGCGCATCCCAAAAGGGATTGAGTAACGCCGTCCTTTATCCTTTCACAAAAATAGACCAGTGAAAAATTTGCCACAAAACTATAGCTTTCTTCATTCTTCAGAAATTTGCAGAACGAGGCCTGTACTAGTCGCTAATCTGGCCTACATGGCCTAAATGGAGAGGCGGGGACGAGCCAGATAAATCAGACAGTGTGAAGTGGAGGTATGCCACGTAAGGGGGTGTGCAATATCGATGCCCTGATTGGCTGGGGCGCATTCGGTCGGTGGTCTGATTGGTGATGGCTGGCTGGCGCATATTCCCGCCTCCAACGTAGGCCACATTAGCGACAGTACCATTTTTCACTAGAAAAACAGAGCGCAGAAAACTTTAGCCCGAAAATGATGGCTTTCTTGATTAGTCAGCAGCGATCTGAGTACTAGTCGTTAATGTGGCCTACATCGGGAGGTAGAAATGCACTGAACCAATCATACAGCCGCATCTTGCGAGTGGGTGCCAGACAGAGAAGCAGCCCTGATTGGCTGGGATGCGTTCGGTCGATGATCTGACTAGTTGCGGCTGGTAGGCGCGTTTCTTCCTCGCCATGCGGGCCATATAAACGACCAGTTCCAGTTTTGCGCAAAATTTGTGGAAAATTTTGAGGCATGGAGGAGTTTCCGCTGCCAGAGGGCAACATGGGTACGAAATCCCCGCGTGAGCGCGCGAACCTCGTGTCATCGCACTAGAAGTGCCCTTGCGGGGGAAAATAGGGTCTGGTTACTGTATGGCTTTATGATGCGCCAGAGTATTGCGATCGCCGTGAATGACCTTACGTTATGCACGTCAGAATTGTTGGAACTGTGCCAAAGGCACCTTTTTTCTATTAAATTGGACCTATCACAATACCATAGCGATCTAATACTCAAAGAGCACTACAATTGCGACATTTGTTGTTATACTGAATTCATGGGCATATGAAGGCATATGTAACGCCTTCGGAGTAAGACAGACCAGCTGGGCTACTGTGGCACACGACGCGGATGCATCTAGACGTGCTGGTACCTGTAGGACAACGCAAATTGATAGCCAACGTGACGACTATTATTTTGCTATGAACTCAGAGACTGTACTCTTGTCAAGGCACCTTTAAGATGGATTTATACTTGCGTCGCCGAGTGCCGCGACGTTACAAAAGCTATCAATATCGATTAAACTGCGCAGACGATCGATATTTGTAGCCATCATAGCGTCGCACCGTCCTGCTACTGAAGATTTATATTTATTGCTACTATTTATTATTATTAATATTTATTGATTTATAAATCTCGCCTTATACCTAGTTTATAGTTGCGCCGCTGTGGGGAGCGACATCATAGTCGTAATAGATATCGATCGGGAGGCGCGAAAAATCGATATCTGTAGCGATCGTGCTACAGCGCCGCGTGGCTGCGTAAGTATAAACTTCAGTTTAGACAGTTCATTTACTCCACTGGACTGCGCCGTGCATTTCACTTTTCACTGAGTACCTGACGGCTCTATGTCAGACAAGGACCAGCCAAAATGGCGCATCGGTTATCAGGCGACGCCGCCACGCGTCTAAATCGATCTCTTCTGGCTCGACTCCGCCATGGGACCAAGCAGCAGTGTCTCTTTTCTTGAAATCTGATCGGTACCAGGGTTACTTTAGACATTGGATTAGGAAAGCATTCGATTCCATGCTCTTCTAATAGAAAAAACCAACTGGGCTACTTTGGCACACGACACGGGTGTAAGAAAACGTTGCTGGCGCCAAGTCGAGCAAGCTGATGACGGCCAACGAGACGACAGCCTCAGATAGTAGAGAGGGTCAACACAACTGTCGGCGCCGGTGAAGTACTAGGGCGCCACTTAGATCGATCGATTGATTGATCGATCGATTGGGAATCAGCTCCGCTCTCAAATTTTCTCAATTACGTTGGCTGAATTTTCTCTGGTTGTTCTGGCTACCGTAGTGTCACATTCTATGCAGAAAGCGAAAAAATGGTTCGAAAAATCATGAGGAAGTAGAAGGTTTGCTGGGCTATTCTGGCACGCAACAGAGACACATGAAGGCGTCGCTGGCGGCGGCTGCAAGGGTAACACAAATCGATAGCTAACGCGGCTACAATCATTTAGTGCCCGACATCCACAACCGCATGCGCTTTTGATACGTATCGACCTTTTTGGCGCCCCCTCAAATTCAAAATCACCCTTGGCGCCAACTTCAAATTCAAAACCACTCTTGGTGCCAACGCGGCAACCGCAAGTCTATAAATAGCGCCCGGCCGCGCGCGCTGATTCATTCTCTCTCATTTTTTCGTGTTTTGCTCTCGTCCGCGCATCCTCCTGAGATTTGTTCATTTCGTACACTCGTGTTCTCGTTACCGGCTGAAGACTACTGTGTTCGTGTCTCCGTAGGCGTGCACACTCGCCTTGGCACCTGGAGGAGACAGCACAATTTCACTTTTCAGCATTTTAAAGCAAAAGCTTTTTTCAAGTAAAAATGCCACTGGGTTACTTTGGCACACGACAGAGGTGGATGAAGGCCGATACCAAGTTCAAGCCCTGTAAAACTGGCCTTAAATTATTTAGTTGCGCGAACAGAAGACTGGCGACGAGTCATTAGAATGAGGCTGCACCAGTAATTAACGACGACAAACCAGCAGGGGTCACTCTATTACCAAGTTGTTAGGTCATTCTTCTCAGCTGGACACACTCGCACTTCGTGGTCACACCTGGGAGGACAGCCCGACAGAAGACGACTTCAGGAGCCTGACATCAGCCGTCGAAGACTGATCCCCCCATAGAACAGCAGCGGTGACCACCGTAATACCGTAGCCGTATAGAGGTCCTGACACGATTCCCTGCTCGCAATGACTTGTGGAAAGATATTCATGAGGGGGACTATTCACAGTTCGCGTCGGAAGCGACAGCAGCGACTGAATCGCTCGTGCAAAGCATACGAATCGACTAAATTCGAGTGATCACTCGGTAAAAATCGATATGTATTCTTTGCCAGCGTGAGCGGTGACTTCTGTCGCTCCCGTTGCGGACTATGAACAGGCCCTAATCGACATCAGATGGATGGAAGGGTTGGATGGCCTGGGCGGGACCCGAGCGAAGAACTATTGATTAGGGAAAACAAGCGCCTCAACTGCGAATGCGCTACCACATGCCCAAAAAATCGGTTATTTTTGATATTTTATCATACATCAAATTTTTTATTTAATTTTAATTTGTTTATTTTTAATATTTATTTATTTATTTATTTATTTGTTAAGGGTTCATTTGTTCGTTTTTTTTTTGTTTACCAATGGGCGAAACTTCTGCCATCTATAGGTGAATTTTTCGCACAACGACTTCTACGTCAGGCCACCGGAATTTCACCGGCGGATGACCGCCGTTCTAGATACTCAGGTGCACTGGACGGTAAACTACATCTCATCGAACAAATTTATTGATTTTTTCTTTATTAATTAATTAGTTATTTTTATTTTGAACCAAAAATGATTTTTAAAAGAAAAATATTATGCCCCTAAAAACTATATATTTCTAGCCAGAGATGGCGGTTCTAAAGGAGATGTAGCTCAAAAAAGCTGTTCACCGTGTTCCTTTAGTCCTAGTTTACACTTAGCGCGGCACCACGAACACCATAGATATCGATTTTTCGCGCCGTCCGATCGATATCTATCTCGGCTATGGTGTCACGACACGCAGCGTCGAAACTATAAACTAGAGCGTAGGCCTTTAAAAGATGTTTAGAGCTCCGTCGCAAACGACACGACTTAAAGGAGGAGTTCGCATATCGATTGGACAACGCCATGAATCGATATCGGAGTCTATGGCTATGTCGCGTCGCGCTGCGATGGAGCTCTTAACGTACCCTTAGAAGGGATTTATACTTCCATGGCTGGACGGCGCGTTTTTATGAAAGCGACCAGTATCGATTAGGCAGCATGCGATCAATATTGGTCGCGTTCGTAGCGACGACGCGCCGCAAAGCGACTGAAGTATAAATCCACCCTTAGAGACCGTAAACGGCACAAAAGGCGGCTCTGCTCACCTGTCTGTCGAGCGGAAGGCAGGCGAACGGCAGCTGATAGCGTGTCCAGGTGATCAGCTGGAAGAACACACGAGCGGCCACTTCGGGCAGTTTCTCGAGACACGGCGGCGACGCATCCGAGTCTGATCCGAGGTCCGGCTGAAAACACGCTGGATGTGTGTAGAAGTCTCTCTGGTGGTGGTTCATAACGCCGCGCCAGACGCCGAAATCACACTCGAAAAAGCCAGTGGGGCGCCGGAAAACACATGGGGCTGGCTTTGTTGCGGCGCCGAGTCATACGGTAGACCCCGTGTCTGTGTGGAAGTTTAGCAGCTGAACTGGTTGCTGACGACGATTCGATGAAGCGCCCTGGAGGCCGCGGCCGCAGAATTCAACGCGCTCTTCGAGAACAAAGTGAAGAAGCCAGCCAGCCAGTCAGCTGAGTGCCCGCGGCGGCCACTTTGTCTTCAAGAAGGCAGAGGCGCTTTATCGGGCTGGGATGGTGGGCACTAACGCCCCCACCCGCTCCACGACGACGTTTTCGAGAGCTGACGACGGCAGCCAGCCACTATCAGCCGTCCAAATCGAAATCGGAGGCTCGACTTCGCCGCCGCCTACCGTACCCCGTCGCGGCGGTTTGTTTTCGTTTTTTTTTCGCATTCACCCCCGACTTGTCGCCGCCACCCGCCGGCGCGTTGTTGGTGCTGTACATGAGCTCATAAACAGAGTCGCTCGTGAAAAGCATACGAATCGATCAATTTTAGCGAAAATCGATACGTATTCTTTGCTTGGGCGACCAGTCGCGGACTATGAATACGTGCTGAGGAGCGCTCTATGTCCCTGACAAATCATCCTCATCAGTCAGTCACGGTAGGAGCAACTACCGTAAGAAGACCGCGCACGCCTTCTGAGTCTCAAAAGCCACACGAAGCGCAGGAAAAGCGCCACGGAAAGGCAAAAAGACAAAGCGTTTGGCTGCAGCAGAAGGTGACTGTGTGCCGGTCGGCTGCGTATGATGGATGAGTCACTCTGAGAATTCGTTTCCTCCAGGAGCGCGATCAGGAAGATACTGAGACGGCTGGCAGGTCAGATGGTCTTCGCTCTGAGCTCTAACCTACACTCACTCTCGCTACCATACTGAACTAGTGCGTTCCTGACCTCGGTACCGCCAAAGCTATTGAACTGTACTGGAGGTGAACTGCAGGTGAACTTGCGGTGATTATCATTCACGATGACGGTGTGGGGAAACGGAAAAGTCTTGGCGTTGCTAACGACTAAGAAAGCTCTAGTTAGAACTCCGTTGAACTGTCGGAGGAAAGTCGGTCAACAGCGGACGGAAATCCGGTCAACTGTCGGAGAAATTTGTACGATCAGTAGTTACTCTCACACTTCACCGAAAGTTCCACCGCAGTTGGCCACTGGATATTTCAGAATTATCCTCATCAAAGCTGAGCTTCACATTTGCTCTTTCAAAGCAGATCAACAGTAAGCGGAAACCCGGTCACCTATCGGTGAATTTCATACTATGTCTAGTTGCGCTACATTTTGTCCGGGAGTTCACCCACAGTTGACCATTAGAGCTTTCTAAGCTATCTTCACCAACTATGCATCGTCGTCTTTCATGGCGGTCTTGATTCGAATCCTGTTGAACAGCCAGAGGAAAGTCGGTCACCAGTGAATTTTCGCCCTCTACCGGTGAATTTCGTACGAGGAGTAGTTCCAGTACACTTTCTTTGTTCTTAAGAATGACTTCACGAATTCAAGTCGCTCTTCCTTGAATTGTTGTTGATCTATTGGAGGAAATTAGTTGACCAGTGGGCGAAAATCCTGCCACCTGTCGGTGAAATTCGCACGACGAGCAGTTCCGTTGCACTCCACTTCACCGGAAGTTCACCGGCAGTTGACTACTGGGGCTTATAGAACTATCCTCGCCGCAGCTCTGCTGTATAGCCCTACAAAGCGACTCCACAAAGCGACTTCTTTTCTTGTACAGACTTATGATGAACTACAGGTGGAAAATCGGTCACCTATGGGCAAAATTCTTGTCACCACTCGGTGAGTTTCGTAGGACGGAGGGGAGGGGGTTTCAATCCACTCGATTTCACCGGAAGTTCACCTGTACTTCACCGCTAGGTGTTTCAGAAGTATCCTCGCGAGAGGTCCCCGTTGAAATACCGGAGAAAAGTGGGTCACCTATGAGCGGAATTCCTGTCATCTCCAGGTGAATTTCGTGCGATGAGTAGTTATTCCGCCACTTCACCGGAATTTCACCTCCAGTTGACCGCAGGAGGCTTCAGAATTATCCTTTATATACGATTTCATGCAAAGTTAAGAAGTTGCAATTACATGCGAAGCAAACTGCGTACGTTCTTGTACAAAATCCCGTTGAACTGCCGGAGGAAAGTCGGTCACCTATCGGTGAATCTTGTACTAGCGTCGCCCCAGTTCATTACAGTTCACCAAAAGTTCACTTGCAGTTGAGCGCTGGGATTCTAGAATTAGCCCTTCCCTCCTTCCCTCCCACACAGCTGTGCTCCATCGCAGGTGCGCTTCTCTTTAGATCGACTTCACGAATTGAGAACGCCCTCGTTTAAAATCCCGTTGCACTACCGGAGGACAGTCGGTCATCAGCGAGCGGAAATCCGGTCACCTCTCGGTGAAAATTATATGATGAGCAGTTATTCTCCCACTTCACCGTCGTTTCACCCGTAGTTCACGCATTCCTGACCTGTGCGAAGACCACAGTGGTTGTATTGCACTGTAGGTGAACTGGAGGTGAACTTACGGTGATGATGACTTGGGATGGGTGAGGCAAAATTTACGGGATAACTGCCACATTGGTCACGACTATGACCACTCTTGTTTAAAATGCTGTTGATCTACTGGAGAAGAGTCGGTCGCCAGCGGATGAAAATCCGGTCACCTATCGTTGAATTTCGTACGGCGAGTAGTGCCAGCCCACTTCACCGGAATTTTACCCGTTGTTGTCCGGCGGTTCTAGGAAAGGTAACTGGCTGAAGCTAGAAGTGGAACGAACGGAGAACGCACTTGTTTAAAATCCCGTTGAACTACCGGTGGGAAGGCGGTTACCTACATATCACTTCACCGGAGGTTCACCGGCAGTTGACCTCTGGGGTTTCAGAACTACGAGCGTCACATTTACAGGTTAGGTGGCTTTTAAAACGACTTGGAACGAGAGGGTAGGTGACTGAGAATCTTTTAGAACTGTTGGAGAAATTCTAGGAACTATGAGACATCATAAGCACTGGAGGAAGCCACCTTTACTCGCCGGAAAACAGTCAGGAAGATGGCTACTGATGGCTTAACCCCATCCATCGGACCAGTAGAAGCACTGGGAATCTCTCGATTCATGGCGCGACCCGAGAGAAGCCCTCGACTCACCGACAACGCCAGCCGCGGATGCTCCATGAGCAGATTCTGTCGTCGAAGGCTCGAATTCCTCGGACCTCGCTCGTGTTGCACGGCCTCCTTGTTCATGCCGATCTCGAGGCACTTCCGTAACCGGCAGGCGCTGGAACACGAGGGCGTTCGCCGACGATTCTTCCCCAGAAGCACTTCTCCCTCGACACTCACCGGCACTGATTCCGGTGCGTCTTGTCGACGACGCATCGTCCCTCGTCACAGCCGCCCTTGTTCTTGCACACGTACTGCCTGTGTCGGCGGATCGATCGCTGAAATGTCGACATCGTCGAGTGACGACGAGTTCCGCGTCGCCACTCCACGAGACTCGTCGCCATCGAACTCGGGGAACTCACCTTGAAGAATCCCGCGCATCCGTCGCACGAGAAGATCCCGTAGTGCTTGCCGGAGCTGTGGTCCTGGCACACGCGACACGGCACGTCGGGGAGAATACGGCCTGAATCGATTGAATTGAATTACATTCGGTTCGACAACGGCGATCTGGACCATTTTTCAGAAAATTTTTGGTAAATTTGGGGTGGAAAAAGCTCAGGAATACGGTAATACAGTAACCGGTCCCTTTAAAGTGTTAAAGGTAAATAGTGCAACAGCGAACGCGTCTACCGTATTCTTGGACCATTTTTCAGGAAACAATTTGGTAAATTTGGGGTGGAAGAAGTTCGGATATACGGTAATACAGTAACCAGTCCCTTTAAGGTCGTAAGGGTAAGTAACGTAACAATGGACGGTTCTACCGTATTCTAGTACGAACGCTCCATCGGGTAGAATACGTCCTGGGTGGCTTGAATCGATCGCTTCAGCAACTGGGCAATATAAGACAGAAAAAGCTCAGGTAGACGGTAATACAGTAACCAGTTCCTTTAAAGTCGTAAGGGTAGGTAACGTAACGGCTAACTCGACTACCGTTTTCTTTAATCATTTTTCAGGAACAGTTTTGGTAAATTTATGGTGGAAGAAGTTCAGATATGCGGTAATACAGTAACCAGTCCCTTTAAAGTTGTAAGGGTAGGTAACGCAACAGCGGACGTTCTACTGTATTCTGGTAGAAACGCCCCATCGGGTAGGATACGTCCTGGGTGGATTGAATCGATCGCTTCAGCAACCGGGCAATTTAGGGCAGAAAAACCTCAGGCATACGGTAATACAGTAACCCGTACATTTAAAGTTATAAGGGAAAGTAACGCAACAGTAAACGCATCTTCCATATTCCTGGACCATTTTTCACGAAAAATTTTGGTAAATTTAGGGTGGAAGAAGTTCAGATGTATGGTAATACAGTAACCAGTCTCCTTAAAGCTATAAGGGTATGAAACGCAACAGCGGACAGTCCCACCGTGTTCTGGCACAAACGCACGTCGAGTAGAGTACGTGCTGAATCGATATCTTCAACTCGGAGATCTCGAGTATTTTTCAGGAAAAATTGGTGGTAAATTTAGGATGGAAGTTGTTCAAGTATACGGTAATACTACAGTAACCAGTACCTATAAAGTCACAAAGCGCCGACAGTGCTGAGCGTTCTCGTAAAGCTGTACAACCGAGAGTGTTAGCCCACTTAACAAATTCTATCACCCACCCCTAATCGTTTTCAGGCTCCACTTTGATTGGTTGGGTACTCTCCATGCAGGCCACATAGCCGATAAGTAGTGGTTTCCTAGGTTCTAGTGAACTTTGTGATCCTAATGGCGGTGCGTGGTAACCTTTATGGCTGGATTTATACTTCAGACGCTGAGCGATTCGACGTTGCGAAATTTATACGTATCGAATGGTGGCGCAAGTAATCGATAATGATGGCGACCAAGTATAGATCCCGCCTTATTCTGCCTTCAGAATCTTCGAGAAACCCTACGGCTACGGATAGATAGTGACACCTCTAGAACTTCTTCCCAGAAAAGAGGCCTGGCTACCAAATCTGAAGATTCAAGAGTTCGAGTCCCATATGGTACCCTATTTTTGCGCAGATTTAATCAGTTGATCAGTGACTTTTGATGAGCGTTCTCAAGAAGGCTATCTGACGCTTATGAAGGTATAAATATGTCTAAATGTTAGGAGACGACCTCATAGCGTTGCGCACCAGCATACGGTATAGCCCTCCGCTGTTGCTTCACTCACCTTCATCACTTTAAAGGAACTTGTTACTGTACCCGTGCAACTGACGGCTTCTTTTACCTTTAATTTACCACCAACTTCATGAATTTAAAGCGACCGGCTACTTTGGCAGTGGTGTGTTGGTGGCAAATTTAAGGTGGAAAAAGCTCAGGTATACGGTCATACAGTAACCATTCCTTTAAAATGATGAAGGTGAGTAAAGCAACAGTGCAGGGCTGTACCGTATGCTGGTGCGTAACGCTATGAGGTCATACCCTAGCATTTAGAGACTATTTATAGCTTAATAGCCGTCAGATAGCCATCTGCAAAACGCTGTTCAGAAGTCACAGAACGAGTGAATAATTCTGAGCAAAAAATAGGGCATCACACGGAACTCGAACCTTTGAATCTTCGGCTTCAGAAGAATTTTGAAAGCTCGGAAGACGGGATAAATCCTCTGAGGCTTATCCATTAGAACCAAGAGCAGTACAAGTCGCCAATGTGGCCCGCATGGACAGGGTCCAACCAATCAGAGTGAAATCAGAGCCGACCGCATCGAAGAGGGACGAGAGCGTCAGCGTTTGTAAAATTTTGGTTCTGCAGTTTTACGACGGCTCACTACTATTGGGCTCTAATTGGATGATGCCTCCCCGCCCCCTCATGCAGGCCACTTCACCGACAAGTACAGTCCGGAGCTTGGGTCGGGCATCACAAGCCTCTGTGAACGCTTCAGAAGCACTCGGAATGTCTTAACGAAGCCATGTAAATACAATAATCTCTGCCAGAAGGGTATTATACCTAACCCATCTTATAACGTTAGGTAACCGGATAGGGTAACCTATACCCTTACAAGCCTCATAGGTAGCCAGCCGTTTCCAGAACAACGCCGAATGCTTCCCAGAAGACAAGTATAGGCAGCGCAATACAAATAGACAGCCTCACTTGAAATGCAGACCACATTCCCGACTAGTACCAAATCTAGAAATTCTGGAGCATCTCTGTCCAAAGACGTCTTCAGAGGCTTCAGAAGCACCAAGGAAACGTTAACAAAGCCATGTACAGACATCTCTGCCGACAAGCGTTCATACAGTAACAAGACGACCCTTTAAGGCCTAAAGAGCCTATAGTAGTTGATCCATCCCTAGGGTAAGGTAACCTGGGAGGATGTCATAATGTTAGGTAACCGGGTAGGGTAAGGCCTAAAGAGCCTATCGTAGTTGATCCAACCCTAGGGTAAGGTAACCGGGGAGGATAACCTAAACCCTTAAGATTCTCAGATAGACATCCGCTTCCAGAAGACCACCAAACGCTTTCCAGAAGTCAAACTTAGCCAGAACAAAGGAAAGAGCCCCGCCTGGAACTCGAACCGCTTCAGAAGCTTCTTTGGACGAAGCTCGTCTACCCTCGATGAGGATAGCTAGAATCAGAACATCAGAATCTCAGCTTCTGGAAGCTTCTGAAGAACAGAATACGACTGGAAGGTATACATCGGTTAGCCAGCTAGGACCTGAAGCCACCCCGGCTTCCGTCAGAGCCTCCAAAAACGCAAGGGACGCTTCTGAAGCGCCGAAACCATCTGCGGAGACTTCTGGTGACTACGTGAGATTACTGAACGCCAAAGAGAGTTCTAGCACAAGCTCGCGGTCCTTATTCTGCATACAAATGCCCCTTCTATGTCTACTTGGACTTTAAAGTGGCGTAAATGTCAAATGTGGCACCCTGGCTTTAGCGCACTCCGATACGGTATCAGGTACGGTACCTATCCATGCCAGAGCTAGGCGTTTGGGCTTCTTAGCCTCAAAATTCCTCCGGAAACGTTCATTTCCACTTGGAATCTATCGTACTCAAGCGGAAAGATCCATCGAGAACGGTAGGAGAGTTCGACGGGCTGAAGGAACGAGTTCGCTCTCAAGAAACGGACGAAGTATTTGAATATAGTACGGTTCATCCGATTGAAGTCAGTCGAGCGAGGATTAGGAATGGACATTCAGAAAAAGGATGAGCTCGTCGATGAAGGTTTATTCAACTTCAGAAGACGTTCAGTCAGATCAGATGCAGCTTATAACAGAAATAGGTGTGGTAGAACCAAGCCTGTCAGACGTGGCCAAGCACTAGGAGGTCCGAAAGGGTCTGGAAGCTTCAGAAGCGCCAAGAATTTTAGCGTGGATTTCAAGGAAAAAGCAGACGATATCCAGCATCCCAGAATAGGAAGAAGTCTATCCTGGTGGGAGGGTACGGACAGCTTCTAGGTATGTTCTGCAACGGCAGCAAATCTGTTTGAAAGCGAAATTTAATACAGAAACAACATAACGATGGCGCTCGTTGACCTTCAAACTTGGGTAACTAAACCCTTTATCCTCTATTTTTACCCTTGGAATATTTAATAAACTCGGATAGAAGCTGAAAAGCCAGTGTTTTGCGATATTTCATTCAAATGATGCACCTACCAACTAGAAAAACTCAATGTCTACCGGTTTTTTAAGAACTTCTGACATTTTATGAGCACAGAATTGAATCCTTAGTGAGATTCTGAGAAGTAGTCCCGAAAGTGGGTCAGTAACACTGCGATGAACCCGGTGAAGCCCATCAGACTTCAGAATATCCAGTGCCAGATGATCAGGTGGTAAGTGGCCAGAATAAAGCGATAGTAAGGAGACGGAGCCAGGCGCTGACTGAAAGAGCACGCTGTCTGAGAAAATCGGCGAGTCATCAAGGGGTTCCGTCGGCTCGGCGCTTCGATGCACTTCTCAAGGCCTACTTAGGCACTTCTGAGCATCAAGGCTTTTCAGGCACGTCACCAGGAAAGGCCTAGTGCCTCAAAGGCCTGTGAAGGCCCTTCGGACTCTTCTGAGATCTGCTATCTACACGGCTTAATCCAATCCACTGCATGACGTCCAAAGTTAACAAAATCACCAGCCATAGAGACGGCATTCAATTTTTAAAATATTTACGTAAAAATTATTGAAGCATAGAAGCCAAATAAAGCCCCAACATTCCGGAAAACCAAGCGGTTCGGCTGAGAATACCGTAATTCGGCTGGAAACTTACTGCTCGGCTGAGAAGTCATGTGTCACACGCGACACGACCACTATGGATGACTGGCTTTCTGAAGGGGGCGGGGCGTCGATCGCATTCGCACGACGACGACGACGACAAGTCGACGCCGGCGACTGGCCGCCGGTTACGGTAGCCGGACACGCCCCCCGTCCGTGACGCCGCATCGCCGGCCTCCCTCGATGCGACGAACGACGACTCCTCCGACGAAAGACCTTCTCCTGCTCCCTTCAGCGGGCATCAGCGACAACTTCGTCAGGGAGAACTTCGGGGAAGTCCATGGAATTCAGAATCAGACGCCAGTAGGTTGAAATGGGCTGCGAACTCGCTCCTAAATCGCGTCGTAGTGGAGTCTCGGATCTCGGAGTCGAACCATCTAGTCAAAGAATCCCTGCATCCTTTGAGAAGCTCGAGTTGGAGTAAGATCGACCGAAGCAAAACGTTCCCTTTGGTACAGATTCAGGGTGACGTCCAAGGACAACAAGGCATCGTCTATCCCCTGTCTTTTGGTTTTTGGCCGGAATAAACGCAAAAAAAACGCCGTTTTCGCCATTTTCCCACAACTCCCTTCAAAGTAGCCAACACGAAAGATCCAATGTGGGTGATGTATCCAATAGACACTGGATCCGACGTCGCTTCAGATAATTCGGATTCGTCTTTTTTCAAAGCCTCGTTGAAAGAAATTCATGAAAAATTGGAGTTTTGAAAAGGACGAATCCTATGGCGATTCAGATAGGGGAGATTTTTACCAGGTCAAATTTTTGAGTAACTGAGGTAACAGATTTTGATCAGAAACCTGATGTCCTGCCCGCCGATTCGGATACCCGATGTGAGCTCGGAAAATAAGTCAGTTATTTGGATCAACCAAAAATCCTTATTGAATCTGCTCTTATCTGAATCATTCCAAGACTTGACCGAGTTTGAAAAAATGATGAATTCGAATTATCCGAATCGACGTCGGATTCAACGTCTTCTATCCAAAGACGTAGGCATTCTGCAGTACTTTTAGAAAAAAAATGGGACCTATAAAACCTGACGGAGGCGACCCGGCTCCGCTCGAGATAATTGCACCGACAGGTTCAGGTCCAGGATTTATAAGGGATAAAGGACGGCGTTATTCAATCCCTTTGGGATGCGCCACGCATTCTACTTCTACGGGATGTCGTGGAGGCGAGTTGAATGCGTATTTGGCCATAGAATGACTTGAGGTGGCCAGCCGCTGAATAGGTCAGCGCTTTATCCTTCCCAGACTGTCTGGTACCAATTCACCGACCCCGAGGGATGGAAGGCTTGGTTGACCTGGGCGGGGAATCCGAACCAGGAACCTGGTATCGGGTGCACGTGACAGCCGGCGCCTCCTCCGACTGCGCTACACGCGCCCTGTTGTGTCAACAGGTCCCTATGAATAGTTATGTTATGGGAAAATGGCGAAAACGGCAGTTTTTGCGCCTGTTCCGAACAAAAAACAAAAGACAGGAACTATTGTAGAAGACCACCACACCAAGTAGACAATGCTCAATTGGACTAGACGAGGCGAGATCGACGAGCTTCAGAAGTTCCGGCTTCGTCGCATTTTTATTCTTCACCGTTTGATCGTTCCGCTTCTTCCTTGGCGCAGATGTTATTAATTACAGGCTGCCCCAGCAAGTCGGCTCGCTTATCGAGTTCTAAACGGCAAATCTCATCGTCGTCCGTCGACATGATGCTATCAGTCGAGCAGCGGTCTGTAAAAAAACTGGAGACACGCCACACCACACACGCCACAAATGACGCTTATTTTAGCGACATTTTTGAAGTGAAGTAATGTAGAAACGTTGACCTCTCTTTCATTTCAACGTTTCAAGTAGTACATAGTTGGCATTTTTCCGCTCAGAATGAAGCTCGGACATGGGAACCGAACCCTCGACCTCACGAACATAAGGCAGCCCCTCTACCACTGCGCCACACAGTCCACGACGCCGGCATCTTGCGCCGTCGTGGTAAACTTGCTCTGCGGACCCTTAACTATTACACCCACCTACTCGTTTGCCTCGGGCTTCTGAAACCGAACCGGACACCTTCCAAATAAAAACGAGGTTCAAATCAGTTTCTTTAAGCCTCAAGTGGCTGGTATCGAGGTATAAGCTGTCACAACGATGTTTTCCCGTATACGGGACGGGTAAGCGCTGATCGGTCCCACGACGTGTGGATGTTGCGTTCGATCAAACGGCGCCGGCGGTGTAATGGCGTACAGCATTCCCGCCCGGTCAGAGGGAGGTGCGGGTTCGAGTCCCGCCTGGCGCTAGAAGTTTTGATCGCAACAAAACATCGTTGTGACAAAAACGAGGTTTTTTCCAAATAAAACCATAGACTTTCTAAGAGGGCTAGAATAATATTTTGTCCAAGAAAAATTTAGTATAACATTTTTCAAATTTATCTTTTTTGAAATTCGGTTATCAAAAACGTAAAATTTATTCTCTTAAGGCAAATCATTTAAAGTTTATTCTAGACAACACGAAAACAGCAAGGCTTTTTCAATTTTTCAAATCAATTCAATTTTTAAAGGATGAGATTGCGCCATGCACTCGTCCAGGACGCTGCGATCTTCAATCGATTGATAATGTAGATGCAGAAACAGCGATGTGAGGATATGCGTTTTCTTGTTGTACCGCTGACAAGACTTACCCAGGGTATGCATCGATAAACATCAAACGTACCACTTACCGTTCACCCAACCCTGGTGGTTACCTAAACGTACTCTTACCTTACCCTACAACATTGATAAATATTGTAACAGTGGCAAGCGTTTTTTCACGTAACCCAGGGGAAGCCATACTTATCCTGGGTAAGCGATGACGACTACCACTAATTCTACCCACCACCTTTAAATCTAGCCTAAATGGGCTACCCTAAGGTATGTTTACCTTAACCTACGAAACTAATGTGTGCTACACTGTTGCGTTAAGTGCACTTTAAAAACCCCAGGGTAACCATATTTACCTAGTGTAAGCGTTGACGAATACCGCTAGTTCTATCCTTTGCCTTTCACCCAAACCTGATGGTCACCCTAAGGTATCCTTACCTTACCCTACGACACCAATGGCTGCTGAACTACCGCAAAAGTGCAATTTTCTCTCGTATCTCAAGGAAACCATACCATATCCAGGGTAAGCAGTGATAGACACGAATTCTCCCTTTACCCTACCCTGGTTTGGCGAAGGTAAGGTATGCTTATCTAACCCTGCTACATTGACGAGTTCTATACAATTGCACCAAGTGCAGTTTTTCTCTCGTATCTATTTCAAGGTAATCCTTTCTACGCAGAGTATGCAATAAAAACAGCAATTCTCCCTTTACCCTACCCTAGCTCGGTTACCCGGGGTATGTTTACCCTACCCTGGCGTCGAAGAATGCGGCGCCTGTTCTCTTGAGCTCAGGCGATGCAGTGTGCGTATGTCTGTGACTATGGGGCGATTCGGGGTATGTGATCGCGGTGTGTTTAAGTCGCTCAATCGGCGCAGTTCCGCTTGGGCATAGTTCTGGTCGCTTATCGTGCGCCGGTGACGACGACTAAGTGTCGCTGGCAGGAAGGCTGGCGTCCGGCCGGCGAGCGACTACCGAGCGCCACTGTGCTGCTGCTGCTGTGGATAATCGCCGTGATTTACGAATTATTCGCGCCTCGCTGGTCGACACCGGCTCGGCTCGGCTCGGCTCCGCAGCGCCAAGTGGACGACACTCTCTCGGCACGTCGTCGTCATCAGCGCGGCATTCAGCCACGCCGGGCTCACGAGCCTCTCAGAAGTCCGACGACGACAGCGCTTAACATCGCACTCGACGCCTCGTTGGGGGCTATATCTGGCAGCAGCGGCTCCATCAAGGACTTTGCGGTGCCGAGGAGGAGGAGGAGGAAGAGGCGCTATTGCGCCATGCACGTGCCCTGCTCCTCCAGAAATCCTGCGGTTGCATTCCGAGCGATAGACTTCGTGAACCGACAGGATCTTATGCAGAATAACAGAACAAAACAGCTGTGGCAACGATGGTTCTCCCAGCGGTCAACTGCAGGTGAATACGACCAGCTGGAAGAGCAACTATAGTTCACCAGTGAAATTTCACCGGCAGGTGACCTGCATTTCAACAGCGTTCAACTAGCCATGGGTCGTCGAACTCTGAGCCACCCAGCCGTCACCTGCGGCTGAACGCCCAGACAATTGGGGTGGACCGGAACTACTATTCATACGAAATTCATCGATAGGTCACCGGACTTCCGCCCCATAGTGACCGGCTTTCCTCCGGCAGTTCAACAGGATTGTGAACAAGGACGTAAGCAGTCGTTAGCAACGTAACGCTTTTGCCACAACCTTGGCATCACCTTACTTGTCACCTTAAATCACCTCAGACACTCGCGCGATCAACTATAAGGGCAACCCAGCTCACCCATGAAATTTCACCGATAGGTGAACGGAATTTCACCGGCAGTCGAACTCGCCATTTTGAGCGGGAGTTTGCAACCGTTAAAACTTGACCCGAAAAAATACGCTTCAAACACCCGCCATGGAAATTTCGTTGAATTTCGGGAGAGATGCCGTTCAACTGCTGGTCAATTTCTTCGGTAAACTACAGCTGCCCTTCCAGTTGATCGCTGCGAATATGTGGGATAATTTAAGAGAGCGGCGTAAGGTAATGCAAAACCCATATGTGAATTGAATTAAGTACACTACTGTACAAAATCCTGTTGAACCGCCGGAGAAAAGGCGGTCACTATTGAGCGAAAATCCGGTCACCTGTCGGTGAATTTCGCACGACGAGAAGCCCGGCCTATTACACTTCACAGGGCGTTCACCAGTAGTTGACCGCTGGGTGTTCCAGAGTTATTCTGACTATGTGCTCGATCGTCGTACATAGTCAAACACTGACAGCTTCAACAGGAAGGGGACTATAGTTCACTGAAGAAATTGACCAATTGACCGGTAGTTGAACAGCATTTCTTCAGAAATTTCCACGGCGGGAGTTTAAAACGTGTTTTTGGAGCAAGTTATAACCGGTTTCAAACCTCCGCTCAGAGTGATTATTTCGACATCGCTGATGAACTTCCGTTCACCTACCGGTGAAATTTCACTGGTCACTGTAGTTTTGCTTTCAGATGACTAGCGCGAGTGTCCGAATAGGTGCAGAACTGACAAGAACACATTTACAGGTTCGAGGACGTTCTTCATTAAAATCCCGCTGAACTACCTGAGGTAAACCGGTCACCACTGGGCGTAAATCCGGTCACCTATAGCTGAATTTCTGTGAAGTGTAGTTCCAGTCCACTACAGTTCAACGGGCGTTCACCCGCAGTTGACCGCCGGGTGTTTTAGGATTCTTCTTATTGTCAGGAAAGATATTTTCAGGTTCGGTTCACTTTAGAACGACTTCACAGAAAGCTGAGTCAGAACGCCTTTTGCAGAATCCTGTTGAACTACCGGAGGAAAGTAGGTCAACAGTGGGTGAAAGTCCTGTCACCTATAGTTGTATCTCGAAGGACGAGTAGTTTAATGAAAGTTCACCGCGCGTAATTTTTAGCAGGGGCGAAGCACACTGAGAACAGATCTTTCTCACAATTCCGTGAAGTGATTCGAGTCATTTTCTTTAGGCCTCAAGTGGAATTAATGAGGTTATAAGGCTTTGAGCCCCGTCTGGCGCTAAAGTTTTGATCGCAACTTTCGCGAAGTGTTTCGTTCGATAGCACAAGAAATCAGAGAAAAGTAGAATGCGCGGCGTACACCGTAAAGAGGTTATCTGCAGCAACCGTTTGTTTCAAAGCCCAAATTTAGTTCAGAAGCTTCAGATGACAGATGCTCCGTCAGGGAGTCGCACGAGAACCCCGCGTATCGGCGGCTCAAAGACACTCCGTCGGACAGTGTCCGAAAGGGTGTTGAGTCGAGAAACGGATTAGGTTGGGCTCGGTGTCAAAGGAGAGTTGCACGAAACACGTCGCGCTGACCTCATAAGGTCAGCCTCAAGTGACCGCACACGACGCACACACTCGCACAAGTTTCTTCTCCTCATTATTAGAGGGGGGGGGGGGGGGCGCTTTACTAACGGGTCGTGTCTTCGAACCCCAACCTAGCATGACCTACCGATAGGTGAATGGATTTTCGCCGGCTGGTGATCGACTTTTCTCCGGTAGTTCAACAGAACTTTGATAACCAAGCGGTTCCCAGGCGTTAACAACGTGTGACGCTTCAAAATACATTTCGCTTCACTTCATGCCGTCATCACCACAGGTTGACTTACAGTACACCGCTAGGAGTTTCGGAGTAATCCTCACCACAGCTAAGCTCCTTCCCTTCACATAAGCACAGCACCAGACAGTCGTTGGAGGATCAGTAGACGCAGCGGTTGAAACTCTTCAGAAGAGTATTTCCGCAGACAGCTGACCGGCGTTTCTCCTGTAGTTCAACAGAAATTTGAACAAGGACGTTGATTATTTATTTATTTATTTATATTATTTAATTTTTGATTCAAGATTCAGAAGAATTGTAAAAAATGTCGGATTCTAAAGAAATATGCAATTCACCGATAGGTGACCGGATTTTCGCCTACTGGTGACCGACGTCTATCCTGTAATTCAACAGAAATTTATACAAGGACGTTGTTAATTTGTTAATTTATTTTATAATTTTTTAATTTTCCAGATTCTGAAGTATTAGAAAATTCGACGATAGATGACCGGACTTTAGCCCACTGGTGACAGATATTCCTCCCGTGGTTCGATAGAATTTGAAACAAGAGCGCTATTAATTTGTTTACTTATTTATTGAGTTATATTTTTAATTTTTGTATCAGATTCTGAAAGAATTTAAATTCACCGAGAGGCGACCGGATTTTCACACACTGGTGACCGACTTTCCACCTGTAGTCTTATGGACATTTAAACGACGGCGTTCAAAATTTATTTACTTGTTCACTAATTTTTTGATTTTTTGATCCAGGTACCGGATCCGTCAACAAATAAACCCGTGGGTGTGCGGGGTATAAGGGGTAGAGATGAGATAAAAGTCAGGTAGAGATAAGGTAAGAGTCAGAGACGCAGACTTCATCGCGGGTATCTCTACCTCCTATACCAGCGGGTTAGTCGTTGATGAATCCGACCGCGGATTCTGAAGGATTACAAATTGGAAAGATAGGTATAGATAGGTAATAGGTTACAAAATTCGCCGATAGGTGACAGCATTTTCACCCACTGGTGACATACTTTTCTCCTGTAGTTCAAAAAAGACATAAACAGGGCCTTTCTAATCTATTGTTTTATTACTGACTTCTCAGCTGCTACATTCTGAAGGCCTATGAAATCACCTACAGGTGACCGGATTTTCACCCACTGGTGACCGACTTTTCTCCTGTAGTTCAAAAAAGGCTTGAACAGGAGCGTTTCTAATCTATTGTTTTATTACTGATTTTCAGCTGCCAGATTCTGAAGGATTATGAAATCACCTACGGGTGACCGAATTTTCGCCCACTGGTGACCTCTTTTCTCTTGTAGATCAAATAAGTTTTATTATTGACATTTTAGCTGCCAGATTCTGAAGGGTCATGAAATCACCTACAGACGACCGGATTTTCACCCACTGGTGACCACCTCTTCTCCTGTAGATCTACAAAGATTTAAACAGGGCGTTTCCAATCTATTGTTTTAGTACTGATTTTTCAGCTGCCAGATTTTGAAGTATTGTGAAATCACCTACAGCTGACCGGATTTTCACCCACTGGTGACCTACTTTTCTCCTGTAGTTCAAAAAGACTTGAACAAAGGCTCTTCTAATCTCTTGTTTTATTCCTGACTTTTCAGCCGCCAAATTCTGAAGAATTATGAAATCACCTACAGGTGACCGAATTTTCACCCATTGGTGACCGACTTTTCTCCTGTAGTTCAAAAAATACTTAAACAGGGGCATTTCTAATCTATTGTTTTATTACGAATTTGTTTTTCAGCTGCCAGATTCGGAAGGAACACAACATTCACCGATAGGTGACCAGATTTTCACCCACTGGCGACCAACTTCTCTCCTGTAATTCAAAAAAAGATTTAAACACGAGGCGTTTCTATTCTACTGATTTATTATTGATTTTTCAGCTGCCAGATTCTGAAGGATTATAAAATCACCTACAGGTGACCGGATTTTCACCCACTAGTGACCTGCTCTTCTGCTGTAGTTCAACAGAACTTGAAACAAGCGCATTCCTTGCTTTTTTACTTTTTCTACATATTTCAGATACTAAAGGATCGTCGCGATCAATGGGAGGCTCGATGTCGACAATAATACCGCTATTCATGTGATTTTCCGACGCGAGCGCGAGCCGCGACAAAGAAACACACTAGTCGACCGGACGAACTCGACTCGGCGGCGACGAGAGGGACGGGACGACGGCTTTTTGCCATCAATACAGTATCATCAGGGATCAGCACTCGTTACACGGCTTAGCGCCGACAGATCGACGCAGTGGAGCGGCGGACGCGCGAAAAACCACCAGGCCGCCACCGGTGATGAGTGATGGCGAGCGAGATCGACTCGACTCGAGGAGGAAATACCCGAGTGGAGGAGAAGAACGAGCTGCTCACCACCACGAGCACGTCGCCTCGACGAGCGGTGGCACGAAGTGGTGGACGAGGTCGAGCTGGGAGGGGGGGGGGGCGCGAAATGAAACCGCTCGTTCCCATCGCGAAGCTTATTCACTCCACCAGCACGCACACAACGGCCTTCTCTATTCAGCTCGGCGTACGCAGTAGCAGCAGACAATCACCTCATCGCCCCGTTGGCCTGACGGGCTGTGTTGGCTACCTAGCGGACCACCGGGAGCGCTAGCACCACCCAACTACCACCCTGAGCGGCTGTGGACGCGCAGTAGGGCCTGGAAAATACGAAGAGAAGCCCGGTCTCCTACCATACCCAGCTGATTCGCTTGAAGGATAAGGCTCTGGTACCTTGGGTAAGGTAAACGATACCATACCACGCGTGGTGGTGCAGTAGGTAGCACATGAGTCTGGTTCTTTGCCTTGGTTCCGATCCCGCTCAGACCTACCAAGCTTTCCATCCCATCAGGGTCCGTTAGGGACTGTTCATGATCCGCGACGAGAGCGATAAAAACGTTCGTTGAAAACATACGGATCGATTAGTGTCGAGCAATCGCTCATCAAAAAAGTCGATATCAGTGAATTGCTGTTACTTTTCTGGGAAAGGTGAACCACTTACTTGTCTGCAATCTGGTCACCGAAGGAGATAAACCACTGACTTGTCCACAATCTGGCCACCGCAAGATGATGAACCATTGACTTGTCTACAATCCAGCCATCACAGGGGGATAAACCACTTACTTGTCTGCAATCTGGTCACCGCAGGAGGATAAACCACTGATTTGTTTACAATCTGGCCGCCGCAGGAGGATAAACCACTGACATTACTACAATATGATCACCGTGCTTAACCTATATGCCAAATACGCTTCTTGTAGGCCTCCACAACATCCACTACCAGTAAAACGCGTGGCGCATTCTAAATATGAACTGATAACGCCATGGTTTATCCTTCATCCTTACCCGACAAGTCCACCCAAACGTAACCGTACGCCTTTTAGTCTGACTTTATCTATTTATAAACCTATTTAATTATTTATATGTTTATCGATGCACACTAACAATTGTGTTTTTCATATTTTTCTCACTGTTTGATTCAATATAGGACCGGGTAGATGTCGACAAAACAGCAAAGTGTAATCAGCACGTGTGCAGTTCAGTGGGGGGGGGGAGAGGAGGCGACGCCTGCTCTCTCGTGTGCACCCTGAATTGATCCATAGTTCAACTCCCCTCGGAACTACCAAGCTTTCCGCTGTTTCCGTGTCCGTAAATTGATAGCAGACTTGTCTGGGAAGGATAAACTATGACTGATGACTTGTCTACAATCTGGCCACCGCACCTCGCTGTGTAAGCCAGGTAGAATACGTCATCTCAACTCGCCCCCACGACATACAGTAGAAGTAGAGTGTGTGGCGCAACCCGCGAAGGTATCGATTAACGCTCCTTATCCTCATGGTTACTATGGTAATCCAGGTAAATCAGAAGAGCTTTGAGCTTCCCAAATGTTTCCCAAGGCAGTAGTTTAGTCAATCCCTTCGTGGGATGCGCCACACATTCTACTACTTCTAGTAACTCCACCAACCTATCACTGATTGTGTGTGCTCTTCAGTTACTCAACTGGATGTCAGCAGATCATGCAATCAGACCCAGAAGTTCAGGAAGCGGACATTCCTTAATGTGCTGTGCCGTTGCCACAGTGACTAAAGTACCGTATCCTTTGACAGTGGCGGCAATCCTTTGCCGCATCTGCTTCACAAATAAGCGGCGCGAGCATTGTTCGAGAATGCGAACGGCAAAAGTGCACGTGCGTGGAATGGGCCAGATTTCGCGGAACAAACCTCGTTGGTTCTCCATGCCATTGTAGAGTTTTCAAATGGTAATCTAAGAACAAAATCTATTAGGTTGGTGCATAAGTTATCGGACATTTGGGGCATGAAATATTTATTATCACAACATAGAACAACAATATCAGATCATTTCAAGTAACCACCCTTTACATCAATTGTCTTTTGCCAATGTGCTGGTAAGTCATGGATGCCTTTTCTCCAAAACGTGGCCGGTTGTGATTCGAAAAATGCGAGCAGTGCCTCCTTGACATCCTCCCGGTTCCTGAATTGCTGGCCGTCCAAATAGCGTTGGAAGCTTGAAAACGAATGATCCTCAGAAGGAGCGGGATCTGGTGAGTAAGGTGGATGTGGAAGAACGGTCCACCCGTAGTCCGCCAACTCAGCCGCCGTCGCTCTAGCAATATGCGGTCTAGCGTTGTCGTGTTGAAAACACACCTTCACTTGCTCTCCTCGTGTGGTCTGAAGGTGGGCCCTCAATTCCTCAGCTGGTTGACGCAAACCTCTGCCGTCACTGTTATCCCTTCGTCCAGCAGCTCCCAGTATTCTACGCCAAGAACGCTCCACCAAATGCATAGCATCACCTTTTTCACGTGAAGGTCGGGTTTCGGAACGTCCTCTGCCTCTCCAGTTGCGTCCACCCACTGTGCACGCCGGTGATAATTAGAGTAGAGTATCCACTTCTCATCCTCCGACGTACCCACGGATGGCTGGACAAGGTTGTCCAGCCATCCGTGGGTACGTCGGAGGGTAAGGAGTGACAGAGCGACATCGGCTCTGCGATCCATGTCATGTTGTGTCAAGTCATGAGGTACCCAGCGACCCAGTTTTGCACCTTGCCAATCGACTTCAATCCTCGAACGACTGTTGAGTGACTAACACCAAGAGTGCTTGATAGTTCGCGAGTGGTTTGGTATGGGTCCGCTTCCACTCTACTTCGGAGGCCATCCAAATCCGTGTCATCGGGCGCCCTTCTCGTTCATCATCTTCAACGGAGAATTCACCAACCGCAAACTTCGAGAACCACTGGTACACAGTACTTCGAGCAGGAGCGCCCTCGCTGTAAGCATCCTTCAGGCGACGATACTATTCGTTGGCATTGAGGCCAGACTGATGCAGGAATAACATGACGTGCCGAATATGCGTCTCATTTGGGATGAATTGCTTAGCCATAATAGCTGACGTTAACAGCGCAGAGGTAAATGTTAGGAACAGTTTTGTAGCCTTTCCCTTTCTCTATCGATCGATCATTTACGCGTTGATACATGTGAGAAATTTGGCAGGAAAATGCGCTTTCAATTCAGGAGGGATCAAATGTCCGAGAACTTATGCACCAACCTAATATTTATATATAATTGAAAACTAAATAACTAGATAATACAATAAAAATGCCATTTTCACACCGAGTTAGACACACTTCAATTCATATTGGACACTCTTACAATCCTGAGCTTAGACTTTTGATATCACAGCGAACCCTTCCAAATTAAAACGACCTCTTCTACATTAAACTAAAGACTTTCTAAAAAATATAAATAAAAGGAAAATTTTAGTATGACTTTCTCTCACGTTTTAATTCATCTACTCAATAAGTGAACACATGTTTTGAAATTTTATAAAACTCTCTCTTTTTTTAGGAAAACTAATGGCTTGAAGCTTGTTTAAAAGAGCAGGAAGGCGGCCACTTTTTGTGCCAAAAGAGATTGCGCCATGATCTTTCGCACAAGATCGCGGTTTCTCTTGGATTGATGGCAGAATTTCTGCTTGCATGGAGTTCCACACCTGTAAACGATACAACAAAAACAAATGTTAATAACACATGCTTTATGTAAGCAGAATTTACACAATCAATCAAATAAAAATCGCGACCAGCTTTCGAGTGCATGGCGTGATCTGGTCTCTTAATGAACTATACGGTTGCTGTTTTGTCGCGCTTTAAGACCAAATTTAATCCACCATTTTTCTCAAAAAATAAAAAAATTTATAAAACTATTACACTCAAGCAGAACCGCCTTAGCTAAATAATTTCGAAGACAGTTGAAAGAAATTTTCCTTAAACAAAAAATTATTCTAATAATCTTGTAGATTCTGTTGTGGCTAAACATTTAAGAAGCCCATTTCAGTTTGGAGGACGTTTATGTTGATTTCAAAAAAGCGCACATGTCGCGAAGGTGAGCAGCATTGATAGGTGGAAGCACGCCAGCCAATAATCACCAAGCAGTGTACAGATCGAACACATGCCAGCCAATCAGGGCACCAACTGTACACGGTCTCTCTGAATGGCACGCGCAATCAGTGCGGTCTGATTGGATGGGGCGTTCCCATCTCCCAATGCTGCCCGTCTTCGCGACATATACCCAAACAAGTCCTAGACTAGCTTAGAATTGTCCAATTTGATTTGAAAAGTATCCGATTCGACTTGAACTATGCAAATCGACTTCAAAAGTGTCAAATTTAACTTGAAAAGTGCCCAACTCTGCTTGAAAGGTGTCCAGTTCTACTTGGAAAAAGCCAATTTGGCTTAAAAATTGTCCAACTCGATATGAAAAGTCGAACTCAATTTGAGAAGCGCCCAATTTGACTTGAAAATGGTCCAATTGGGCTTAAAAAGTGTCCAATTTGATTCTAAAGGTGTCCAATTTGATTTGAAAAGTATCCGATTCGACTTGAACTGTCCAAATTGACTTGAAAAGTGTCCAACTCGACTCGAAAAGTGTCAAGTTTAACTTGAAAGAGGTCCAACTCTACTTGAAAAAGGCCAATTTGACTTAAAAATTGTCTAATTCGATATGAAAAATCGAATTAAATGTGAAAAGTGCCTCATTTGATTTGAAAAGTGTCCAAATTGACTTGAAAAATGATCACTTTGACTTGAGAAGTGCCCGATTCGACATTAAAATGTTATGTATATTCTCTCTATTTAGCAGTCCGACTCTACCGTACCAAAAGCAACTAAAGACATCAACCAACCAGCTATCTGCCCCACAACATGGCACCGAGGGCTTCACGTCTTCTGTCACTGCTGCTGACCATCAGTTTCTGCGTGTCACACGCTACGGAAGCGTCGTTATGGCCTGCTTTGAAGTTGTCACTCATCGCTCGAACACTCATCAAACGGAAACAATGGCGGAACTCGCACAGCTGCGATCTGGAAGACGACTGGGACCACTCGCTCGTCAGCCGCGAGACGGACACCCAGCCGACCAACCAGAAGACGAACAACAGCACGCGCCGTTAGACTGTGAGAACTTTATTCAAACATCACCAGGGCACGACTTAGAAATGCTGTCTATCACAAGGGTACTGTAGTATCACAACTCTGGCAGAAATTCACCATCAGCTCGCGTCGGCTCACTTGAGCACCGCCGGTCCGGCCAGCACTTGATCCTTGAAGCGATCGAGGCCCTGGAAGTACGACGACGACATGACGACATGGTGTCAGTGACCTCATCGGAAGGCGGCGATACGCGGCGCAAACTCAATGCGGAAGCACTTCATTAGCCGCGACGACGGATGAAAAGAGCAGACGCGACTCACCTCACCGCAGTAGCTCAGCGACGCGTCTATGTACACAGGACCGTCCTTCACGATGGCACCGGCCGACTCCAGCCATTTTCTGAACACTCGACTCGGGCGGAATTCGGAAGAGAAGCTGAACTAGCGGGAGACTCACTTGTTCAGGTGGGCCAGGTCCCTCTTGCACGTGCTGAGGCACTCACGACCGGCTGACTCGGCGTTCTTCAACGGGCTGAACTCGTCTTCTCGCTCCACTTCCCAGATGTAGAAGTTCCTGGAATAGAGGCGATAACCGAGCAACATTGGGTGTCGCTGTTTGTTTAAAGAATGAAGGTGAATCTCGAAAATTAAGGTTTGTTCATAGTCCGCGGAACCAGCGAATAAGTCGCCCAAGCAAAACATAGAAATCGATTAGCCCCAAAAATCGCCCCGAGAAAAACCTACATGTAGACCGATCGTTGACAAAGAATCCCTTGAAGTGACTCTATCGCTCATTGTATTCATGAAGTCCTGCGGCTACCACTAACCGCGGACAGACTCACAGACGGACTCACAGACAGATGTATCCTTGGACATACGGTTTAACTCTATGCTCCATTGACCGTAGCTGAATATCTAAATTGAACTCCTGCCTCCTTCTAGAATAAGTCGGAACCGGACTTCTTCTCGAGACAAACATGACGGCTACCATTAATCCGGACGGACTCACAGACTGACCCACGGACAGATTGTCCACGGTTTGACTCAACACGCCCACAGCAAAGGGTCCAGAAATAGCCAGAAATGAACAATTTCCCTTCGATAACCAGATGAATATCCTCCAGATGCATTCAAATCGTCTCCACGATATTAGGCAGAACTCGAAAGCATGGCGTATCCATAACACTGCAAAGAGTTCTCGAATTCGGCCTAAACATCGTGCAGACAATTTGAATGCATCTGGAGGATATTCGTCTGGTTATCGAAAAGAAGCTGTTCATTTCTGACCAATTCTGACATTCTGCGCGTTTTGAGTACAACCACGTTTCCAGTGATAAATCCGTCTGTGCATCCGCTTGTGAGTCCGTCCGTGGTTAATCGTTGCCGCATAGACTTCCTTTATGAATATATTGACCAGCCATTGAATCACTATGGCGATGTTCGTCCAGTTATCGAGGAGATGTCCATGACTGACCAAATCGGGACATTCAGTCATGGGCGTATTGAGTTAAATCGTGGGACCTATTATGAGTATGTCTGTGACTCTGTCTGTGAGTCTGACCGTGGCTAACGACAGCCGATGAAAAGGTCTCCCAACAAGTAGACAATACCGATCGGCTAAAGGACATCATTCGAGTTTATCGGCATTTGTCCACGATTCACCCTTTGAGGCTAAACATTATTGACCGAGTCAAAGTTATTGATCGGTTTTATCGATTTTCATCCCAAGTTGTGCTTTTGAGGAGAAAGCCCTTGGAGGATCGTGTTACCTGTTGGCAGATAATAATCGATATTTTTGTTTTTTCGTCCATTTTTATTTTTTTCTTCGTTGTGGAGGATACATAATAGACAACATATTCATGCGATTCGCATCTCAAAGATACAACTCAGAACAAAAATCGATAAAACCGACCGATAGTTGTCAGTCGATCGATATTGTTTAACTACAAACCATCAAATCCGGCGAAAATCGATAAAATTGAATGATACGGTTTCGATCGATCGATACTGTTTACTAGCCGTGAACCTGTGCACTGGCCAACATATTCACTTCCTCACTGACTGAGATCGATTGTGTCGATTTTTGACCAGTGTTGAGTTGATCATTGAGGTGATTTTCTCTTCTAACGATCAACACTAGGCAAAAATCGATAAATCGATAGATATCAATTTTTGCTACAATACTGACTACTTGCTGTGATGTCTGTCCATCGGTAGTCATATTCCCACGATTTCTTTCCCACCCTCGGTTAAAAATCGATACAATCGATCGATAATGATTAGCTGATCGATATTATCGATATTGCTCACTTAACTAAACCTGCATAGATGGATAATATTGATCCAGACGTGAAGTTCGTTCGGTGTCCGTTAATCATAGTCATTTTGCATACAGTAAGATCCCTTAGTCACCGAAGGTCACGGCAGATCAAGTACACCAACAAATCGGCTCCAGTACATCATTTGGGAGTCGAATGCGTGGCGCATTTAAAAAGAGATAGACGGCACGGACCGAATACTCATTAATAGATTAACCCCAAACAATTAATCATATGAAAATGGAATGCGTGGCGCAACAATGCCGTTAGACCATCTGTTTGTCCGTCTCTCTGCCGTCCGCGCGAAATTAATGGCCGCCACAGCGTATATGTGGAATCGACGAACCGACTGATGGATGTGGACACTACTGATGGATGCGGACATGATGACCGGTGGTTGGGAGCATTTCAGGTGGGGAAGGCTATTGATCCATCAATCAATATCGATCAACGGTTTTTCAACTCTGTTCTTTAATGATATCGATTGACGGCACTGCCGAAATACTCGTCAAATTAACCCGACACAATTATTCACATAAAAATGGGATGCGTAGCGCAACAAAGCTGCTAGTCAATCTGTTTGTCTGTCTGTCCGTCCGCGCGAAATTAATGATCGCCAGTTCGTATATGTAGGACAACCCAACCGATAATCACTACTGATGGATGCGGACATGACGACCGCTGGTTGGAAGCATTTCAGGCGGGGAACACTATTGATCAATCAATCGATATCGATCGATAGCTACAACTCTTCAGCGCTGTTCCTTATTGATTTTCCCATCGACCAATATCTATTGACGGCACAGGCAAAATACTCATAAAATTCATACGACACAATTAATCAAATGAAATTGGAATGCGTGGCGCAATAAAGCTTTAGTTCATCCGTTTGTCTGTCTGTCCGTCCACGCGAAAGTAATGGCCACCACAGCGTATATGTAGAGTAGGCGAACCGATAATCACTACTGATGGATGCGGACACGATGGCCGCTGGTTGGGAGCATTTCAGGTGGGAAAGACTATTGATCCATCAATCAATATCGATCGACAACTACGATTTTTCAACGTGCCCCTTATCGATTCAGAAAAGCGAAACGGCCATTATTTCCGCGACATTGTCGTCTCGCTCACGATAAACGGACCACTTACTTGCTCTTCTCGAACACGTCGAATACAAACTGCTCGAGTTTGATGCCATTCGGAGTCGTTGGCGTGAAGATCGAGCCGTCTGGCGTCACGTGCGCGATCTTCTTCGACGCTCGATGATACGGCAGGTGGAAGGACGCGTTGCAGAAGCTGCACAGACGGAAGAACACGGACTGTAGAGTTATGGAACGAACCAGACGACGACCTACCTCTCCAGGAATTCCATCGAGAAGACGTGATTCGCTATCGAACCCGCGCAGAACAGCAGACGGCCCTCGTCCGTTTTCTTCTCGGCCAGTTCGGCTCCCAGTTCACTGTACTCCGTGACCCTTGGACGACCACAGTCCAGACATACTGAGCCGACCAGCTCTCCGGGTGTCTTCAGAACCGTCTGAAATCGAGCCAATATGCTAGTCTTTAATGTGGCGTACATATAGAGACGGAAAGGCGGCAGCCCATCAGAACAAACCGTGCACATTCCTTCTGTGTGGAACACCTATTCGACCGAATCTGATTGGTCTGACGCGTCCTCCGCAGGCCATATTAACGACAAGTACCATTTTATTCTTATCCCGAAAAAAATGTAAAATGACCAGAACATAGATGAACCAAGCTTTCATACGAGTCTAAAACATCTCCAAGAGCTTCACTAGCAGCACTTTTCGAACCTTTTAAAAAGTACCTGATTTTTCCAGAATACCCTACATTTTTGGCAATCCATGGTGTGTTTTTAAGTTTGAATCCTTAAAAGAAGCACAAATCAGTCGATACGGCGACTTTGTGGAGAAATTATAACAGGCATTCAGTCCGTGCACACAAAAGTCACGAGGGAGCTGACGGCTATGGTCATTCTTCCTTTTTGACTCACCACTTTAACGACCGAAAAAATTGACAAAAAATCGAAATGGGAAAAAACGAAACATACTTTCTGATCAAGCAGAATACTCTTGCAAAAAAACTTTCAGCGAAATTCAGGAAAAAATGTTTAAAAAATGGCGCGGACTTCGTCTCCAACCCAATACAAATGTCCTTTGAGTCTTTATATGTATGTGGAATCAACTTTCCCGAGAATGCTAGCTTTAAGTCGTCTGAAGACAAGATCCAGGCAGTGTCATTAACAGACCACACGGCCACAGATGGCCCGTTGGGGGCCCAGCCGAGTGTCTTGAATCAAGAGGTCGACCGGCCATTAAGCGGGGATCGAATCTCCCGCTAGGGAAAATCGGTAGAACCTGTGGTAGCAACATTATTTTCCATTTGTCAGCATCCTTCAAGCTAGGGCATAAACGGCCACTATTTTCGCAACAGCCAAACTCTTTGAGACAGTTTGCTGACAGCACAAAGCCAGGCAGCTAGGGAGAAACCGAAGTTCTTCTAGCCCTCAAATTACATGGCTCATATTCCTCCATTCGTTAACCCCTTCTTCTCTTCCTCTTCATCATACCAGAAAGGCAATTATTTTCGCGACGGGCAAACACTCGCCGCTGTCTCCCGTAAGCTGTATAGGCATTTCCTTCCGAGGCGCCACTCCAAAGCGGACAATATTTTCGCGACGACTAAGTGCTCAACAAGCACCTGATGAGGGCAGAGTCGGCCATATAGCAGGCAACCCATGATGAGAGCAGGTATCCTTTGTTATGAAGAGCAGCGCAGGCTCCTCCTTTTCGTCAGCATCTCGCGACCCTCAACGAAAACGGTCATTAATTTTGCAACGGTTATACACACACTCATTGAAGATCTGTTGCAGCCATAAAGTACGATAAAACGACGTTGTGATGAACGCAAATTCCGTCGTTTTCGGTAGAAACGAAGCCGTTCTTGTGTACCTTAGCACGCTAAGTGAAAAACGGCCAATATTTTCGCGACAGGCAGACTATCTTCGACTATCCGCAACTGCTGGCCTAAATCCAGATGTAGAAGCATCTTCCGATGACGGCAATATTCTTGCTTGTGGAGAGAGACAAGAATCTCGCTGATCTGTCCTCTGTTTCCCAGCAGCGGCGACTATTTTCGCGACATCTAATACTCGTCGCAGATCCATTGCCGCTCTAACGCCAGATGTAGGGACCTTGAAGACAAGTTCATTTGTTTGATCAAGAATAAGGCCCTTCTGATCTATCATGGCCACTATTCATCATATCCGACGACCCGCACTCAGAACGGCCACTATTTCTGCGACAACCGAACGGTCTCTGCGACCTTTTGATGAAGACACATTCCTTTTTTCTGTTGAAAAAGGATGTTCTTCTAGTCTAGATCGATCGGAATCTCTACTAATCAGCTCCTGATGAAAAAGCTAAAATCGGTCATAATTTTTGCAACAGCTGCTTGCGGCGCCAACGCCATCTCGTTGGATCTAGTGATGTCTCTGCTCTCCGTACATCTACCTGTTAACCTTCTAAGGTCTTATCAAAACGGTCATTATTTTCGTGACGGCTAGTGCTTCGCCTTGGATCTGCCTCGGGGCTAAAATCTGATAGAAAAACCTTCCGATCGAACCGACGCTGATGAATACATCTGTCTGGACACCCAGCAGACGGACCCTACGTCAGTCGTGTTGAATCCACGTCTAGCACACGTCTTCAAGCGCAAACTCCAAGTCTTCACCGGCAGACGTGACAGACGGCTTGGACCTTGCGCGTAAAAAATGTGTCGGACATGGCTTCAACACGACTGGCGAGTGGTCCCACCGTCTGCATGGTGTCCACACAGATTTATTCGTCAGCGCCAGTTCGATCAGAAGGTTTCCTTATCAGATTTCAGTTCGTCAACAGATCCAAAGCGAAGGTTTCGCTGTTGCAAAAATATTGGCCGTTTTGATAATGCTCCTCAAACGTTGACAGGTAGATGCTTGGAAACCATCGAATTCTCGTCCATAGAATGTCCAGGTGGATATCAGATTCAACGTCGCTTCTCTCCGAGTTCACTGTAGCCGCAGCCAATCTGATGATGACGACGACGTGACGACGTCATCTTTAGGCGCCTCCGCTCATCATGGCCGATATTAATATTGGCTGAAGAGGAGGCGAAAAGCAATAAATTAATGGCTGTTGACAATTGGCCACCGCGCGGCTGCTGCCATTCCGGCACTGCACACAGCCCGCGGCCACATTGCGCGGCTGAGCGGCACTTGAACGGTACTACAAGGAGGCGAAGCGTCGACGAAGTGCCCCCGGGGAAGCAAGTGGGTCGTCATCACTAAGGAGCGAGGAACGTCGGGGAGCATTCTGGACCCGTCAGGGGGTCTCGCCAACATGGGGCGAGGGCCAGACGTAACACAAGCCGAGACTCCACTCCGTCCGTCCGGCTGACCGTTCTCTCGAGGGTTCAAGGGTTCGAAATACGACGCCAATTGCTCGCCGGGGCAGATGTTACAGTACACACACACAGACGCCGTGGACAGGGCACGATGATGTTCGCTTGCGCAACCGGGGCACGTAAGAAGCGATGAGAGACGACCCGACGCGAGCGGGGCCCGTTCCTCGTGGCAACCGCCGTGTATCAGTTCGGCGATAATCCCCCTAATAGTCATTCAAAACGCAGCCGCCCTTGTTGCGTGCGACGAACCACCGGCCACTCGATCACAGATCCCGGACATCAGACCTGCGGCCGAAAGGCAAACAATGGCACGAAGTTGAGTTGCGGTACACGGCTATTTATACTAACAGACGCCAGAAAACACAAACAGGGAGAGAGGTGCGGCTGACCGCTTCAGTTCAGATTAGGCGAAGCGAACTTCTGTGAAGCTCAAGCCATTGAGGGTTTAGAAAAGCGCACTGACCGACGTTTTCCGCTTTAAAAACACAGTTTCAGAGGATTTTTCAGGACTTGACGACGCTTTGGCGGGGGAATATACCATTTTCACGTCGAACTGGAAACTTTTCAAATCAAATATAAGGCAATTCAGAACAGAAGTTGAGCGGTATCTCCAAGAGGATTCCTAATTGTTAACTGCCTTTCTAGACTTGTTAATTTCTGTGCTTGTTTGTAGGTTTGAAACCTATGACTTCATTTACTATGCCCGTTGTTGGTTTTGTAACTATTTTTATTTCTGTTATGTTTCTTTCTGCTTAACTACGTGGCTATCCACGTAAAAATAAATAAATAAATAAATTGGACACTTTTCACGTCAACTTGGACACTCTTCTAAGCTAACCTAAGACTTTTAAAATCAAAGCGAACTTCTCCAAATCGAAATGAGCTTTCTCTGTATTAAACTAGAGACTCTCCAAAAATGTTAGAAAGAAAATTTTGGTATAACCTTCTTTGAAATTTTGATTTACTTCCCAATAAGAGAACATATAGCTTGAAATTTTATTTAAAAAAATTAATTTTTAAGCGAAAACAATGATTTAAAGGTTGTTTTGAATAGCACGACGGCGACCACTTTATACTGCAGAAAACAGAGATTAAGCCATGACTCCGCCATCCGAAACGTCGCGATTTTTATTCCGTTGATAGCAAAAGTTATGTTTGCATGCAGTTTCACACCTGCAAACGTTGCAACATAAACAATTGTAAAAAAAAAAACACACATATCCTAACCTTCTTGCTGCTTACATACAGTCTTGCTGTATGTAAGCAGTATTTTACACTATCAATCAGATAAACATTGCGACTTGCTTTCCGTGTGCATGGCGCGATCCCGTCCTTTAATACACTATATGATTGCTGCTTTGCTGCGCTTTCAAACAAAGTTCAATTGACTATTTTCTTTCTCAAAGAGTAAAAATTGTGTAAACTATTACACTCTTTCGAGCAGCTGAAGTAAAAAAAAATCAAAAAAAAAAAGATATTCTAGGTTTTCCTTGAACAAAAGATTATTCTAACATTTTTGGAGAGTCTCTATTTTAATATAAAAAAGCTCATTTCGATTTGGAAGAGTTCCAAGTCTTAGGTTAGCTTAGAATAGTGTCCAATTTGATTTGAAAAGTGTCCAATTTGGTTTGAAAAGTGTCCAATTCGACGCGAAAATCGTATAGCCATTTTTACGTCGAATTGGAAATCAAATTTCAAATTCATTTTTTAAATTAAATTGGACACTCTTCTAAGCTAGCCTAACAAGGAGAGCCTCCAGACCTGCACTAAGCTTTTGCTATGCAACGTTTTCAGGACGTAGGGTCCCGTGTGGGGAGTTCAACGTAGTTCATTTTTCGGAATGCTTTTCTGTGGTCGAAAAAGGACGTGTGAAAACGTGAACGCGACGTTCATCACGCCCTGCCGCCACCCCGCAGAATGTGGTCGTTTGGCGCAGTGGATAGCGATGTCGCCTCTCAGGCGCACCAAGTCAGTTTTATGGTTCAATCCCCGGGGTAGCCAACGTTTTTGCATACATCTGGTCGATATTATTATGCGCTTGCGTGACCACAGGAGTCAATTTGTACCTGATTGATGCTTTTAGTAAGTAAATGTAGAACTCTTCCTCTTTCATTTGAGTCACCTCTCAATGGATCGTTTGGATTTGCACGGTATCATATCAGCAACGATACCATAAATGCACACAAACACATACACTTCACGGATAGGTCATGAATTTGATTCGATACCGGTAAGTAAATACTTAACACTTACTAAAAGCATTAATCGTGTACATATTGACTTCTGTGATCACGTAAACACATCGTAATAACGACCCGATGTGTGCAAAAAGGTTGGCGACACCAGGGACCGAACCATAAAGCGCGCTCGGTGCGCTGGTGAGGTGACATCGCTATCCACTGCGCCAACCGACAACATTCGGTGAGGTGGCAGCAGGGTGTGATGAACTTTACGTTCACGTTTTCACCTTTTTTCGACCACAGAAAAAATTCCGAAAAAATAGCTATGGTTTTGATCTCCCCACACGGGACCCTACATTCTGTAAAAACTGCATCGCAAAGCTCACCGGAGATGAGGAAGAAGACGTCGGAAAAAAAGTCACCCAAACTTCGCCCCCGGGGGGGGGGGGGAAGGCTGTTCAGGGTGTTGATCGCGAATCTGACATTCGTTTCTAAAATTCCGGCCGATTACGGTAGGTAACAGTAGGTGCTGGTGACTAAGGCTGTCGAGGTCACAGTCACCGATTTCGTCCAACTTCGCTCAAGGGGGGGGGGGGGTATTTGAAGTGGTGATCAGTGGTGCGCGCTTCCGTTTAATCGTTAAATTTCGTTAGAAGTATAGATAGCTGCTTAGTATTGTTTCAATGGAAAAATAGCAGTGGCACCGTTTTATACCCCATCCTCACGACACATGGACACCTTAAGTAAAAACTTTTGAGACTTCTCGAATTTTGAAAACTTTTGCAATCAAACTGAACACATTTTAAATAAAACACAAACGCCTTCCAATTAAATTATTACATTGGTCAAAATTATTTCAACAGCCTTTACTGCTCTTTGGAAAATTTCTCCAAAATTATTTCATTATACAATAGTATGAGAAAGGCTGTTGAAATAATTTTTAATAATTAATAATTTGATTCTGGCGTTCGTTTTTATTTAAAAGGTGTTCAGTTTGATTTCGAAAGTTTTCAAAATTCAAGAAGTCTCATAAGTTTCAACTAAAGGTGTCCATATGTCGTGAGGATGGGGTATAAAACGGTGCCACCGATATTTTTCGATTAAAACAATACTAAGCAGCTATCTATACTTCCAACGAAATTTA
Organism: Heligmosomoides polygyrus polygyrus; assembly: GCA_947396885.1. Classification (NCBI taxonomy): domain Eukaryota; kingdom Metazoa; phylum Nematoda; class Chromadorea; order Rhabditida; family Heligmosomidae; genus Heligmosomoides; species Heligmosomoides polygyrus. Next base: position 106,039,144 of record OX377201.1, read on the forward strand.
ACGATTGAACGGAAACACACGCCCCTGATCATCACCCCAAATAACCCCCGCCCTGGGCGAAGTTTGGGCGAAATCGGTGACTCTGACCTCGACAGCTTTAGTCACCAGTACCTACCGTAACCTACCATAATCGGCCGAAATTTTAGAAGCAAATGCCAGATTCGTGATCAACACCCTAAACACCCTTCTCCCCGGGGCGAAGTTCGGGTGATTTTTTTTCCGATGGTGGTGATCGTGAATGTGACATCTGTTTTCGATATTACGCTGGAGAAAAAAACCGTCTTTCTCCACCAATCCAATAACTTCACGTTCCTCGCGACACTCCTGAGTCAACGAGAACCTGTGAACGAGCGAACAGTTCCCAGTGTGGCGACAAGCGAACAGATCATTGTGATGAGCAGATGATTGCTGTGGCTGACGGTGTCCCTGCGACAAGCCCCGCGCGCTTTCAACTCCGCCGCGCCGACGGTCAATCAGGTGCGATAGCGGCCGCAAAGCCAGCCGCTATTGTTGCGCGAACTACGCCGGCCGCTCAGAGTACTAAGCGCCGGCCAACCCATATGTACAGGCGATTAACGTGGCCGGGGAGCAGAGCACCACGTCTAGTCGCTTGGTCCTCGGACTCAGGGTCAGCTTTGAGGAGCATTCAAAAAAGCACAAAGACACAGAGCACTATACCCATTCGTTTTGGATCTTCTTCACGACCTTAGTGGCGCTGCACGTCATAGCGAAATGTCCTGAACAAGAGTCGCATGTCTCAACAGATTGACAATGGTGTGACACGATGTCGTGTCACACCCTTCCGACAGCGTAGCACCGTGTGACACGATGCTGTGTCACACCCTTACGGCCCCCCGCGGGACTGTAACACAACTGTAACACGCCATCGTGTCACCGTTTTGTAATTTATTTTTCAAGTTGGATTCGAAATGTCTTGAACAAGAGTCGCTTGTTTCAACAGATTCGCAACCGTGTGACACTGTGCCGTGTCACACCATTCCGTCAACGTAGTACAGTGTGACACGATGCTGTGTCACATCCTTTCGGCCCCGCGAGACTTGACACAACTGTGACACGCCATCGTGTCGCAGTTTTGTAATTTATTTTTCAAGTTGGATTCAAATCCTTTGCACAAACTTTCTTGTGTAATGTGTACTTCATCTTTAGACATTGTTGTAAATAGTGTGCTCCAGGAAACATTTTTGGCTACTGATCTACTGAGCTTCTCGACAAGTGGTGACTCCAATTGACAAACTCGACGCTGCAGAAAATCGATTGGTTACACGCGCCAGACTCGCGAAAATTGCGCAGTCATCAATAGACATTCGCTAGACGAGGTTTATACTTCGACGGGAGACGTTACGAAATTATCAATATCGATTGGGTGGTCAGACAACCGATATTGACAGTTTTTGTAACATGCCGCCTCAGCCTTAGTTTACACTTGAGCTCCCACGCGGCGCGGCACGACGATCGCCATAGATATCGATTTTTCGCGTCCGGTCGATATATATTCCGACAATGGCTCCGTGCCGAGCAGCGCCGCAAGTATAAACAGGGGCTAACGCTATATGGGGCGCTACATATCCTTATCTGCTGACTGGTTTGTTTGGTTTTTTAAATTTTTTTATTACATTATGTTGCTCACTACTGTATCCATAATTTCCCTCTAATTTGGATTGTGCGCACAATTGTGCAATTGAATAAATAACTGTCAACACACTTCTGCGCTATGTGGACACATTACTTAGCCTGTACTTTCCGGGCAGGATGCTAGCCCATTACCTCACCAGCGTTGTCTGATCCATCGCAACATCCCTGACATCCCCGCGATATCAGCGGCCGGCCCTGTCAATATCAGTGCTGGTAGATCACGAGAATGTGAATTTTGCGTTCGATCAAAGATGCTGGCAGCCTGCCCGGAAAGTAAAGGCCCGTTCGAGCCTCGTCCGCAAGAGTTTTGAGCACAACAAAAGATCATTGTAACAGAATAAAACTTCTACAACAGCCACTTATGGCTTAGTCAAAAGTGTAAAACATCTACTGAAACATTCCATGAGCGATAAGAGAATGCGCTTCGTCCAAGTTGTTCCTATCATACAAGGTTTAAAAAATCCGAAAAAAAAAGTAATTCAGCCCACCCTCGGCTCTTGCGGACGAGACTAAAACGCGCAGTCTCTACTTTCCGGGCAGGGTGCTAGCTCCGAACGCAACATTCACATCCCCGTGATCTACCAGCGCTGATATTGACATGAGCCGTTAGTCCGCGACAGGAACAACGAGAAGGATGGTCACGTATGGCAAACTATCGATTTGTAGCAAGCAACAGCTCGGTATTAATCGATTCCTATACTTTGCACAGGCGACTCGTCGTTCTCGTCGCAACAGTCGCACACTATGAATAGGTATAGTACCTAAGGGTAAACTCGAACAAAATCATCTGTCGAATGCAAATGCGTAAGTCACTGTTGTAAGTGCATGCAGAACGACTTCGCTACTGAAAAATGAAGTGCGTGGCATACCTCTAAAGAACTAAATCGACCCGCCTTTGATATATTTGATATATACCATTTTCACGTCGAACTGGACACTCTTCTAAGCCAGCCTAAGGATTCTGAAATGAAATTGAGCGCCTTCCAAATCGATACTAGCTTCTTACAGGTTAAACTATAGGTTCTTCAAGATGGTAGAATCATTTTCTATTCAAGGAAAATTTGGCATAACTTTCTTTTGAAATTTTTTAGTGCGGAATGCAAATGAGTGCAATTACTTTTTAAAAAAATTTGAGATAATAATAAATTAAACTTAAACTTTAAAGCGCAACGAGGAAGCAATCATTTAATGCATTAAAAAACAAGATTGCGCCAAGCACTCGAACAGCTCTTCGCAATTTTTGTTTGATTTAGTGTAACTGCTGCCTACATTTGTGTTCTTTAGAACCGCTTTTGTTCTATCGTTTACAGGTGTGAAACTTTATGCAAAGAGCAATTTTCGGATCTATCCTAGTTAGCGGGGGGGGGGGGGCACGCAAATAAAAATTACGTAATAAATCGACTTGAGACTTAGCGAGCGGCTCCTGCAGAACAAACTAGGACCTAAACTAGAAAAATTCACAAAGAAAGAAACGAAAAAATTACATTTGTTTTCGCCGCGGTTGTACGGAGGCAAAGTTATGTGCTCTTCTCACCAAGTTAGATCCTGGTTACAACATGTCAAGCGGCGGTCAGCACGCGGCATGCGGCTTTATGCGCCCTCCTCACCATGTTAGACCCTGGCTATAACATGTCAGACGGTGGTAGCACGCAGCAAGCCTCCATTGCGTTGCTCTTTGCCAGCCGAGATGGTTGTAAGCCGCGGCGATTTTATTTGTATGTTTGTCTGTTCGTTTTTTTTTTGTTTCATTTAGGTCCTATCTTCTTCTGCAGGAGCTGGTCGGTAAGTATCAAGTCGATTTATCACATGCTTTTTAGTTACGTGCCCCTCCCCGGACTAGGATAGATCCCAATTTTGATATCAATCGAATAAAAATCGCGACATCTTGGACAAGGGCATAGCGCAGTCTTTCCTTTTGGCACGAAGAAATCGCCGCTACCTGCTCCTTAAAACGAGCCATAAACCATAATTTTTCCACAAAATTCAAAAAAAGTTATGCGAAGTTTTCCTTGAAGAAAAAATTTTTCTAGCTATCTTGGAGAGCCTGAAGTCTAACCAGTAAGAAGATCTGTTTGATCTTATAGACGTTCAATCTGATTCCAAAATTCTTATGCTAGCTTGAAAGAGTGTCCGAATCTATCCTAGTCCGGGGAAGGGGCACATAACTAAAAAGCATGTGATAAATCGACTTGAGACTTACCGACCAGCTCCTGCAGAAAAGGATAGGACCTAAAAAAAAAAGATAGGACAAAAAACCAACAGACAAACAAAAAATAAAATCACCGCGGTTTTACAACCGTCTCGACGGGCAATGAGCAACGCAATGGAGGCTTGCCGCGTGCTACCACCGTCTGACATGTTATACCCAGGATCTAACATGGTGAGGAGGGCGCATAAAGCCCCATGCCGCGTGTTGACCTCCGCCTGACATGTTACAACCAGGATCTGACATGGTGAGGAAGGCACATAACTTTGCCTGCTTACAATTGCGACGAGAACAAATGTAATTTTTTCGTTTTTTCTTCGTGAATTTTTCTGATTTAGGTCCTATTTTGTTCTGCAAGGGCCGCTCAGTAAGTCTCAAGTCGATTTATTACATACCTTTTAGTTACGTGCCCTCGGACCAGGATAGATCCGAAAGACGTGAAAAATGTCCAATTCGACGTGAAAATGGTACACATAGCACATTTTTTAAGACCTTAATCAAATCAAAAATCAGAACGAACTCGAAAGGAGCCCTGAAATACCTTTGTGGCAACGTCAGCGCCTTTCTCGATGAAGAAACCGAACAGATGTGGGTCGGCGACTTTGCAGAGGATGTTGTCGATGCAGTACACGTGGAAGTACTTCACGTTCCGCCGTTTCATCTCCGGCAGATGAGCCGCCAGTGCCGAGTACAGGCCTCCATTACCGTCTGAAATGAACCTCGCGCAGAAATTCCACGGGAAAACGAAACTTCGAACGCCGGAACTGTTGACGAGTCGTCGTCTACTAGTGAACGCTCGTATCGATGTCAAGTCTGTGTGCATTTCTAGCCAATCGGGGCAGTTACTACAGTATGCGAACACGCCGATGACGCGACACGACACGATGGTGGCAGTCACCGAGGTCAATTGCTGGAATAAAGACGATCGTTGCCCAGAACAAACATCTCCACAGAATAGAACGCATCACACTCCACAAGTGCGAAGAAGAGCGCACAAGGTTACGTGGGCCGGCGCGCGCGCGCGAATCTTCTCTATAGAACGACGACGTCCAGCGGCGTTAAATAGACTACGTCGAATTCTGGGCGCAAACGACCTACGACTAATTAGGGACCACAACGGCAGGGTTAATTAACTTCCAACTAAAGGTAATCGAGGCATGTTTCCTCGATTCTCCTAGACTTTACAGCCACAGAACAGCCTCTCCTGCTTGTGTTGTTGATTGATTGACTTAATTTTGATTAAAACTGCAGATATATGCCATTTTCAAACCAAAGTGGACACTTTTCACGTCAAATTGGACACTCTTCTAAGTCTAAGCCTAAGACTTTTGAAATCAAAGCGAACTCTTCCGAATTGAAACAACCTTTATGCAGGTTGAACTACAGACTCAACAAGATGATTAGGAAAATTTTTTGTTCAATGAAAATCAGAAAAACTTTTTTTGAATTTTTTAACTTTAGCTGCCCGAATGAGTGCAATAATTTGGTAAAGTTTCACTTTTAGAGAAAAATAACAAATTAAATTCTGTTTTAAAGCGCAACAAAGCAGCAGCAATATAGTGCACTAAAAGACCAGATTGCGCCATGCACTCGAAAAGCTCGTCGCGATTTTTAATTGGTTGATAGTGTAAATGTGCTGTTTACATGGAACGACGAGGTATGTGCGTTCTTAACAATTATTGTACTTGTTGCAGAGTTTTTTTTTGTTCGAGGAAAATTTCAGCATGGTTTCTTTAAACCTTTAATTCTCTTGCCCAATAAGTGAACACTTTGTTTGAAATTTTATAGAATTCTAATTTTTCGTGGAAAAATAGTGCTTTATAGCTTGTTTTAAAAACAGAAAGCCGAAAATTTTTAGTGCCATGAAAAGAGAATCGCCATGCACTCGTTTAGACGTCGCGATTTTCATTTTATTGATAGTGTAAATGATGCTTACATGAAGCAATATCTAAAAATCTTTATTACCGGCTTTCTGTTCTCTAAAACAAGCTATAAAGCATTATTTTTCCACGAAAAGTTAGAACTTTATAAAATTTCAAATAAAGTGTTCACTTATTGGGTAAGTGAATTAAAGGTTTAAAGAAATCATGCAAAAATTTTTCTCGAACAAAAAAAAACTGTAGACATTGCAACAAATACAATTGTTAAGAACGCACATACCTCGTTGTTCCATGTAAACAGCATTCACACTATCAATCAAATAAAAATCGCGACGAGCTTTTCGAGTGCATGGCGCAATCAGGACTTTTAGTGCAGTGTATGGTTGCTACTTTGCTGCGCTTTAGAACAAAATTTGATTAGTTATTTTTGCTCCAAAAGTAAAAATTTTATAAAATTATTACACTCAATCGGGCAGCTGAAGTAAAAAAAAATTCAAAAAAATTGTTCTGATTTTCATTGAACAAAAAAAAATTTCTAATCATCTTATTGAGTCTGTAGTTCAACCCTCATAAAGGTTGTTTCAATTCGGAAGAGTTCGGATTGATTTCAAAAGGCTTAGAAGAGTGTCCAATGTGATTTGAAAAGTGGCCAATTTGGTTTGAAAATGGTATATATACCATTTTCACGTCGAATTGGACACTTTTCAATTTAAATTGGACACTTCAAATCAAACTGGACACTTTTCACGTCAAATTGGGCACTCTTCTAAGCTAGCCTAAGACTTTCAAATCAAGACAAATTCTTTCAACTCGGAACGAGCTTCTTCTACATTAAACTAGAGACTCTCCAAATAGGTTAAAATGAGTTTTTGTACAAGGAAAATCTTAGAATTACTGACTTTGATGTTTTAATTCAGCTACCCAATAAATGGACACATTGTTAGAAATTTTTACAAATTTTTTTTCAGGAAAAGCAATGAGTTAAAGGCTGTTTTGAAGGCGACAAGTCTATATTGCAGAAAACATATTGTGCCACGCTTTCGTCCGAAACTTCGCGATTGTTATTCGATTGAGAGCAAATTACGGCTTGCATGGAGTCTCTCACTTACAAGCGATGCGACATAAACTATTGTAAAAAAACACACGTATATTAACTGTCTTTCTGCATGTAAGCAGTACTTACACTATCAATCAAATAAACATTGCAACTCGCTTTTCGAGTACATGGCGCGATCCAGTCTTTTAATGTTTCTCAAAAAACAAAATTTTTATAAAATCATTACACATCTTGGGGCAGGTGAACTGAAAATTTCAATGTTCTACCAGATTGTCCTTGAGCAAAAAATTTTCTATTTTAGAAAGTCTGCAGTTTAATCTGCCTAAAGGTCATTTCGATTTGGAAGAGTTTGCTTGCACTTCGAAAATCCTAGGCTGACTTAGAAGTGTCCAATTTGACGTGAAAAGTATCCAGTTTTGTTGAAAAATGTTCAAAAACGGTATACGTAAAAACAAAAACAAAAAACGTTAAAAACGGTATACTTGGACCTCAGGCTTTGGTTGGAAAAGTGTCGCATTTAAAACGAAAAGTGGGATCTATCCTAGTCGGAGCTAGGCACCGCTAGAAAAGCGAAAGAAACACAAATGGGGTCATCTTCTCAGGTTAGGAATTCGCAGTGAAAGGTCCTCCGTTAGCCTAGTTCAGTATGTCGTCGTTGCAAAATAGTTCACTTTCAACTTTGCCGCCGAATCTTCCCATTAGGATAGATTCGGAAAAGTGTTCGGTTAAATGTGAAAGTGTCATTTTCACGTCAAATTGAACACCTTCTAAGCCAACTTGACGCCTGTGAAATTAAATTGAACGTCTTCCAACTCAAAAAGAGCGTCCTCCACATTAAACTGGTGTCTCTTCAACACGGTTCGAACAACATTAGAATAGAATAATATCATCCAAATTAAAATGATTGCCTTCCACATTAAACTAGACACTCTTCAAGACAATAAGAAGAAATTTTTCTTCAAGGAAAGCTAAGTGGAACTTCCTTAGGACCTTTAATTCGCCAGCTTCACTAATCATAAGTGAGCGCACTGTCTAAAATTTTATAAAAATTTTAATTTTTAGGGAAAAATAATCGTTTAAAACCTGCGTTAAAAGGTATCATTTTTTGTGCTAACAATAAATGATTGCGGTATCCACTGAACCAAGACATGACGATTTTCCTTTTAATAGAAGCAAAAATTCTGTTTGCGTGGGGTTACACATTTGTCAACTGTAAAACAGAAAGAATTTTAGAAAATACAACTACTATTATTTATTCGCATTTAATTGTGACAGCATTTCCCTTACATGGATTTATTTATTTTGCTCTACAGAAAGTCATGAGTACTTATCTTTTCATGTGCCTAGTAAGCATGTAATAAATATTTCTGCTGAAACACAAATATCTTCACGTCGCTATCTCGAGTAAGCAGCATCTACACAATGAGTTAGATTAGAATCGTTGGCAGCTAGACGAATGCATGGCGCAATCTCCTTCTTTAATACGCTAAAAAATCGCTGTCTCTCTGTACTCTAGAATAAGCTTTAAACCAAAAAATCTTAAAAATGAAAATTTTGTAAAATATCAAATCACTGAAAAGCTGAACTAAAAATTTCTAAAAAGTCATATGAAGCTTTCTTTGGACAAAAAGTATTCCAGCTTTCTCAGTATCTTCCACTTTACACTAAAGAGTAGTCTCTGTAATCTAAAGAGAATATGCTCAGCTTAATTTCCAAAGCGTCAGCCAAGAGCGTCTAATTTGATTCGAAAATTGTTCAGTTTGATTTGAAAAGTGTCCAATTTGACGTGAAAATTGTATGCATAGACGTTATTATCGGCACTGATTCGTGAAGTGGATGTCATGGTCCCGCAACGATAGCGCGCATACGGTACCGGTTTGAAAACATGATGCTCTGGCTAGAACGTTTTGCTATCCTTGAATCGGATCCATGAATGCAACCCTGATGAAAGGTCCTGTTTACACTTCCGACGCCGAGCGACGCGACGGCATGTATAGTGGCTGAATTGATCGATCGAGTCGCCCGATCAATGCGGCCGCAATACGTGGAGTCGCGTCGCCCGCGTCGAAGTATAAACGGGACAAAAAAGTCACTTAAGAGACGGCAGCTGGAAAATAACTGAGTTTTGCATAAGACCAAGGAAAGAATCCTTCTGAACTGTAGCTTCATCTTCCGGATATTCCCGAAATAAAACGGCAATCGAAAAAGTCAAAATTTTCTTGGACAAAAAAGTATTCTTTCTCGGAGGGTCTCTAGCGTAATGTGGATAATACTCAGCTTGATTTCAAAGGCGTCAAACCTGCTTAGAAGAGTGCAGAATCCGATTCGAAAAGTACCCAATTTGGTTTGAAAAGCCTTCCATTTGACGTGAAAATGGTATGCCTAGAGGCTACGCTATTAACCCGTGGATGTCGTGGTCCCGCAACGATATCATGCGTACGGTAGCGGTCTAAAAATCTGGTGCACTAGTCAGAACATTTTCCCATCCTTCATAAATGCAAGCTGTCTCAAAAGAATGCCACTCGAGGAACGACAAATGGCAAATAACTGGGTCTAGCTCTATTTGTCTTCTGCACATTTTCACATTGTAGATCAAATAGCAAACAAATTAAATAGACAGTATACCCACCAGACAAGTCGTAAATAAAAATAAACTAAACTGTACTCACTTGGTGCAGTCACTACTTTGTGCTTCGAGGAGAGTAGAAGGTTTCCTTCGTTGTCGAACGCAGGAATTTCAGCTTGAGAGAAGATGGTGACCTGCTCGAAGGACAGTCCTGCGGCCGGAATGACTTTGTCGAGATGCTCTCTCGTTGCTTTCTCCGTTGACTGAGAGGTCATCACCAGCCTAAACACAGCTTATAACCATTCTTTGCTCTTAAGTATAGAAGATACCTCAAACTTGGGTAATGAAATCAGGATACGGCCATTTAGCCCAATGAACAAAATTTCTTGGAGGAAGAAGAAAGGCTGCATAGAATTCAAAGCCTTGACAACATTTCTGATTATTTCACTCGTGTAGAAAATACCTCAAACTTGGGTAATGAAATCAGGATACGGCCCATTTAGCCCAATGAACAAAAATGCTTGGAGGAAGAAGAAAGGCTGCATAGAATTCAAAGTATTGACAACATTTTTGATTATTTCACTCTTAAGTGTAGAAGATACCTCAAACTTGGGTAATGAAATCAGGATACGACCCATTTAGTCCAATAAACAAAAATGCTTGGAGGAAGAAGAAAGGCTGCATAGAATTCAAAGCCTTGACAACATTTCTGATTATTTCACTCGTGTAGAAGATACCTCAAACTTGGGTAATGAAATCAAGATACGGCCCATTTAGCCCAATGAACAAAATTGCTTGAAGGAAGAAGAAAGACTTGATAGAACTCAAAGCCTTGACAACATTTCTGATTATTTTGGCCTAATTTTCATTCGTAGAATTTGGAGAAATTTGAATTTTGTTTGAAAATTTGAATTCGGAGATGGTGCCCTCCGGCCTAACAAGCATTCCACTCCCTGTGGTTGGTGAATTGGTGCCTGAGGTCAGTCTGGGAAGGATAAAACACTGACATGTCCAACGCCTGGCCACCGCAAGTCAAGTTATATCACCAAATACGCATTAAAATTTCTACCGTAGAAGTAGAGTGCGTTGCGCATCCCGTAAAGGGATTTATCACCGCCGCAGTGTATACCTTGCCCTTTAACCGTCATTCAATAGGAAAGCTGAGCCGTGGTCTACACGCGCCGCCACGCGGCACTGCAGCACGACCGCTATAGGTATCGATTTTTCGCGCCGCCCGATCGATGTCTATTCCGACTATGGCGTCGCGCCGTGCAGCCGAGCAACTATAAACCGGCGCTTAGTGAACTTCTATGGTGACACCAACCCCAATAGCGATCAGCGGTAGACCATTTACCCACACCTGCTTACATCGTTTGTGGACACAAAGAAAGAGACCTAACGGACAAGCAGTTAGAAGAACTCACCATTGGATTCGTGCCGACTCCTTCGACTCGGGAAACTCTTGTCGAGCCAATTTCTCCAGCAGAGCGATCTTGCTCGCTTGAATGCCCAGCAACGAATCGCACGGAGCGACATCGAGACCGAGAGCGATGGTGCCTGAACCAATACACAAAATCTCAAACAAATAATGACGAAAAATAGACGCGTTCGAGAGCAAGGTAGGAGAGTACCTTCCTGCAACAGATACGGTAGGTTTTCCCATAGGTTTCCAAAAAAACAGTGAGGTCAATTTCTATTGCACAGGTGCGGTTCACATCACTTGATAGCAGACAAAGTGATCGATATCGATTCTCTACGCTTCCTAATCGATATCGCTCGTACACCTCGCAACTGCTTAAGTATAAACCGCGTCATCTGGTTCGCGAAGCCATTCGACTTTTTGAATTGACCTCAACTGAAGCATTCGAAGCTGCACGATGGATAGACGCTAGAAGCACCATAAGCAAAGGAACGGTAATTAGTGCCTAAAAGGACTCACTAGTTCACGGTTTCCTTGTTGGATGGGACCAGCCTGACTGTGTGAATACTGCGTCTCTCCGCTGTAGCGTCATTTTGACTGCTAGAGCCTATTCTCCCTTACTACTTCACTCTTAATTTAATCAGCAGCTTCAATGAGGCCTCATTTAAGAAAAACGGAATTTTATGTGATCCTGAACATATTTACCGGGTCACACCCGCTTACGGATGTGACCTCGAATCTCATACCCACCAGAGGAGTACAGTACGTATTTAGCGTCGTTCATAGGACATTGTCCGCCATTACACAACTATATGTGCACCTATCTTGTCCCGTTTTATGGCTTATAGAAAAGCTAAGCGTTTCTCCCCAACTAAACAAAATCAACACCAGACTGCCAGAAAAAACACCTGTGTAAAATTATGCTTAGAGAAGGAAGCCTATCCACAACTCCATTCATAAAATCGAAAAGCGCTATCCAAAGCCCTGCTCTGGTTAGAGTTAGGCCTATGTTATACTTCGGCGACGCGTCGGTGACGATGTGTTGCGCGGGCTGCTACTCAATGCGTAGTAGCCCGCGTAACACTGCCGCCGACGTCGCCGACAACAGCGTCGCCGAAGTACAACATAGGCCTAAAGTCACCAGCTGTGAAAGGAATTCACGTCGGACCTCATTTACTTGCACCAAAATGAAAAGTCTTCAATTTCATCGAAAGACAATAATTACATTGTCCAACGATGTTCTTGAACAATATGATTTCATGATAAGGTCAATCGCTTATGAAGGAGCCGAAACAAACAAAAAGTAGCTGGCTGGATGTGGTTGCACGCAGTATGCTATGACCAACGGCTAAAGCGGCATACTGTAATCGTTTGCAGTCCGACGAAAGTGTTCCTTGGCCTGGGAAGGATTTCTAGATACATTTTTTCTTGCCCGACTTCTTAGCATTGTCGTTGAGGAGGTGCTACGTAGTGCGTGGCAGCCCGCGCAACACTGTCGCCGACAACAGCGTCGCAGAAATATAACATAGGCCTTAGCCCTAGTTTATACTTGCGCCGCCACGCGGCGCGGCATCACGACCGCCATAGATATCGATTTTTCGCGCCGCCCGGTCGATATCTGTCTCGGCCATTGTGCCGCGCAGCGCAGCGGCGTAAGTATAAACTAGGGCTTACGCACTGCGTAGCACCCCTCAACACTTCCGCTGACGTCACCGACAACAGCGTCGCCGAAGTATATCATAGGCCTTACGATTACATCCGCTACCCGGAAGAAAAAAGCCGCTACCTTTGGGAGCAGACGATCCAAGTCGACTGGCTTGTCCACCGGCAAGCACGATGGCGGCCACTTCGCCACGGGAAATCGCTTCGAGACCTGGAGACAGAGTAATTTAAGAAAGCAAATTGCAATGATCTAGCACGAATAGCACCATCCAACGTATTGAATCTACGCGCAAGACCTGTTCATACTTCGCGACAAGAGCGACAAAAGCGACTGGAGCGACTGTAGCGACTGGGGCGACGGATGAAGTGTGGTGTGCGTAAATAATTACGCATTTCACACTACATTCGTCGCCGCCGGAGTGTGGAGTACGCAATTATTTACGTACACCACACTACATCCGTCGCCCCAGTCGCTCTTGTCGCTTTTGTCGCCCTTGTCGCTCTTGTCGCGAAGTATGAACAGCCCCCAAGAGAAGAGACGATCGCCATAGGGCGCGTTTAGGGCCTGTTCATAATTCGCGACAGCAGCGACAAGAGCGCAGCGCGCGTGGCGTACGCGGCGTGCGCAGTGCGCGGAAGTATGAACAGGCGACAAGAGCGACAAGAGCGACTGGGGCGACGGACGTAGTGTGGTGTACGTAATTGCACCATAACGTCTACTTCGTGGCCTAAAATATCAAGTGAATAGAGGCCTTCACGTCTAACTACTCAATTGTATTAGTTTTTGGAAACTGAGACAAACACAAGCAAACAGTCGTATTTTTAGTCAAAAAAGTTGTTAGAAACTGAAGCAGACAGAAGCGAACAATCATATTACCTACATCGTCAGTCTGGCACTCAAAATAGACAAAAAAGCCCTCCTTACCTTTGTGTGAAGAACGTCCGAACAGGAATCGTTTCCTTCCAGCACTAGTGCGGAGTAACTACGTACTCCACACTTCGTTCGTCGGCCGAGTCGCTCCAGTCGCTCCCGACGCAGGCGCGAAGTATGAACAGGCGACAAAAGCGACAAGAGCGACTGGAGTGACGGCGCCGGCGCTCGAGTATGAACACTTTTCGGCGGCGCGCGCTCAGTTGTAATCGATATGCATGTTTTGCAAGGGCGACGAGTCGCTCTTGTCGCGAAGTATGAACGGACCCTTACAGATCGCGAACGAGGTATAAGCGTGCCCTAAGGCGAATTGCTGTTCGCAAACGCAAGAGTGTACTCGTGACTAAACCGCCAAGGGTAGCGACGAGTTGTCCGCCAAGAATTGGACGAATTGTCTCACACTACCCCAGGAGGTCGTTGCGGGACCACTTGCTCCGTGAGCTCGTCAATCGATGAAGTGCACTCAGTGGCGAGGCCGTCGGTGGAATTTTCAGAGCTTTTTTAAAAGATTTTTTGCCGTTTGAGCAGTTTTTCACGTATATTTTATGTTTCTTTCGTATATGATTTGTTTTTCGTCCCTGTCGTACAAATCTGTTTTGTTTTTCCGCCGTTTTCCGTGCTTTCTATGCCGTTTCGCAATTTCTTTACGTTTTTTTTTTGCCGAGCTTTTTCCTTGAGTCTTTCATTCGCTACATTTTTCTGAGCGTTTTCCGAATATTTATGTACCTTATACCCTTTTCGTTATAGCTGAGCGACGCGGAGAAACAAAAGAAGATGTGTACGACCAGCGGGAGCACGAGAAAAATCGACATACGAAAGACCAACGGCGATCCCCTTCCGAGCGCATTCTATCGATTGACGAGCTGACGAAGCCAAGGGTCCCGTAACGACCGCCCCGGCACTGTGGGACAACTCGCCCAACTCTTGACGGACAACTCGTCGCAACCCTTTGCGATTTAGTCGCGAGTGAAGGATGTGATTTAGGTGCGACATGTCTGACTTCAAACACCTCACCTTTTTTCCAGTAGCGATTCCTGTCCTTTTCGGATAGGTTCTTATACACAATGTGATGATCACAGGGTACAGGTGTTAGATTGTCGGGACTGGCGGTGTACACATTCGACGACTCTTCGAACACTTTCTTGACGCCATCGAAGTCGATGGATTCAATCTGAACAGAATAAACCTTCTACAACAGCACAAGGAGCTTAGAATAGTCGTGTAAGACAACCTGCTTGGCTAAGGAGTCCTTCTCGACGTCCGAAAGATCGTTCCAGAAGTTGAGCAGATGCGTTTGAGAGCCGACACGGTCCAACAGCAGCTCGTAGGAGGACATTCTCTGAACGACAGCAGCCGTGAAACATGGATCCACAACCGTTAAAGAAGGCAACGAACATTCTTTCACAACTGGAAACACTCTGGGAAGAAAAATTGTGAGAAAAATGACGGTAGAAACCAAGTGAAACTGGTCGAACGGCCCAGCTGGTCCGATCAAAGTCCGTCTGACCCGCCAACTGCGTAGCTGCCCCTATCGGCACATGCTGACCTACACTTCAATATTGGATGGTCAACCCTTGTAGCGATACTAATAGAAGAGATACTAATATGCCTTACGACTTTGAAGAATTGACACATCATGTGTCTAGGAACTCGCTGTTAAACGTACGCTCAAAAAGCCTGGACGAGTTTTCCGCGCAAAGCTAGTCGGCCATTCGTTGCAGGACCACATAAGGGTTTTCGCTCCGTACTAGGCGCTTTAGTCAGTCGAAGAACAGACGTTCGCGCAACTTCTGTTCACATTTTTGATGTTTTTTCTTCAATTGTGATAAATTAAACAGCGAGTGGGTCTATATTTCTTAAAAAATTCATGCAGAAGGGTCATTCCACAGGACAACGGCGAAGACTGCCAGGAAAGATTTGGAAAATTCAGAAATTCGCCAGATTTTTGGATGGATCCTCAGGGTTTCTGGCTTCGTAGGATGACCGAAAAAAATTTGCCCAAAAATCGCTCAGGGGAGGTTGGTTATTTGGAAATGACGATCAAGAACATAGATATCTGCTCTTAGTATTACTGGCGAGTACGGTAGGCTACGGTAAATATAGGTGAATAAGGCTGACGTTGTCATGGTTATCGATTTCCCCTACATTTTCCTCGGGGTTATTTGGGGTGCTGATCACGAATATGATGTCAGTTGTTAGTCTCACGATGGGATACGGTAGGTTACGGTCGTTAAGGCCCAGGGTTAGTAGAACCGTTCTCTACAGCCACGTGGCCGCCAGCAATTATTTTCCAACCTCCTACCTTAAGGTGGAAATCTTTAGATACTCACCGTAACCTACCATGATCTCGCCCAAATTTTCCCATCTCTCTCTGGGGTACGGTAGGCTACGGTCTGTATGGGTGACTCAGGTTGTCTATGTCAGTAGAATCGTTCTCTCCACCCATGTGGCCACCCTCACTTATCTTCCAACCTTTTAGCCTGAGATGGAAAGCTTGGGGTACCCACCTAACCTACCGTAGTCGGTCGATATTTTGAAGATGGAGATCATACTCATGGAAAGCACCCAGAGCAACTCGGTGGGCAAAATTTGAGCAAAATTTTTTCGACTTTTCCTCGACTTCTGGAGTCACAGATGTGCCTACGTCAGTGAATTTTCTGTGATCTGAAGAAGCTGTTGAGAGACTTAGAAAGTGCTTATGACACGGCCCGTGTCACAAGAAAAGAAACGCGGTAGCCTGACCACGACGATGCCGAGCCACCATTGACCTGTAGTGTTTTGAAGTTCAAATAAATGGGTCAGGCGTCGGTCCGACTACTGATAGCGGATAGAACGAACGCCGTCCGATAACGCAGATTGACCTGAAAGTTGCTCAAAATTGGAGACTGGAAATAACTGCATTTAAAACCTAAAATTCTAGTATTTTCAAGGTCAAATATTCAAGTACTATGTACGCTCACGACTTCAGAGGTCAAGGGGAAATCGAAAGTTTTTCCGCCCAAATATTGCCCAGGAGAGTTATTCGAGGTGTTGGTGACGAATATGATTTTCGATTACGGTAGGCTACGGTAGATATAGGTGAATGGAGCTGCCGAGGTCAAGATTACCAAACTCGCCCAAACTTTTTCCACTGCAGTTAATGCTTTGGGCGCTGATCACGAATACGATATCTGGGTTTATTACGGTAGAATACAGTATGTTACGGTAGGTACGGGTAGTCTATACAGCAGTTATGACTTCCATAACATCATCAAGAAATCATCATATACAGGGTGTCTCAAAAAATGTACACACTGTTTGAAAGGTTATAACTTTGCTGCCAGTGAAGAGGTTAATAGCTTATATGAAAGCGCAAGAAAATAGAAATTTTCCGACATATTAGCGGTAGGGATTGCGCCACGAACTCGTCTGGTGTCTTACATTTTACACTCGATTGATTGCGTTTCACTTGAATACTTGATATAATTTCTCCATAATGCGGTCGTATCGATTGATTTGTGCTTCTTCCTAAGTTTAAAAGTTAAAAACACCCTACCTCTTGCGGCAAAATGCAGGGTATCCCAAAAAATGCATGTACTTTTGGAAGGTTCCAACATTGCTGCAAGTGAAGCTCTTGGAGACGTTTGAGACTCATATGAAAGTACAGGGCATCGAGATTTTTGTGACATGTAAACAGTCGAGATTGCGCCGTGCCCTGGTCTGAAACCTTGCATTTCAGACTCGATTGATTGTGCGTGGACTGAATGCTTGTTACAATCTTTTACTACTTGTGCAGATCAACCTAAACTGTACTTCTTTTAACATTTAAAAATCGAACTGCACTACAACTTCACGTGAAACCTTAAAATCTCCAAAATCCGTTACTAGCAGCAATGAAATGGCGTTTCATATAGCGCTAACAGTTTTTTAGGATACCCCTCCTTTATCCACAAGTTGTAGTGGACTTTCAAGTTCTAAATGTTAAAACAAGTGCAGTACAGGTTAATGTGGCCAACTAATAGCAAGATTGTAACAAGCATTCGACCCGTGCACAATCAATCGATTCTAGAATTCGTGGTTTCAGACGGGTGCATGGCGCAATCTTGACCATTTGCAAGTCATAGAATTTTCGCTATCGTAGGCATTCAAGCGGGTCTCAAACATCCTCAAAAGCTTTACTAGCAGGATATTAGGACCTTTCGAACAATACGTGCATTTTTAGGATATATCGGATTTTACCGGAAGCTGTAGCGTTTTTAAAATTCAATTGTTGAAAGAATCACAAATCTGTCGACAATGCCGCTTTATGGAAAAATAGGAACAAGCATTCAAGCGAAATACAATCAATCGAATGTAAAATGCAAGAAGTCTGACGACTGCGTGGCGCAATCTCTACCGCTCATATTTCAGAAAATTTTCATTTTCTTATAATTTCACAAGAGCCTCGCCACGCCTATCAGCGTGCCTCGCACTTACGCGCTCGGCGCGATGTTGCAGTATCATTATCATCATCAATATCGATCATAATCACTTAACTCCCACCCTGATCGGTGTGGAAAAATCGATATTATCGATCGATATTGATTGCCTTCGTCCTGCTGTGAAGGCCTCCCAACGACGATCATAATCATTCAACTCCAACCCTGATGGGTTAAATCTGATGGAAAACCGATAATATCGATGATATTTATTGCCTTCCCGTCTGCTGTGAAGGCCTTCCGTCGAGTCATCCGAATCTTCAGAGATGTTGGACAGCGTCTTCTTCCCCCTATTTTCGCCGATCGATAGCTCTTAGCGAATCATTATATAGAATGACCTCAACTACCCCAGGGCTGAAGTTTCGGACCGTTTGGTTGACATCCACAAAAAATCGATAATTTCGTCAATATCGATTGATGACGATCGACACTTCAAAAACGAACTTCAGATTCGTGTTCAACGACCTCGACTAGCCCAGGACTTCTGAACCCCACGCACATTGAAGGATGTTTTCGGCACGTCCTCTGAATCCCCAGGCACGTTGAAGGCATGTATTTTCCGCTATTTTAGGACTATTTTTCCCCCGATTTTCCCCCTATTTTATGGCTAATTTCTGCGGCGGCGCCAATCGATGGTATGACTCAGCCCTTATTTTATAAGGTTGTTATTTTGCAATAAAAATAATGGTTTAAAGCTTACATTAAAGCGGGAAGACAGAGATTTTTATTGCTAAAAAAATGTGATTGTCCATCCACTCGTCCGGGATGTCGTGTTTTTTTGATTGGTAGCAAAAATTCTGCTTGTGAAGAGTTAATGAATGAGAGGTAGAGCCATGCGTCCGTACAGCACGTCACAACTTCCACTTGATTGATAGTGAAATTTTCGCGTGTTGTGTGGCGTTACACACTTGTCAATGATGCAACAAAAACAACTGTAGGAACCACACATATCTTCACTTTGCTGTTTCAAGCAGGCAGCATTTACACTATCAATAAAATGAAAATCGCCACGTATTCGATGAGAGCATGGCGCGATCTCTTCTTCTAGTACATAAAAAATTGTAAACTTTCTGCATCTTGAAATGAGCTCATTATTTTTTCTTACTCCATCAATATTGTTCTTGTTATTTTTATTAGGCTGTCCCATAAGTCCCCGCCGTTTTTTCAACGATTCACTGCAGATTTCGCCAGCGGTCTCTTGCATAGCGCTGCATAGCTTTCGAAAGAGAATGATTTGCTCTATCAGAAAATGTATTGCATTTCTTTTTTCATCCTGAATTTTGTCAATTTTTAGGTCCTTGAAGTGAAAAAGTGAAAAAGTAGCCATTTGCGCACTTGTTCTCTCCGCTTATGTTTGTAATTTTTTGCGCAGTTTTTTATTGCACTTGGAAGACAATGTTCTGCACTACAAGAACACGTGTTGGTCCTATTTTCCCACTTGACCTTTATTGATTTTTAAGCCGTCAAATTGGGAATTCCGACTTTTCCGTCCGAATTTTTACCAAAACTCCGGTTCTGTGGTTGGACTTTTTTGCTTGGTGTTATATGTCATTTGGAAGAAGATGTCTTGCTCACTAAGAATTTGTGCCGCGTTTATTGGCTCACGCTGATTGCTGTCGAATATCAACAACTGAAGAAGGAGAAGGAGTTGTTGGTGAAGACGATTTTTCTATTTTTGGCATTTTGTTGATATTCAATAGAAATCAATAAACGCGACACACATTCTTATAGAGCAAGACATTCTCTTTCGAATAACATATAACCCAATCCAAAAAGTCCAACCACAGAGCAGGAGCTGTCGGCAAAAACAACCATCCTCCTTCGGACGTCCCAATTTGATGATCTAAAAATCAATAAGGGACAAATGAGCAAATAGCATTAACACATATTCTTGTAGTACAAAACATTGTCTTGCAAATGCTCGAAAAAACTGCGCAAAAAATTACAAACCTAAGCCGAGAGAGTAAGTGCGCAAATGGCAACTTTTTCACTTTTCACTTCAACGACCTAAAAATTAACAAATTTCATTATGAAAAAAGAAATGCAATACATGCTCTGATAGAGCAAATCATTCTCTTTCGAAAGCTATGCAGATCTATGCAAGAAACCGCCGGCGAAATCTGCAGTGAATCGTTGAATAAAACAGCGAAGACTTATGGGACAACCTAATATTATTATATTACATATTACTAGTCATCAATAATAATAAAAAAATTATAAAATTTGAAACAATGTGATCACTTTTTGAAGAAAGTTGACCAAAAATTTTCAAGGAAAGTCAGGCATTCTTTCTTTGGTGAAAAAATTATTTTGACTTTCCCGCGGAGTCTCTACTTCAGTCGGAATAGATGGTCATTTTGATTTCAAAAGCCTCACGCTTGCTTGTAAGAGTGTCTAATTTGATTTGAAAAGCGTCAAATTTGACGGGAAAATTGTAGATTTTAGAAAATTTTAAAAATTATTCCAAAATTCAAGTCAGTTTCTTTAAGCCTCAAGTGGCTGGTAACGAGGATGTAAGCTGTAGCAACGATGTTTTGTCGCGATCAAAACTCTGTCACCTGGCGGGACTCGAACTCGCACCTCCTGCTGACCGGGCGGAAATGCTCTACGCCATTACACCACCGATGCTGTTTGATCGAACGTAACATCGACACCTCGTGAGACCCGTCAACACTCACCCGTACTTACGATGACCCGGCCGTCGATACCAGCATGGAAGCGGTCAAGCTGAGGGTCTTGATAGGAGTGATGCGAGGATGCGTTCGATCAAACAGCGCCGGCGGTGCAATGGCGTTGAGCATTCCCGCCCGAGCAGCAGGAGGTGCGGGTTCGAGTCCCGCCTGGTGCTAGAGTTTTCATCGCGGCAAAACATAAATGTAACAGCTTGCAACCTCCTTGATACCTGCCAGTTGAAGCTTAAAGAAACTGTCTTGAATCCAAGATTGTTCTACATACCATTCCAGAAGTGTAACGAGTGCTTGCTTTATAACGAAAAAATGGATATAATGAGCAGGGAGATCCGCGAAGAGAGCGGGTAACTGACACACAAGAAGTGCGTCGACATCACTCGCTGGCATGTAAATGTGGGCGCTTCCGATCATCCCAGTGTCCCAACGGCTCGTTCAATGCAATCCTGACCGCTGCGACTGTGGCTACTAGCCAGTGTCGTTGTAGAACAAATCGTGCGTTCGTTGCCTTTACTTTCAGGGAACCAAACATCGCCCTGAGAAGAACTTGTTGTTTCATCTGGCTCCTCCAAACATTGAATTACAGTAATGAATGTGTGTTGTCTGTGTGCTAAGAACCCACTGGGCTAATTTGGCACACAGCAGGGATGAGTAAAGTGAGTAAGGCGCCCAGCGAATCGATAATGAGCGGAGGACCTCTGATAATAAGGTTCTACACGGGAAGATTGCGGCGCCGTTGTGATGGGTAGGGACGTGGTATTAAGAACGCACCGCATACAGAGTGTCTCAAAAAAATGTATGCACTGTTTGAAAGGTGATAACTTTGCTCGCAGTAAGGGTACTAAAAAGGTTAAGGACTCATATGAAAGCTAAAGAAAATAGAAATTTTCTGATCTATGAGCGGTATAGAATGCGCCATGCACTCTTATGAAATTTTGCATTTCACACTCGATTGATTGTGTTTCGCTTGGATACTTGTTATAATCTCTTCACAAAGTGGCCGTATCGATTGATTTGTGCTTCTGTTAAGGTTTAAAACTTAAAAACACACTACGGCATTCGAAAAACGATTGCAGGTACTGTTTGAAAGATTCTAACATTGCTGCTAGTGAGGCTTTTGAAGACGTTTGAGACTCTTATGAAAGCACAGAGTAGGTAGATTTCTGTGGCGTGCAAATAGTCAAGTTTGCGCCATGCCCCCGCCTGAAACCTTGCATTTCAGATTCGATTGATTGTGCATGGGCTGAATGCTTGTTATAATCTCGCTACTACTTGGTCAGATTAACTTGTGCTGTGATTCTTGTAACGGGTTCCCTTGCCCAGTAGCTGTACTGATGCCGATTAACCTTTCCATTCAGACTGAATGTTGCTTTCTCAGTCCACAGAATCCGTTAAAAAATGGTGCTCCTGTTCGCATTTAAATTGTGCAATCAGTAAACTCCGACGTCACATGTCTTTCGCATGATAGTCAAGTTCTAAAAGTTGAAAGAAGCACAGCAGAGGTTAATCCGGTCAAGTAGTAACAAGCATTCGACCCATATACAATCAATCGTGTCTGAAATGCAACGTTTTAGGAGAGGGCATGGCGCAATCTTGACTGTTTGCACGCCACAGAAATCTTCCTACCCTGTGCTTTCATATGAGTCTCAAACGTCTTCAAAAGCTTCACTAGCAACAATGTTAGAATCTTTCAAACAGTACCTCCATTTTTTAGGATACGCTTTTCGCAATCTGTAGTGAATTTTCAAGTTTTAGACTTTGAAAGAAGCACAAATCAATCGATACGGCCACTTTGTGGGAAAATTATGACAAGTATTCAAGCGAAGCACAATCAATCGAGTGTAAAATTCGAAATTTCAGACGAGTGCATGGCGCATTCCATAGCGCTCATATGTCAGAAAATGTCTACCTTCTTAAGCTCTCATATGAGCTCTTAACTCCTTCACTGCCTTTACTGCGAGAAAGAGTACCACCTTTCAAACAGTGTACACATTTTTTGAGACACCCTGTATATACCATTCTAACGTCAAATTGAACACTTCTAAACAAGCTTCATGCTTCTAAAATCAAGGTGCACGTATTCCAAATCGAATCGAGATTCTTACGAGTTAAACTGCTCTCCAAGATGATTAGATTAACAATAATTTTTTGTTGAAGGAAAATTTGGTACAACTTTCTCTGATTTTTTTTTAGTTCAGCTGCTCAAATGAGTGAAATAGTGAAAGTGAGTGAAATTTTCATTTAAAATTTTCAAAGAAAAATATTAAATTAAAACTGGTTCCAAAGCTCAAAAAAGCAGCAGATATTTATTTACTGCAGTATTAGATGAGAACGCGCCATGCACTCGAGGACCTCGCCCCGAATTTTAATTGATTGATAGTGTAAATGTTGCGTATATAAAGCGTCATGGTGAGGATGTGTATTTATTGCATCGTTCACATATGTGAAACTCCATGCAAACAGAAATCTTGCTATCAATCGAATAAGAAATCTCGATGACTTGAAGGAGTGCATGGCTTACTTTTTTGAGACAAAGAATAGTCGCCTTTCTGCTCTTTACAATAAGCTTCAAACCATTATTTTTCATCGAAAAATGGGAATTGGTAAAATTTCAAACAGCGTGTTCACTTGAAGGGTAGGTGAATTAAGGTTTAAAAGAAAGCCGTACTAAGCTTTCCTTGAACAAAAAGTTGTTCCAACCTTTTTGAAGTGTCTTCAGTTCAACCTGTAAGGAGCTCGCTTCGATTTGGAAGACATTTACTTTGATTTCAGAAGCACTAAGACTGTCTAGAAGTGTTCCATTTGACGTAAAAATGCTATACAAATGTGCGCCAGTTTTTTTTCCTTCGGCGTGGAAGATGACTACATTAAAAATCAAACAAAAATATTATTCTAACCGTGTTAAAGAGTCAATAGGTTAATGTGGAAGGAGCACGTCCTGATTTGGATGATGTTCGGTTTGATTTCAAAAGAGTTATCCTTGTTTGTGTCCAATTTGATGTATAGCACACCTATTATTAAACTACGTCCTTTCCAGAGTTCCTTATCTTGACCAGCCCCGGGCACTTCTACCCTAGTAGTGGATACGACTTTCGTCCAACGTCATTCCAGAAGACGGTGCGCCCTATAATATCGCGCAGCCTCTGCGTTCCTACAACGCGCGGCGTTGCCTCAGTCTCCCTGCATAGTAGACATTGGATCCGACACCGATTTTCCGGATAATCGGATGATTCGGATAGGCCATTTTTTCAAATGCCGGGTCTTCGGATGATTCAGATGAGGGCAATTTCGGAAACCCCGGATCTTCGGATGATTCAGATGAGGGCAATTCTAGAAACCCCGGATCTTCGGATGATTCAGATAACGCCATTTTCGGCCGAGCCGGATTTCGGATATCCGATTCGGATACAACCGGATAAGTGACATAATAGGGGCACACAACCTCTTAAAAACGGAACACATCAGTAACTCTGCGTTTATTTCCTTGACCAATTGAAGTCACGAGCGCTCAAAGCAGCTTGGAGCGCCTCACCTTGGATTAAGTGGTTATATGCCCAGGTAGCAAGGCACATGAATGCCCAGTTACATTATATCTGGCCTAGCTTAGTTCACCAATGGAGTGGAACACACCAGCGCTACGTAAAAGATGTCGTATTTGGCTGCCTTACGAGGGGAGCTCTCCGCAGAGCTATTTTGCGCTTCCAGAACAAACAAAAAACAGCTTTAGGACCCCAAAGAACCAATAGCAACTCAATAGTGGGTTGGTAATGCACAGCGAAGTCTTGTAAAGGACAATAATGAAACGATTCCGAAACGCCCCGCAAGAAATTTCTCGTGCTCTGAAAAGGGAAGGATCTGAAGCGTATGTCTGAACGGAGAGAGCGAGTCATCCCACGATATATATAGGAATAATCGCCACTCCTCAATTAGTATAAAAATGTGTTTCTTTTTGCCAAATCGATAAGCCCGAGGAGTAGAAGATCTTTGAAGTGGCAGTGGAATTGGCGCCTCACAAGTTCGGGAGTCTTGTACGCCCGCAATGCCGCCGGCGGGAAGCGGCTCGTAGCGCAGTGGATGGCGACGTTGCTCCATGAGAGGGAGGTAGAGGGTTCGACTTTTCTGCGCTGCTGCATCTTTGCATTTCAACTTATTGTTTGATTTGAGCGATTCTGACATAAAACCAGACCGTGTCCTCTATACTGAGGGCTATACTTTATACTGACACCTGCACCATTTTAGATGTTTGCTGTGCAGTGTTTCCAGATGTATGCCGTGAGAGCAACTTTGTTGCCACTTGTTTATTACTGACCGGTTTTTTAACCAAAACTCAATTGGAAAGTTGTTCAACATAACGATGTATGAACGTTTAACATCAGTGATACACAGACACAAAGTGCATGGAACATAAGCACTGGTCACAATACGAGCAGCACATAAAGGCTACTGGCTCCTCACAGTTTGCTTCCATATATGGACAAATGAGATCGGCTCCATAGGCGAAATCCACTTGAAGACGTTCCCTTTCCTCTGAAACAAGAGTTCCAGCCGAAAACGTTATCATATGCCCACTGCTTGCCAGCTTTTCCACGTCTATCAGTTCATTTTGCTGATCCCAACCTTCTTCTGGTTTTCCGCCACTTCCAGCCGTTCGTCTTCGTTAACTTCAAGTTGACGTGCTTCGAAGTCCTTGGGTATGTTAGCCATCCGTTCGGTCAGGTTGGTGTCATTCCCATGAAGGCTGCTTATCTAAAGGTGGACCACACTTCAGCGTGAGCAAGTGGATCACCACTCGAGCATCGGCCACTTTGTTGGTGTTAGGTTTTAGAGAACCTCCAGCAGACCTCTGATTTCCAGATGACAGGCAAAGATGACAGAAAGAGTGTATCGATGCCGTTTAGGTCAAATTCCGGGATCCACAGACCTTCTCGTTTTAACCACATGTGACCTCACATCATGGTCTCCTTTGAAAATCCGAGCAGAATGGTTTTACCCGAGGTAATTGGCCGATTTATGGAAACAAACTGAAAGGAGCCTGCAACATTTATACCCTGCCCATTGTGTCCAGTGCTGCTTTATGCACGTTGTACCTGTGTATCATTGGTGTTGAATATTTATGCATCCTCCTGTAGAGTACCACAGCATGCAACTGGAAAGTGCGCAGAAAACGTCTGAAAATAGTATAGACGTCAGAATCCCTCAAATCTCAACCAATCAGTTGAAAAGCAGGAATGCAGCAGCGCATGAGGATCGAACCCCCACGTTCCTCCCATGAAGCATCGTCACTACCCATTGCGCTCCGAACTGCTTGCCGGCAGAGGCATCGCGGTCGTACAAGAACCCAAATTCGTGATGCACCGTTCAATTGTGACTTCAAGAACCCAACTCCTTAGGTTTAACGACCTGGCAAAAATGAAACAGATTTTATGCTAATTGAGAGGTGGCGATTATTCCTATTTAATAGGATGACTCCCTCTCCTCATCCAGATATACGCTATCAGACCCATCCCTTGTGAGAGAATTCCCGCCAAATGATTGCAAATTTGCCCGGAAAAGTCAGGTTATCAATGGCGCAGAGTTTGCCAGCATGGCGCGCTAACCTCCTGTTATCCGATTTTTATCCGATTTTATCCGAATCATTGCGTTTTTCAGAACCGCGGATCTTCGGATGATTCAGATAAGGGCAATTTTGAAAATCCCGGATCTTCGGATGATTCAGATGAGGACAATTTTAGAAACCCCGGATCTTCGGATGATTCAGATGAGGTCAATTTCCGACCGAGCCGGATTTCGGATAATCCGAAACCGGATAAATCCGGCCGGATAACCGAAAATGCATGATTCGGATCCCATGTCTACTGCATAGTACCGGTAGGCCTCGTGCATGCTTCGCGTCGCCACGATGGAATCGCGGTGATGAGTTTTGCAGAGCGACGCAAAAGAATTTGAACTTCTCAGTGCTCGTCGCATCGCTCATCGCTCTGTAAGGGAGCGCGACGGCGATTACCCAGATTCAAGGTGGGCTTCCTCGACATCATCTTCGATATTAAACGGTCGATGTCCAGTACAATGTTTGACTCAGTGCGACTATCAAAGCTCTACGTCAAAGAACGGCAAACTTCCGCCGCAGCCGCTTATCACACCGCGTGATCAACAACAACAACAATCACCATCTTGTCTGAATCATAGTCCAGCGAACTATAATAGCTTTGAAAATACTGTTAGTGCACCAGATAACAGATCCAAAGCACAGACAACAATTCGAAGATAGGGCTTTTGTAAATTTAATTCCATAAAATCAAAAACAATACAACAATCTGATTCAGGCCCTTCGTGCTTGGATCATCTCACGGAGATTGCGCTCTGCTTCCTCGAGGCCTCGTTGCAGATATTCCTTGTGTTTCGTGAAGCCATCGACCTTTTGCCTGAAATCGTGGCAGATTTCTCAATTCAATTTTTCACAAAAAAAGAGAATCAATAATATCAGAAAAATACCAATAAAACTGCTCAATATGCCACTGTATATGTAAGCTGTACAGAGGATGAACGATAAAAGTCGACGTTAATCAATCCCTTTATGGGATCAGCCACGCGCTCTATTTCTAGAGGATATTGTGGAGCAATTTGAGTGTGTATATGGTCTACAAAGTTCCAAACAACAAGAGCTACCTGGCGTATTCCACACGGGAAATGAATAACGTCTACCCTTATGTTTTCAAGTTTCTAACCATTAATTTTATAATGAAAAAAAAACTGCCTGACTCTAAGGAAGGCGAGAAAACCTACTTGTACTCGAGAGCCTCCTCATTGTGCCGCTCGATTTCGCTGTCCTTAGTCGTCAGCAGGAACATTCTGCCGACACTGCGGAATACTGCATGTCCTTCTGGAACCTCGGAGACGCTCGCCGCCGACAACTCGGACATTCGTTGCTTCTTAAGAATATTCATATTACATTCTCAACAAGACTTTCGTGATGCTACCTACAGGAGCAAACTCGGCAGTGACTGCGGTTGTAAGACGGCTACAGGTCTCAGGGTGGAACTATTAGGTTGTAACGAATTAAATGGCACTGGCTCGCGCCATTTTTTGGCGCGTCTTTACGCGTTTGATCAAGAACAAACCGTAACATGTGGCATATCATTTAGAAGCGCAAACTTTGCTCTACCGGTGAGTACCAAATTTTCTATGTAAAAGTGGGAAAACTTTAGAGTTCTATTGACTTTTGCAGATGGACAAAAGGGTAATCCGAGGCATTTACTTGTATGAATTCAAGCTGGGCGCTACAGCTAAGGAGGCGGACGAGATCAACGCCGCATTCGGTCAAGGATGTTCCACAATTCGGACGGCGTATCGTTGGTATCAGAAGTTCCTTGGAAGAACATGAAGGTCGTGGGAGGCATAGTGATGTTGATGAGGACAAGCTGAGAGATGTGGTAGAGGAGGATCCACACAAAGGTAACAGGGTGATAGCAAAGATTCTTGGCGTCAGTCACAACACAGCTGCCCGGCATCTGAAGGAAATTGGAAAGACCAAAAAGCTGGAAAGATGGGTGCCTCACGAGCTGTCTGAGGAGCAAAGAGACCGACGATATGAGATCTCGTCCGCACTGCTTCTACGGAACGGAACGGACCCATTCCTTGATCGCATCGTAGCCTGTGACGAGAAGTGGATAATGTACGACAACAGGCGACGATCGGCACAGTGGGTGGACAGCGATGAGAGCCCCAAGGTTTTTGCGAAGCCGGAATTGCACCAAAAGAAAGTAATGGTGACAGTATGGTGGTGTTCGCTGGGAATTATTCACCACAGCTTCCTCCCTCCCGGTGAATCCATCACGGCAGAGAAGCACTGCATTGAAATTGAAGAAATGATGAAAAAGTTGAAGGATATCCGGCCGGCCTTGGTAAACCGAAGGCGAGTTCTCCTTCTGCACGACAATGCTCGCCCCCATGTAGCACGAATGACGTTGCAGAAATTGAATGAGCTGAGCATTGAAACTCTATCACATCCTCCGTTTTCTCCCGACCTCTCCCCAACAGACTTCCATTTCTTCAAGCATCTTGGCGACTTTTTGGTAGGGAAAATATTCAAATACCGACAGGATGCCGAAAGTGCCTTCGAAGATTTTGTCATATGCGGAAAATAATGAAATTCGTTTTTTGCTTCTAGAATTTTTTGGCCTCAGGAAACTCCGACAAATGTTGAAATGCACGCCGCTTACTCAGGTCCTGAAAATCTGTGGGTGTTTTCAGCAAGAGCATCTCTACGAGGACTTCAATCTTCTAAATGTCCGTCTCGATGAGATGGAGCTTCTCGTGTCGAAGCTTATGCAGCAGACCGAGCCACAGGAAGTGCTCATCCGAATGCCCGAGATCAAGAAGCCGGCCACCATAGTCGAAATAGCGGATGATGATGAGGGATCACTGCACAGTGTCCTATCCATATCGTCTGGATCCTTAGCTGAGGAGCCAACGGGCCTCGTGAAGAAGACCCGCAAACCCTCACAGGCGTTCTTATATAGTCAGAGCGCTGGAGGGCCATTCAGGAAAGACTCGAAGCAAGATCCTGTCGAAATAATTCGCTTTTGATGTGTTAGCTGTTCAACGCAGACAACAATCTTTGATGGTTGCCCTCTTCCTACAGCCTTCACCCTGGCTTTTTTCGGCCCCAGTTCATCTCGAACTTATTTACAACGTCTTGAAAAGGTCTCCACCTAATTGTTGAGTGCGTTGTGAGCCCTTCAGCGCTTGAGCAGTTGAAGTTCCCATTCCACTTACCGTTTGTATGTTATGCTGCATAGAGGTTGTCTCATATTGATTTTCGTGCACGTACCCTTCTTTCTTGAATGTTCAATAAAATCATATCTTTGTGCATGTGCGATCGGTGAAATATCCGCTGGAAGTGTATCAGCACGCGCTATACGTTACTTTTCCTCTGCATTGTCTACCTAGTTGATCTGTAATACTTCTGTAATACAGAACTTCTGATTTGTATGCTACTGGGATAAAAAAGCTCGTGTCACGTTGGCAAAGATGTACAGAGTCAGAAGGTTTTTATTTCGATTAATAAACTTGCCTACAAGCCGAGATATTAACTGTTTAAATTTACAGTGTTCAGTGCCATTTATTTCGTTACAACCTAATAGTTTCTGGACTCCAGAGGTCGAGGAGAGGTCGAAAGAAAATGCTCCGCCCAAAACTTCACCTAGGAAGGTTATTTGGGGTGCTAATCACGAATTCGACATCCGCGTTTGAAATTTCGGCCGATTACGGTAGGTTATGGTAGGTACCGGTGACTAAGGGTGTCGAGGTCATGATCACTGATTTCGCCCAAACTTCGCCTTGGGGGTTATTTGAGGCGCTGATCACGCATCTGACATCCGTTTTTCACCTTACGCGGAAGTACGGTAGGTTACGGTAGCTACCGGTGGCTAAGATATGACAACCGATTTCGCCCTAATTTCGCCCAGTAAGAAACGCTTGCGAATATCCGAACAAGTATCCTAACTTTGCACAGCAGGCGGCATCTAATCAGCTTCTAAGGGGTTCGCGTTCGTCCTGCACACCAACCTAGGAACGATCTGCCAGTTCCCTGCTCGTGTATTCCGACTGGTACTGGCGCACCCAGCGCCCTCTTTTGTACTTCCTCTTGGTCACACAAGTTTCATCCAGCAACCGTGACCCCAAACCCTCCAAGAATCGGGGAATTTCTTCGGAAACACTCGCAGAAAACATCGCGGAAGTATTGTTCTACCGCAACCTACCGTAATCAGCCGAAATTTCACAAACGGATGTCGTATTCGTTATCAGCGCACCAAATAACCCCCTAGGCGAAGTTTGGGCGAAAATTTATTTCGACCTCTCCTCGACTTCTGGAGTCCCGAAAGTACAATAGTGCCCTCCCTTCCACGACTGACAGTTTTACCTCTGCAGCAGTATACTGCTTTCTTTCTGCTGAATGAAATGTTAAGCGCGGACATTCACTGCATTCTTCATGTCTGTAGAAAGACATCTATGCACGCTGCTGCTAGGCTAAAATTACCAGTGGTAGAAGGGAGTTAATTTATGCTCCTTACTTCGCAGTTAGCAGCCCAGACATTAGGGTAATGCTGTATATGACAGGAGTAATCTCTCACTAGTAACACTCTTCGCCTTATCCAAACGGAGAGTACAGTAAACATTTCACAGCAAGAAGGTCCCAAACTTTACATTTTAATAAGAAACGGATAGCAAGATACACCAACTTCTACAAGCAAATAGGTATTGAAAAAATCCATGGAAAATAGATAACACCAACTATAAAGGTTTCGATGTTAATGTTGAATAGTATCGAAATGGAATCACCATACCTGTGCATTAATTTTCTTGGTGGCTTCTCCTTGTGCAATTAGAGCCCTTGTCTCGTTGGTCTTAAACTGAAGATCTTGGAACGCCTGAAGAGAACATATGTGCAATGTCATTAGTTGTCAGAAGGGTGGAACCAAGGAGCTGACCCAGGTTTTTACCACTTATTCTTCACACGTTTCTAGGATCTGGTAACAGATTGGTTAAACACGGATCGCAGGTTTCTTGCGAATGGTATTATACATGTAGTATTGACAAAACTGTGCACATCCCTTCTGTTCTCTCTAGGATTTAAGAAGGATAATGGCATACGCTAGTGACCCGCGGCTTGCTTATTCGGCCTATGAATGGATAAGTACGATCGACTTCAGTCCTCTAACTGCAATTGCGGGTGGGTACTGGGTAACATCAACAGTGGCCGAAAATCGGAGACCAATTTGACGTGGATTCGCTTTCACCTTGTGGCGCAATCGCAAAATAGAGGGGTTGGTAAAAATTGAAAAAAATATATGCCTAGTTAGACAATTATGTAAGCAATGCAAAAGCACTTACCATTTCACCTCAATCGCTCCGGTGCCATCACCCGGAGTTCCTTCCTTTGCCCAATCTGTGCTTTACCCTTCCCCCTCCATTCCTCCCTCTCTCCCACATCATACTAAACACGGGAACAAAGCGTAATTTTTAAAAAAGACTGAAAACGACGGTGCAAATAGGGTCGGAGGAGGGTCACCTTTAAAAAGTGGCACCCTTTAAAAATGAGACAAGCCACACCAGTAGTAGAGAAAAGGAACAGACAATGCTTGCTATAGCTCTGTTCTACGCTTTCCTCCACGTGGGCGGAGGAGAGCACAGATTTGGGCAGGAGAAGTGGCTCTAGGGTGTGGCTCGAGTGACGCACCCGTGTTAAAATTACCTACATCCTGGAGTTTTTGTCGTGTTAGTGACCCTTTTTAAAGGTGACCCTCTCCGACCCATTTGCACAGCCGTTTTCAGTTCTTTTTAATACGCTTTGTTCCGTTAATATGATGTGGGAGGGAGGGAGGGAGGAAGAGAGGGGGGGGGGGGGCTGGTGGAGCACAGATTTGGGCAAGGGAAGGAACTTCGGAGTGTGGGCTAAGTTACGCACTCGTGTTAAAATTGCCCACATCCTGGAGTCCCTTCCCTTGCCAATTACGGAGGCAAAAGAAACAGCGGTATTCTGTTCTGCGCCATCCTCGTCTGACGCGAGGGATTATAATTTTGAAGGCAATCCCCAACCCTCCGGCCAGGGGTTACCTGGGTGACCCCCCCCCCCCCCTCCCCCAACCAGAATGACACCGGGGCGATTGAGGTGAAATGGTAAGTGGTTTTGCATTGCTTACATAATTGTCTAACTAGGCGTATATTTTTACCAACCCCTCTATTTTGCGATTGCGCCCATCTTGTCCGAGGTCTGTTCAAATCCATCATCAAGAACAAAAGCATAAAAAAGCTACGTATTAGTTTAAATAAATAAATAAGCGCAAGCCACGCACCTTCTTGAGCTCCTCGTCTGCCATAGTGTTTTAGCGGAGCTTCGACGCTGACTTATTGAATCTATTCAGTAAATCTCGACAGGTTGTCGCTTCCACGTTCTTAATTCGTCTGAAATCGAAAATAATTCAACACATATTCCTGCACCGAATTAAACAACGAAATGGATCCGTAGCAAATCGCAACTTAGTCGATGGAATAAAACAATCTTTTCTACCAAGCAGCCAAAACTAGTTCCGGATTTTCAAGTCAAACTGAAGATTTTTCGAACCAAATTGGGCAGTTTTCCAATCGAATTATACACAACTCAAAGCACGCTTGACATTTTTGGAACCAAATTAAACATCTTCCCAATGGAAACGAGCATCTAAAGCACGCCCTCTAAGAAGGTGAGAACAAATTCTTCTCTTAGGCCTCGTGCATACTTCCCGTCGCCGCGATTCCATCGCGGCGATGAGTTTTGCAGAGCGACGCGAAAGGATTTGAATTTTTTAGTGCTCGTCGCATCGCTCATCGCTCTGCAAGGGAGCGCGATGGCGATCCGCCCAGGACCAACGCTAAACACCGCGCGCGACGCGAAAAAGTATGCCATGCCTGGATGAGCGCGGGAAGCCATCGCGCATACCGGCCGCCACCGCTGCGGTGGCCGCAGCGAATTTTCCTTTGACTATTCGGCCGCACGCGGCGGAATGGCCATGAACTGAGCGCCGCGATGGCATCGCGACGATGGAAGTATGCCCCCGGCCTTAGGAAAACAATTTTTGCCTTCTTAAAAAATTATAGGGCCAGAAAAGGTGAACAAAATCTTTGAAACCTTGAGAAGACTTCGTTTTTTTTCTACAAAAAATGGACAAAAGCCTATATCAAGTGAAGGTAAGCAGCAATTTGAGTCCGCGCCATGCTCTTGTCCAGCACGTCACGATTTTCACTTTACTGATAGAGTAAGTAATGCTTACATGAAACTACGAAGTGAAGATATGGCTGTTCTCCAACTCGCTTCTGCTGAGCCGTAGACTAGAGCGTAACTCTACACAGACGGAATTCTTACCATCAATAAAATTACCCGCGAAGGATGCAGATGTATGGCGCGATCCCTTCTCTTAATATACCCAAAAATTGTTCCTTCATTTACATAAAAATACGCTTTAATCCATTCTTAAACGATAAAGGATAAAGAACGGCGTTAATCTATCCCTTTCGAGATACGTCACGCATTCTACGTCTACGGAAAGTCATGGAAGTAATTTGGATGTGTGCTTAGCTAATACAATGACTTGCATATGAACAAGTCAGTGTTTTACCCTTCCCAGACAAGTCTGGTAGTAATTTACCGGCCCCGAAGAGATAGAAGACTTCCTTGCCCTGGTCGGAAAACCCGAGCTAGTAACCTGGAATCGGGTCTAGGAGACAGACGGCATCTCTTTCGACTGCGCCATCATGCAACCCATTATTTTTGCCAGAAATATGAAGTTTCAAACACGATGTTCACCTTTTTGGGTACGTAAATTATTTCTTCGCATTCATAATTGGGATGGGTTGCATACCCCACGTGGCTCACGATACCCGACGTCGGCGAAGACGGCTAGCCTAGCGTAGCGTCCCCGACCAGAGTCGGGTGCAGGCGGAGCCCGCAACCTACGCTGGTTCATAATAGTGGAGATCGAATCACCGAAATATCTATTGACGTTTCGGGACATACGGCCTGACTTAGGTTGTTTGTTGATACTGATTAGCCACTCGAGACAGGCACGACTTAAATACCGACTGCCTAGCTTGTGGTCTCACAACCATCCACTTCTGTGGATCTACCTAAGGTCGGTTCTTTGCACTTGATCTCTTTGGATTGCTGAGTAGTACTTCATCAACTTTCCTGCAAGGCTTTGTCGAGGATTTGGTCGTTCAACTTTGTGAATATTCTGTCTCATTTAGGCCCTTGAAGAAGGCGATTTTGTCGAAACGTCGGCCAATAAACGGATTTCCCAATCTCGAGTGGCTAATCAGTATCAACAAACAACAAACACCTATGCCGAGATTCAATGATAGTCGGACCTAGTGACTTAGGGCACTTCACTTAAACATTGAACAAACTTATGAGAGAACCCTCCTTTCCGATTATCTAGGGGGAGGGGATTCCTGGGATAGGTCATAATGTCTGTGCTGGTTTCACCCTTCTAGCGGTGCCCCCTCCAACTAGGATAGATCTCAATCTGTTTTGACCTTTAGTAGAGAATGTCCACTGGTGAAAATTTAGAGAGGAGTTCCACCCGGTATCGTTTCCTGATTTAGCACCCCTACTTTGGCCGAGGCAAGTTTATACGTCCTTCTTCAGCTATTAATGTGCATGCAATCGCGCTTAACTGCAATCGCTTATAATTTTAAAGGTTTTTAAACAAATTTGCCGAATTTTATAGAACGAAATGAGAGCCCTCTGCCTTCTTTAAACTGAAAACG